>CM042014.1:1865000-1985000 GCA_023525715.1 Cichorium intybus | reverse complement strand
GCCTGCTGACGTGGTATGGTGATATGTCTGTTTTTACTGATATGACACTGACATGATATGATGGCTTGACATAATGTCAAAATCGAAAAAAATATAAAATACAATGTCATTGTCAAAATTGAATTTTTATGAAAACTCAATGTCTTTTGTAATTTGTACACCATAAAAATGTTCTTAAATTATTTCAATACTAAATAATTTTCGTATAACATTTAGAAAGTAATGATTTTCTTAGTATATAAAATTTTTAATGCATCATATACAAGTTATAAAAAACACTAAGTTTCACAACAATTCGATTTAACAATGCGTTTTCGTTTTTTGAAATTAAGTCGCTACAATTTTTTTTCATGATTTTAACACTGTGTTTCTTTTTTGCAATTAAATTACAACATTTTATATTTTTTTCTATATTAACATTATGTCAAGTCATCACGTCATGTCATCGTCACGACAGAGAAAAACGGACTTTATCATGTCACGTCAGCATACAACCTGATTAACCGATCAAATGGTCAAAATTGAAACAAATTTAAAAACACTGTGACTTAATTGAAAGAAAAAATAGTGTTAAAATCAAGATTTTGTGTAAATTTAGTGATTTTTTTTGCAATTTGTTTTTTTTCCTTCAATTTTTTACAAACCTCTTAAAAGAAATATGCACATAGTTGCCTCTAGGACTCTGCAAAGGGACACAACCCCCTTGACCATCGTTATTTTGGTCGTATCGACAACAAATTCATTTTATATTAGTGTGCACTTTGCACATTCCCGCTTGTATAAATCCAGGGGCGGACACAGGAATTACCAATAGCTGTCACACCGGAAATTAAATCTATTAAGTAGTGACACTTTTTTTTCCGCGGAGTTGCACCTTATTATAATTTTTTTTTTCTTTTTGCAGTGTGTGTACAAAATTTAGCCGTGTCCTAGGCCATCCCAGGACACCATACACATCCGCCCCTGTATAAATCAAACTTTGAATTTCATTCGCATTTTCACAAATTCTATTACACTAAAATGGCCTTTTAACACTAAAATTACCAAGATCGTTTAAAATGTTAATGGAAACAATGTTTTTGCGTTACTCACAAATTTCAATCGTGTCAAATTAAGTTACAATGTGTCACAATCACATAAAGGTGGGTTTTAGGATCTATTTATTTATGTAAGTGCATAGTCTGTCAAACGAATATTGTCGTTGAAGTCAAAACTGATACGTTGAATTAAACATCATATGCAAAAGGAAAGATGCACATTATTTGTTCAACAAACCTTAGTCCATCAATAGATGGTGAAATCAAGTCCCTTTTTTACATTTTTATGTTAAAACAATGGTATTCTTTTGTAAGTATATCTGGCGTTTGGTCATTTATGTCTATGGCATTCGAGCTTATTATTACACACCCAAATCGAGCAAAACTCTTCTGTAAAAAATAGTTGACACATAATTAGGAAAATAGTATATAATGGAATTGTACTTTTTACTTCTTTTATCTTCTTAATTAATGGAGAATCAAGTATCTTTCACATAGACAAGGCAATCCATAAATATCGTATATCCTTGCGTTTATAGTCATAAGCTTCATCCTAAAACCGTTGTCATTTTCTTGTTACACGTCTATTAGATTTTTCTGTAAGTTCATACGCTTGTTTTGGATGCGAAAAGTTGATATATCATTCTTAAGATTACTTCGACTTTTTGAGAAAATATAAAATAATAACTAAATATCAAACATGTCCGTAATATGAGGTGGACCGGAGGCTACGTAGGCCGTCACGTGCATATCTTGAATTATTTTTATAGTGAAAATGAAAAACATATGATTTTATGGGTATCTTTGAACCGAACCATGGTTAACCGTCTTTTTATAAAGTGGTTCGGTTCGATTTTCTGAACATCCGATTCGGTTAAGGTTCATGTAAACCAAATATTTTCCCTCAATTGAACCTGATTCAATTTTGGTTCTTTTGCGACCTAGTAATATAGAAAGTTGCTTTTCATTTTATTATTACTTTTAGTTTATTAATTATTTAAAATATTAATAATTACTAATTGTAAATAGGATTTAATACAATCCGAAGTAATATAGAATAAAGAATGTATATGATATTACAAACAAGAATATAAATACATAAGATTTCTATAATTATCATAAATCAAATTATAGATGTTAAAGTTATTAAATGACACGGACCTTGTGCGATCGTACACTTTGAACTCCCCTAGAGCCGGCTTGCTAGGTTCATTTGAGACCAATGAAATTTTGTGAGATATGTAGGCGCAATCTTGACAACTTATTTCGGGTGTCAACAAAAGAAATGGAAAAATCGACATTTTATTATTATTATTTTCGTTACTTTTCTTTTCCAAAAAAATAAAAAAAAATCATATAAATTTTAAAATATTATGTGTAATATTCTAATAAAATATTATTCATTATTTATGTGACCTTGATTTTTTAATTTTTAGAAACTGAAATTATTAAAAAAATATTTTTATTTTTTTCATTTTTTTATATCCAAAATGAGTTGTCAGAATTTTGTAGTTAAACAAGATCACGGTTTTAAATGTAAGTTGTATTTTATATAGCTAAATTTTCTTTAAGTATAAAAATTTAATATATTTTCTTCATTATTTATTTTATAAAAAATTTAATAATAAAATAAACTAAAAAATAAGTTTTTTCATAAAATTTGCTCATCAATCAATATCGCCAATATTTTAATGTTTGTTATATGTAAAAGTGAAAATTTGTTAAGTTTGGTAAAAAAAAAGGCATTTTACAAAACATTTAAAGTTTCGGACTTCAGATCTTTTTTACTTGAGTAATTGTATTGATTCCCAACTTTTATTTCTATCTATATGAAATTATGATAAGTATTATATTTAATAAAACTAATAATATTTTAAAATACATGTTACGATTTAACTTAGATAGGAAGATTAGTAGAAATAAAAAATAGGAAAAAAACAATTTCTCTTTTTACTTATGTTATATAAATGACTCCGAAATATACTGGTCATCTGAAGTGTCGGATTTTAATATTTATGTCAGATCTCAACGATTTTACTGACATTCCGAACCAAACTTGATATAATCTAAAATAAAGACGTGAAAATCATTTCGATAAATCCTGACAAATTAGACAAATTATTTTATTTTATCATAATTATGTTGTCATCTGGGAATATCTATTTTAAAACGCAATTATATTAGGTCGGAGACATTTATCAATTAAAATAATAATAAATTGGTATACATTGAAGTGCTATATATACAGCTTCACACTTGTGTGCTCTTTCATCTCTTTCTGGCTCTGTCTCTATCTCTATCTTTTCTTTCTTAGTTTCTTGTTTCTTAAATGTACAACTCATTCATGCCGTCTTACCCCTAAAGTACAAGTCCTAATCCATTTTCTGCATCTACAGTGTATAACCTTCAAACACTTGATCAGGTATGCACCATTACTCTGTGTAATAACTTTTTCCATGTAATGCAGCACTTTAATTAAAATGGTAGAAAAAAAAAGTTTGTCACATCTAAAAGTTTGAAAAAGAAAGTTGGACAAATAGGTAAAATGATGAAACTATATTGCATTTTTTTTGCAGTTGGCTATTACGCTAACATGCTTTTCTATCTAACAATTTATAGATTACATATATCCAGTGGCGGATCCAGAAATTATTACTAGGGGGTGCATCCAAAAAAAATTTCCCGGATAGAAACCCTAGCTTGAACATCTTTTGGTAAACTTTTCTGATTTTGCTGCAATCTGTCCCTATTTTGTAAAAATCATAGCTAATTCTAGAAAAGTCGTATGAGGTTGAGGTTGGTGCCAAAAGTTCCGTATTGGAGTTTAGTATCTTTGGTTATTTGAGCCTGAAAGTTGAATATGAACATAAGTAGTGTGAAAAGATCCATTTCTCACTGATCATTTTGGGTGAGTTTGTTTTGTGGTCATAACTTGTAAAAATCATATCAAATCAAGGAAAAATCATTAGAAGACGAATTATATATCCAAGAAGCTAAGAGTATTAACTATATCATAGAGTCGCCCGAAAGTTGAGCCGGTGCAAGGGCACACCCTGGAACCCCTTGAATCCGCCCCTGCATATATCTAAATACATTTTAACCAGTTTTTTACAATTGCTTGACTAGTTTCTGTTACAATTAATATTCTGATTCGTTATTAATAAACTATATGCGAAATTAATTTGTTTTCATATATATAGGTCTAAATTAAAAAGATTGAGACCACGCATATGTATGGAGATTATTACATGATAAAATTTCCATTGAATCGATTTTTGGTTTAATTTACAGCAAGAAATTGAGTGTAATGGAAAACGGCAAGATTATTGGGCATACAAAGCGAGATTCCCCTGAAGTACTTATTCCATCACTGATCAGATCTGCAGATATTCAGTTTACGGTATGTATGTCTTTAACATTAAAAACAAGATGGGCGACAACACAATTTATTTGTTAATGTTTTTTTCCATAGATTAAGATTACGAATCTTGTATCAAATTACTGGTTTTACTTTAGACTAGTAGAAGTATTATGATTTGTTTGACCTTTTATCATTAAAGCATTATTAACGTATGTTGCGCTTGTTTCAGTGACCACTTTAAGAAATTTCTATTATATGTTTTGTGTAAATTAATTTGTACTTTTCATGTAGAATATCTAACATAATATAAGTTAATTAGTGGATGAAATTAGTCCACAATCTTGTTAAGACCGAAGCATCAAATTTGATGTTTTTCGTGTGTGTACGTCGGAGATGATCTACAAAGAAATATGACAAGTGAGTGAAATTTGTTGAAATCGTATTCAAACTCTTGCAATCCTCTAAAAGAAGTATTAATAAAACATGCCATTTTTTTGGTAATATAGGTTTAGCCGTTTTAAATACATTAAATATCTATAAGATCCAAATATGTGGGGTAAGAAAGTGTTACCATAAATCCATTTTGACTTTTTACCCAATCACCTCATGGGTTTTACTAAACCTTGTGATTTTGCCAGGAGTCCAATGGAAACGACGTTAAAAACACGATCGACCTTTGGTGTCAACAAACAACACAATCTGTTTCAGTTGCCATGCCATCCTCATCACCGGATGCCAAAAGAGTGTTGTTTAAAGATGATGCAGAAGCAATTGAAATCACTATGGAAAATCCTGACATTGTGTCGGACATCCATGACATCAAGTTTCATCCACATCCCGTAATGATGGGCTGTGGAATTGATGAGACAGGGGTCACGAAAACACCGGACCGTCTCCGGCTCTCTGTGAAGAATCCGAGGACCGATATGTTGAAGGACAACAGATACAACTCGTTCAAAACATGGTCGGGTCGACTTGAGAGACAAATTTCCACGTTACGTGGAAAGCCATGCAACGCTCTAGAGGAGATAAACCCTCCCCAAAATCTTGAAGGGGAGAGTTTACCCGTAGATAGATACTTCGATGCTTTACAGGGGCCGGAGTTGGAGACTCTTAGGGTATATACTCAAATCCTTTTTCTTCTTAATACATAATAATTTCAAATTATTTATTATAAAATTTAATAAATTTGGGTTATATCTGATTGTTGACGGGTCAAACAGGCGGAATTAAAATTTATCATTTTTGTTTAACAGCCATCCGAAGAAATAATGCTCCCGAAAGACAAAAAATGGCCTTTTCTTCTTCGTTACCCAATCTCATCTTTCGGTATATGTCTCGGCGTTAGTAGTCAAGCGATAATGTGGAAACATTTGGCCTCCACGGCTTCAACACATTTCCTACATATAAGCCTTCGAGTGAACTATACATTATGGTGCATATCAATTGTTCTTTTTGCGGTTGTGGCCTTAACATACCTTCTAAAAGTGATCTTTTACTTTGAAGCCGTTCGAAGAGAATACTACCATCCGATTCGAGTTAACTTCTTTTTTGCTCCATGGATCGCGTTACTCTTTTTGGCTATTGGAGTTCCCGAAAGTATCACCACGAAGCTGCCTCACTCTTTATGGTATGTCTTAATGACACCGATATTTTGTTTGGAGCTCAAGATTTATGGGCAATGGATGTCAGGCGGGCAACGTCGGTTGTCCAAGGTGGCGAACCCCTCCAACCATTTATCGGTAGTTGGGAACTTTGTCGGTGCATTGTTGGGGGCATCAATGGGGTTGAAAGAAGGCCCAATTTTCTTCTTTGCGGTCGGGTTGGCTCATTATACAGTTTTGTTTGTGACATTGTATCAAAGGCTTCCAACAAACGAAACTCTCCCGAAAGAGCTTCATCCCGTTTTCTTTTTATTTGTTGCCGCTCCAAGTGTTGCTTCCATGGCATGGGCCAAAATCAACGGGTCTTTCGATTATGGGTCGCGAGTCGCGTATTTCATAGCGTTGTTTCTCTATTTTTCTCTGGTAAGTTAAAGTTATCATTTTTTACTAGATTTATGGCCCCCGTGATGGGAGCCCTGGGGAATAGAATCCTATAATGGAAGTCTTGAGTTCAAAACTCGGGTACATTCCCTTGATCATGGGTAATCTGTGATTTTGATGTAATGGTCCTAGGTAGGTATGAGCTTAGTTACAGAATCAGACCGAACCGAACGAGAAATAAACTAACAGACACCGATCGATTCCAGTTCCGGTTCCGTTTCCTATGGTTTTTTTTGCTGACCCCTATTCTTGGGGCGGGTACGATATTGTGGGGTTATCATGATAAGATTACCTTTTTATTCTATTAACAATTTTTCAAGATTCACTAAGGTCCTCTCCAACCCTAATATGAGAAAACACAAAAAATAATGATATTTTAACACCAAGTTCATATATTTACAATGGTTGGAGATGTTTTGGACACTAAAAATGTGTTTTGGAGTATGGTTGGAGTTGTTCTAATTCGATATACCTCTGCAGGCGGTTCGTGTAAATTTCTTTAGAGGATTCCGGTTCTCATTGGCGTGGTGGGCTTACACTTTCCCGATGACAGGAGCTGCAATTTCAACAATAAGATACTCAAGTGAGGTCTCAAACGTAGTAACTAAAGCGTTATCAGTGACCCTGTCGACTGCTGCTACGGTAACAGTGGCAGGGTTACTAATAACAACAATTGTTCATGCTTTCGTGTTACGAGACCTCTTCCCGAACGACATTGCAATTGCAATTAGTGACCAGAAACCAAAAACGCAACGGAAATGGTTTCATCGTGGGGCATGCGGCTCGGTCAAAGATATTGAAGATCGCCTTAAATCCATGAGTTCGGATGATAAAAAGGATGAGGTTCCTGTGGCATCCCCGGGATTAGATGTAAAACCAGTCTCGATAATAGTAATGTAACTAATACTGGTGGTTTAAATGATGAGTCAAAGGAGGAACTTAGTTTAGGAAAGTTCCAATGAACTTTGATGTATTATACTAACTATTATCGAGACTGGTTTTACATCATGTATATATTAACTATTAAGGCTTTACACAATATGAAAATAAAAATGTTGTTGTTTAGTCGAAATTTATTCGTTCAAACGTTTTCATTCAGTGTAATTTTTATTACACAATTTGCTGTTAAGGAACTCATGCATTAGGCATAGGTGTATATGCAACAACGAACACAGAATGACCACGTGTGGCAATATGCAGATGGTGGTGCGCCATTATGGCGAAACCTAAAGTTCAAGTGCCAGAAAATTAAATAAGTATCCGATGTGAATTCTAATTCTTACATTCACCATTTTATGCAACAACGAACATACCATCTTAAATTCTTAGTTAAGACAAGAGGCTTTCATGATATAATTACAAAGCCCGCAGCTCCACACTAGGAACTAAAGCCCATTACTCCCTTGGTTTTGTCCAGGCCCAACTACCGAGCCCAGATCCACACAGGTCTTGGTTAAGTTCAGTTCTTCGTTGAACCCAATATCGAAAAATGATTGAACTTTAGTTCTAGTCTTCTAGATAATAGACGATCTAGGAAATAATATGTGGATTAGGCCTCAATTTGGGCTTACTTAAGTTATGTGCCTGATTTGCCTATTTAATTCTAAAATGGCCATCAAACAGTTACGGGACTGATTATTCAATTACATAGGCTGTTAATTAAAAATTTTGGCCCGTGTTTGATCAAATTGGTCACATTTGTTGTGTTTAGAGGTGCACAAACCGGATTTTTTCCCTCGGATCCAGTCAAAACTGGATTAGGGGTGAAACCGGATTGGATCCAAACCGGATTATACAGAAAAATTCCCAATGCTATACAAATCGGATCGGATCTCAAACTGGTTTTTAAAATCCAGTATTTTGGAGCAATTTTTTAGTTTTAAAAGTGGAATTTAAGACTTTTGAGTTAACCACAATATATATGATCTATATAAAGTATATAAAGGGCATAAATGGACAAATTCCATCACTATTGAAGTTCCAAACGGTCACAAGACCGTTCCAAACAATCACAATTTCTAAGAAAAAACTGTCATATGTCTCTGGAAAATCCGGATCGAAAAACCAGATCCAAACCAGATTCAACATTAATATATTCAATCCGGTAATGATCCGACAGATCGGATCGAAAACCGGATCGGATTGGGGAAAACCGGATTGTAACTAGATCAGATTCAAATTCAAAACCGGATTCGGATCGTGATCTGGTATTTTTGTGCACTTCTAGTTGTGTTCTACAGTTATGATTACAGTGTTCGACGCATGTTAAAAGCGGAATCAAACTAAAACCATTGAAGATTTAGAAAGAAAATTAATGCAACTTCGATAAACACTTAATCCAAACAGATGGAACAGATTACAAGAACTAAAATACAACTTAAAAAATCTTTAGAAACGATTGCAACATGAGGGCCGGTCCAAAGCGATTTGAGGCCCGGAGCAAAAATGAAAAAAGACCATTTTGTTTTTGTTTTTGTCTCTTTTTCTTTTCCTTCCTCTTTAATGTAAATGTTTCATAAGTTTAAATTCATGCCAAACATCTCTTGCCACTTTACAAGAAACATATCTAATATAGAGAAATTGGTTGTACAACTAGGAATCACACAATACAATATTGCACATCAATTAATGAACAAAAGAGAATAATTAAGAGTTTCACTAAATAGTTTTGATAATTAACGGATAGTTATCACATGATCAACTAGCACTTTGTCTCTTACATGATTCCACACCAAGTGAAGATGGTGGGTCAAGAAGGAAAGTAGATCCCGATAAAAAAAACTAATTCACACATTGAATCAACAAAAACAACAACAATTTACAATCACACAAAATGTCTTAGTTGTTGGCGAAGAGAGTACATTAGAAGCACCCGCCATCAAGGGTAAACATAATATATAGGTTTTCATGTCCTTCACAATTCACATAAAACATACAAACATAATATTTAGGTTTTGTCTGAACACAATTGAACAAATAAAATTATAAATTCAAGTTTACAAATAAAAGCCAAGCACAATTGAACTATACTAAACAGAGACATTTTATTATGAATCAAAATTCAAGTCGAACAAATAAAAGTCTAAATGCAATTGGAAATAACTAAATCACCAACTGTTTTTGTCTGTACTGAAAATTACTAAACAAACGTTACAAAATCTAACAATAGTTAAAAAGAAAGACTAGAAAAAGGGAACACATTAGTGCTTTACGCTTCACGTAAATGCTTAAGCCACAAGTTCTAATCTCTTATTTACTTGCAATTCACTAACCGGAAACACCAAAGGTACAAAAATGTTCATCACATAATCACTTACATGCTCAACTTCATTAGAATCATCACATATATATATATATATATATATATATATATATATATATATATATATATATATATATATATATATATATATATATATATATATATATATATATATATATATATATATATATATATATATATATATATATATATATATATATATATAATTACACACAAATTTTAATTGAGATTTGTCTCAAATAAAAATCAAAGAAAGACACAATTCCTATACGGTAAAAAAGTTGAAGTATCTCATATAATTTACTGTATTTTCTTCTCTTTTAAAAAACCAGAATATGAAATCGCCAAATCGGAATAAGAAAGTTATATCAATTTATAACCAATTAACCATTGGGGGAAGGGAATAGGTTCAAATGAGAACTAGAAATTGTGAGATATATGTTATAATTGAAATATATCTATAATAACCAAAGGGTTAGAGCATAACTTAGGATATTTATGTCACGATTATTGAAAATATTTTTATTTACAAGACTAATGAAACATCAGATGAGTAAAATAGAAATTTCATAAATCAATAATGAATGCATCGATGCATTCAAAAGCTCTGTCGACAGAATAACTCTTAGAGTCACACACACACACACACAAAACACACTGTATGTATTTGAGAGTCCTGGTAACCACGACCTTCAGGAGAGTACCCTTTCACGAAAAACAAAATCGTCCACCGTGTAAATCTTATCTTCTTAATCCCGAAATGTCCACTTAATAGACAGTCAGACTAACCTCGCAACCTCACATGCTATCTTTTTTCATCTGGCTGCCAATAACACACCATCAAATCCAATGAGGTAGCAGTCGACGTCATCAGGAACTCGCCGAAAAGTATATAGGAAACTCATCCAGGAATCTCTTCTACCAGTCACCCTCGAAAGGATCCTATAAATCACACCCATTCGATATTGTTTCCTTCCTTTATCTTGTTTATCTCTCATATTCATATCTCTATGTATTGTTTAAACCGAAACCTCATGTACGGAGAACGTTAATTTACAAAGACACTTTGGCCCTTCCCGTTATTTTGCTCTTGATTTTAGCACGACTTGTCAGGACATCTCTAAAGAATTAATGATGTCTCATCGGAGTTGGACACCACCATCTATTTTCCTTTCTCCCTACCATCAAGTTCTCGCTTTCTTTTCTACTTGTGGAAGGCATCTCGTCGTGCCTCTTAGGTTTCTCATGCGGCAATCAATGGTCGGGCAAAAGAACGTAACGATTATGAATAGATTTCCTCAAGACCTCATTATCACATGCGTAGATATCGAGAACACAGGCTTATACGTCGCCGTGAAGAGTTAAACTTTAATTTCAAAACTTAAATCACAATGTAAACTTTTAGTTCATGATATTTCTTGCATTAATCACATTTAACCCTTCTTCCATATTCTTTTCATTATTGATTTATGAACTTTTCAGTTCACTCTCCTAATGTTTCATTAGCCTCGTAAATTAAATTCTTTTCAAACACCTTGGCATAAATGTTCACTTAATTATGGTCTAACCCTTTGTTATTATAAAATTTTCAATTATAACATTTATCTCACCATTTCGACAAAACGGCTCATTATTCATATCTTATTTATATTTTCTTTTTCTTATCAATATAATATTTTGAAACGTTTCTAATTAGTTTTTGGGCAAATTTAAAAAAAAGACACTAAGTTTTCAAAAAATTTTGTTTTTGACACTATTTTATTTTTTTCAAATAAGTCACTAAGTTCTCAAATTTTCCAATTCAGTCACAATGTTTTTAAATTTGCTTCAATTTTGACACCTAGGTTTCACGTCAGGATGTCATGTCAACGTCACATCATCAAAGACTGACACGTCGGCATGTCACGTCAGTTGGCAACCAGGTTGATTGGTCAAATGGTCAATATTGAAACAAAATTGAAAACATAGTGACTTAATTGGAAAAAACTGAAAACTTAGCGACTAAATTGAAAAAAAATATAACACAGTGTCAAAATCGAAATGTTTTAGAAACTTAGTGTCTTTTTTGGAATTTACCTTGCGCTATGAGCCATTTTCTTAACATAGAAAGGGAAAGATATTGGGATTTCAATATATATAAACGTAATGACAACTTCTAATCATGATGGGTCCTTAGGAATATAGGGGTCTGGGGCGGTCGTCCAACTTGCCCTGGCCTAGATCGGCCCTGGCAACACTCTAATATCAGAGAGAAAACCTTACGATGACGAATATAACGAACACCCTAATATCACGAAGGGGAGTACCGAATAACTTGTCCAGAAGCCAAGAAGGATGAAAGATTCTAAACAATAGGATTTGGCTAGAAGGATGAGTGATGCTCAACTTGACAAAGACTAGACCCGGTCTCCTATCAAGATATTAGCAAAAGAAGGTGGCACTTCGAAAACCAAAGATGTTTCAGTGTTAATAGAAGAAATTGAAGACAATAGACGCAAGAAGAAGGGACCAAATGCATAGAGGTTTTCATAATTGTACTCATCATGCAAGTTTGGGCAAACCATAAGACCAATCGTGCAATTTTGTCAAAAAATATATTAAAATATATAATATTATATTGGTTGGTTTGTTGATAAATAGTAATATGGTTGAGATTGGTTGATAGTATTAATTGTGTAGGCGGAAGATTGATAAATTAATATTTTAAGAGTAAATTACAATAATGGTCCATGTGGTTTGCATGAATTTGCAATAATCGACCAACTTTTAAAAAAACATCGATAATGGTCCAAATTAAAGATCAAGTTGCAAGAATGGTCCAAAGGTCAGGTTAAAAGACAATTTTACCCTTTTTATTTTCTTTTTCATTTTTATTTAATTGTATAATTATTAAATAAATTAGAAAAAATAAACAATTCCATCCCCACCCCCTCGCCCCCACACCTCTCTCTCTCCGCTCGTCTCTCTCCCTCACGTTACTCACACTTCTCGCCATTCTTGAACACCAACACGATCGGCACAACCTTGATATCGTATTCCTCCGCGATCCGTGGGTCTTGATCGGCGTTCAGCACAAAACACTTGACCTTTTCGGCATACTCGCCGGCGATCTCTTCGATCACTCGGTGCACCATCTGACATGGTCCACACCAACTGGCGTAAAACTCGACCAGCACTTGGGTTTTGCTTTCCAGAACCGATGTCTTCCATGATTTCCCCGACACAACCGTCGCTGTAATCATTACGCAAATTTCAGTACATGTAAAACCCTTCGAAATCAACAAGATCAGTTGCAGGTATAAATGTTTGGACCGGCCCAGCGGCCCTGGCTACCGATCCTTCCGTAGTTTGACTCCAAATTAATTTAATACCAGCAACTCCTAATTTGATTGTTTCTGCATTCTAATGCTTGTTACCTACATCCGCAATAGGTGCGGTGATTTGATTTTTTGAACGAACACAAATAAAAACTGACTTCGAATCATGTTTCCTACCAAAACAGTTTTTGTTTCTGTGCTAATTAGTCCACTACTTGTTCAATCTACTATGTGCAAAACAGGGCTATAGTATTCAGAAGATCTTATAGAAAATCATGCTATAATCATAAAAATTTCGCCAAAGTTAACAACGAGTTATTCGTATTAACAAAAACATATGAAAGGTACCTTTGGATTCGCGTGGTATGCAGGAAATTGCAAGAAATTGCAAACACGTGTTATATTTGATGCGATTTTCAGTTGTCCCTACGAGCTCAAGAATCGATAGGATCTGCATATATTTCATTTCCATGTTGTTGTAATCTTGGATTTAAATAAAGATTCGTCGGAAGGATAGAAGGCGTAGTAGTGGGGAAGGGGGTGTTGTTGAACCTTTGGCCGAGGGAACAAACCCAGGAGAGAGAGAGAGAGAGAGAGAGAGAGAGAGAGAGAGAGAGAGAGAGAGAGAGAGAGAGAGAGAGAGAGAGAGAGAGAGAGACGCAGGGGGTGGGGGTGGGGGTGGGGGTGGGGTATTTTTTTTTAATTACTAAAATAAATAAAATATTAAAATAAAAATGAAAAAGAAATTAAAAAGGGCAAATTGGTCTTTTTTTACTTATTCTTACTTATTTTTGAACCATTATTGAAAGTAAATCGGAACACTTGGACCACTATCGATGTTTTTTCAAAAGTTGGTCCAATATTGAAAATTCATGCAAACCATTAGATGTTTTTACTTATTCTTACTTATTTTTGGACCATTAGATGGCCGGTTGCTGATAAACAATGTGTAAGTTATAAATGAACTCAGATGTTTGGCTTCTCAACCTCTTTAGTCTTTATGCTACTTCTTCTTTGTAATGTAAGTTATATTCTAAACTCCTTGCTTGTTTTATATATTCTCCATCATTTCGGAATAGAAAACCACATCCTGTCTTTGGTTTTTGAAGCGTGAATACTCCCGGTATCCATTGTAGACAGTTGACTTACATCGTCAAGAAGTTATGTTATTCTATTTTGATCGTATTATGTACCCTTTTCTTTTTGTCGCGTGGACGTACCGCTAAAATCTATAATAAAGAAAAAAACAATATAAAGATAACGTATTTTGGCAAAATTAGTCGACCAGAACGTTGCAATACAGCCTCTCCATGGTTGTCTCTTTCTATCACATTTTGTCATTGTCGATTTCAATTATGTGCCCCCTTGAGTGGTCTCCCTCTAAATAAGGTCAAAATGTTGTCACATGATTTGCATGTGGTCCTATCCAATCTTTGCTTAGTTGTTTGCTTTGTGGGACAAAAGAATTTATTATCAACTTGGATAACCTTACATCAATACAAAATTATGATAAAAGTTAGTTAGTATCCCATAATCCACTTTTTATAAAATAAGATAAAAACTCGCATTTCTAATTTGTAGGTGATATAAGATGGAATGCCATAATTCACGTATGGTTCTACCTTGGTGACCACTTAGATTGTTTCATTAGATCTTTCACATGTCGTCACAATTTGTTCGTCAAAAGAACCCACAAAATAAAACAAGCACGTAGTTTCCAAGCCTCATCTTTTACACGAAAACTGCAAATGTAACATCAAATTTTGGCCAAACAAGTAAAAACACATGACCAACTATACATATGATGCAATCATTGGTATGGTAGTAAAATGAACGTGTTTTTGCCACAAGGCACAATCCCATTTTCCTTAAATGTATTATTAACTACATACAAAAACACCAAACCCTCAATTCATACCAATGGTTCTCTTGCAATGGACAACTGCCTCATGAATCGAGCTCTCAGAGTCGCAAGACCTCCGACGATTATCCGCCCAACACGCTCCACTCGTCCTGGGACCGAACGAGCCCGAACATTCCCAGTTCTCAACTCCTTGTACCCTACTGCTATCCGACCTCCCCCGTCTAAGTCTACACCAAAGTGGTTGAACCAAATCAAGATACTTCTGTATGATTCTTTTCGGTAGTCTATTACACCTACGTAGCGATAAAGACCGACTTTTACGAAAACGTCTGTTGTCCTGAGTGGTGGGATAGAGAGGTGAAACGGGAACCGAGTCAGACGGGGCACATGATTTCATGGGAAGCAATGTTCCATTTGAGATGAGCTTGTCCGCATGGACAAGTGTCGTAGGCAATTGCGATGTTGGGAAATCGAAACCGGAATCGGTATCAGTATCGGGGTGAACGAGGAATCTTTTGGAGGGAGTAAGGTTAGGATCCATCTCAATGAAGGAAGCATCATCGGATGCATCAAACGAGACTCTAAAGGAACAATTCGGGCTATTGAGAATCGGGTTTGGGCTTGATAACCAAGTGTATGAGAAGCTCTCGACTGAGAGTGGTTGTGAAGTTTCCATGGAATATGAATGGAAGTTGAAAGTGTGAATGATTCAAATTCGGAAGGAGTATTGCATATGTAATCGGATATGTTGAAGTGTGTATATATATACAGCAATAAGGACACAATTATTAAGTGGTCCATGCTACCATGAAATACAAGGAATGTAAACGACAAATGTTAACCCTACACATGATGTAATGTCGCATGTTAATGTTTTTAGTATTGGAAAAGAGGAGGCATTGGTCCCCTTACCTTACGTTTTTTTTCAATTCAAACACTTGTAGAAGAAAATAGCCTAGCTGCTAGTGGCATCATAGACTAAACAATTGAATTCCCATTGCAAAATGCATAAACGACTTGCATAAGGAATAAAATATATGTTACAAGTGGAAACGAAAAATTCATTATTGTAAGTTAAAAATATGTTTGATTGATCCATTGATATTTTTTTATTATTTTATAAACATATAGATGTCATCGAAATTTATATGAATATATTATGGACAAGTTTTAACCAATTCTTTCACAGCTATTTTTTATGCAGGATTATAGTTAAATTACAACTCAAATCCATCTATCTATAGGAAAATATCAAAACTAGTCTTTATTAAGTTATTTGGGATGGAGATTAATTTGAGCTTGCTTTGCTTGAGTAAATTTTTTTAACAAACTCATGGAGCTCGAAGTCAGACTCAAGCTTGTTGCGAAGGTCCTAAACCAAGCATTATTTTTAATGGATATTTAAAGCCATTTGGGCTCCAACAATCATATCTTTTATTTCTCATCACATCATATAATCATGATCCTATAAGATGCAACTTTAAACGACCAAAACAAGTAGTACGTAGGTATCTATCGAAGGGCTAGACATATAGCATGTGATTGATTATATATTCTACACCACAATGAGGTGGGGCCACATGATGAAATCTTACATCGTGGAAAATAATTGTAAATTGAATTCTAAAGAAATGGAGAAAATTTATTGTAATCTATTCTCAACCAACCCTAAAGATACAAAAACACCAGACATTGGTCCCCTTCCTGTCGGGAAAAGAAATGGGCATCGAGTACAGGGCCGGCCGGGAGATTTTAGAGGCCCTGTGCAAGTTAATAGATGTAGGCCCCAAAACTTATAAATTCTATAAAGATACAATCATGCACTATAAATCAAAAAGAGCCCAAATTAGACTAACAATGACAGCAATGTATAAGAAATATATCATTATTTTGGAACAAATAAATAAATAAATTATAATAACAATACCTGAGCTCAAGAAGCATAATTGTGAAAGCCACATGTGCAAATTCAGGCACCATTAGTGGAATTTCCATCCAAATGCATGTTTGAAAGGAAAACTTTTCAACACTTCCTAAAAGCCAATTAGGGTTTAAACATTGTAAAATCGTGAGAAACTCATAATTATATATTATGCTTCTGTATGACCCTAAGATTTAAGTCTCTCCATAAAATATGAAGGCCCCTCAAAAACTCATAATTATATATTATGCTTCTGTTGTCATGGGACGACTATAAAAACATCAAAGTGAACCTGGAAAAATAATTACTTCAACCACCATCTAACTTTAAAAGATATACTAAGAAAGAAGTGGTAAAACTTCAAGGAAATTGACGTTCATCGATTGCAATTTAGACCCGAATTTAATATTCTCAATATAAAATTTGAAGATGAAAATCAGGCAATGGGAGTTCAAATTAAAAAACATCTTAACATCAAAAGTACTTCGAGTCTTTCAAGTTCTCGGAAACGCTAACCTTTTAATTATGATTGGTCTTAGACGAGAAAGAATGAATCAGAAACAATGATTACTGATTAGATAGAGTCTTCGGTCTCACTAGTCGTCTACTTCAATGAATCAGAAACCGTGAATCAGATTGGTGTATCGGAATCTGATTTCAGATTCGAGAATTACTGATTAGAGTCTCGGACTCAAGAAGACAAGAGTTGAGAAAGAATGTAGAGTGAATGGAATCAAATTCGAGAAAACGAGAAAGAGAGAACGGTGAAAAAGAATACGAACCTTGAATTGTTGAACATATATTTTGGAATTGCTATACTGTTGCAGGAACTCATTCGTCCATAGGTTGCTGATTTTTCGAGATTGAAGCGGTGATTACCGAGATTGGTGTAGTTAATAATGATTATCGTTTCACGCTCCAATCAACAATTTATTCCCGCTCCTTGCCTCGTTCTTCTATGAGATTTGCCGATTTCACGTTTTTAGGCTGTGGAGTTGAACTGGGCCTAATATAATACTACAGCACTTTAAAATTGTTTGGGCCCCTGGTTAAATATGGGCCCTGTTCAAAGGAACCACTTGAACCCCCTTTGGGCCGGGCCTGATCGAGTATGGGAGGAATGGCAGAAAACAGAAGCAGAAAAAGACTTGAAGCCAAAACCAATCCTTAACCAGATTCATGTTCGGACAAAATGTTCGCAAGTAGATTCATCTCCCACACAAATTTCCTTAATGCGCAGAAAACGACCCTTGTTTCATGGTTTGGTCACTCAAGTAATTACACATCTGTTTCTAACATAAAGTTAATCCCTTTAAAAGGCAACATTTGACATACAACCTTTTACTAAGAGACCATTTCTTTTTAACTTAATAGACTTAACGAGTGTATCTTTTTTACTTAATCGGAACAGAATGACTTAATAGGTTAGGCAAAAAACCAAGCTTAAGAAACCAACTTTTTTACTTATTAATTCCTAGTGGGTTAATTTTAATGAATATTGTAAACATTTTTCGTAGGAATTTAATGGTATAGTTCAGTGGATAGTGACGGTTTCGTATATACATCAGCCACTTTATGCATACATGACTTAATGAGGAAATAGAAAAAGGAAACAACCCCGCTGAGTGAAACAAAAATGAATTAGTAAAGCAAGCGTTACATTTGTACAAAAGGAGTAAGATTATGAGGAATTGGTACATGGTGTATAGGTGACTACTTCATAAGATCTATAAATACAAAAGCATTCCAAAGGCTGTGTAGGAGCATAGACGGTAATAAATTTCTGGAGCGTGCGAAAACCGCACCCATAACAATCCCAAGAAACACAAGCGGCAACATTCTCTGCATATTAAAATGCGCCAACGCAAAAGCTAAAGAAGACACAATAATCGCACACCAAATAGGCATATACCTGGTCAACGAAGGCAAAAGAAACCCTCTAAACACAACCTCCTCCCAAACCGGTGCACAAACCGAGACCACAACCGCGTACACCGCCATCGCGACCGGGTCCCGCGCGACAATCGACCGTTCCACGTTTGAAACGGACGGGATTACTGGGAATAAATTAAGGTTGACTTGTGAGAGACGGTTGACTAAAGGGAACATGAGACAGCCTAAAGTGACGTCTAGTTGCCAGTTGCCTTTGAGGGTGAATTTGAACCAATCGGGTGAAAGGGGACGGAATGGTGCGAGGCAGCGATGAAGGATTGTGATTCCGGCGATGCCTTCGGCTACATCGGTTAAAAGACTGTAGAAAGCTTGGCCTCTAAATGTTAGGGTGTCTTTTCTGAAACCGGATATGTGTGCTACAAATGGGATTATCCATGAGCCTACAAACCAGAATGAGAATATCCATAGGAGCATTACTTGAAGAATGGTCTTGGCTGTCCATGGTACTGTCCATGGTTCAGCCCTAAATATAGCATCTAATGCCTGAAAACAACATGCAAGCATTGTATATTTGTAATTTTTTTTATTATTATGTGAAAAGAATATTTAGGTATAATGATGTCAATTACCTGCCTAATGTTTGAAAGCCAATTGTGCTTCACATTTGGTTCGTTTGGTTCTGGTTCCACTGCCTCTCCTGGTAAAGTATCTTCTGTCATGTCGGGAATGTTATGATTTAAACAAGAGTTGTCATCCTTAAAGCATGAAAACCTCCAGTTCTACATGATCACATTGTAATCTATCAGTTCAAAGAAAAATCAAGCTTAATTGAGTAGCATCTATTTTACTGTGTCATTTTGTCCTTCACAGAATAACCAAATTCAATAGAACGTTCATTTTTCCTTATAAGACGAACTAAAATGAGGTTTTTAATGATATCGAAGGGGTAATAATGAAGAGTATGGGTTGGGTAATTCAATTATCAATATGCCCTCATCTTATAACATGAATTAAAGACTCGTCACCAACAAAAACAGATTTAATAATGCCCTTAAAAAGAGCAGTAGTGAGTATACTTGTGTCCGCATGAAGATGTGATGCGGCATGGGTGTCCATGTAATAATCGGCATCCCCAAAATCACTTAAACACAATTTGTTCAACACTTGAAAGGGTAGTAACCTGATTTAATCATTTAAGGACAATACATGGGCAAAGTAGGGTAAACACAGAGACAGGTCTAAGTACTAAGGAATATGAATACACCTTAACAATGGGGTTTCTAACAGTACAGCTACAAATCAAATCATACGGATTTACAAATCGCTTAGTTTATGACTATAATCATTCATGTGTAGGTACGAAACTACCAATTAAATCATAGAGACTTACAAATCATGATTCATTGAGAAAACCAATACATACTAATATCAATTCCGACCTAAATTTTACTAATAGATTAGAAATTTAAGATTCAACTTACATTTCTAAAGCACCTTGAAAAAGAAGAAGATGTTGGAAGGCGAGCGGTCCCATTGAGCGAAGTATTGGGTTTATAGAGTTTATACTTAACTCTGTCTGTCGAAGGAAGCGCAGGGCAAAGAGAAAGAGCTTGGCAGAAAGGCGATGGAGACATGGTGATGCAGTTCTGCCGGAATGTTGTTGCTGCAGCATCAGATGCGTCACCAAACCCTAGCGAGGCCGGTCTCGCATGTTGAAGCGATGGAGACGACAGATGTGAACGATAAGCCTGGTTTTTAGGGTAATGATGCTAATGGAGGAGGAGATAGGTGGACGATGGTGGCGGCGGGGGAGGAGAAATCTCCAACGAAGGTGACAAGGATGGAGCAAGAAAGGAGGTGAGGGTAAGAAGGCATTATGGTGTGGTGGTGTTTGGTTCTTGGCTTGGACGGGTAACTCCGAATGTTCTAGAAAAATGGCCAAAACTGCAAACGTAATCTCATCAGCTCGCTTATCCGTCGATAATAGTATAATACTGAAAACTTGGTCAGACTTTCGGTTCTTGATCTACAAAACTTTGATGATTTTATCCAAATAACCAAGAAATCCTAAAATTATCATCCAGCGTAAGAACTAGATATATGATAATATGATCACTTGATTTTCGGTTTCATCGCACATATATCACATTTGAAGTAAAGCTCCCAATCCTACCAACTCAATATTGTTGTTAGGATCGGAAAACTCTTCTATTCAACACTAGAACAGAATTACAATAGGAGGAGCAACTCTCACACTCAACTATTACAAAAAACCAACCCTTTCTCTAACACTTATACTCTAAGTGTTTCTCTCTATCTCTATATGTTTGTGGTGTGTTTTTGGGATGTCTAAGAACTGAAACTTAAGCCTCTATTTATAGCTAAACTAGCCACTAAATCTATAGTATATGAACATATTGAGTTCTTGAAAGAGAAGATCAAATTTGCCACCTTAAGCTTTGTCAACAATGGTGGCTTCAAGAATGGAGGGCTTCTAGATAGAGGCTGGAAATCAACAAATCTCCCCCTCCAGCCTCTTTTGAACAATCCTTAACCCAACTATGTCAGCACATAGTTTGTGTTTGTCTTGTGTCACCACCTTGGTCAACATATCTGCAGGATTGTCTTTTGTATTGATCTTTGATAACTTCAGTTCTCCTCTGTCGGTTGCTTCTCTAAGCCAATGATAACGAATATCGATATGCTTAGTGCGAGAATGGTACATCGAATTCTTGCTTAGGTCCATAGCACTCTGACTGTCGCAATGAATGATGTATTCTGCTTGTGGAAACCCCAATTCTTGAAGAAACCGTTTTAACCATATAAGCTCCTTCCCAGCTTCAACGGCAGCAATATACTCGGCTTCTGTTGTTGATAGTGCTACACACTTCTGTAACTTGGATTGCCATGAGATAGCTCCCCCTGCCAAAATGAAAACATAACTTGATGTAGATTTCCTGTTATCAATATCTCCTGCCATATCAGCATCTGTATAACCTTTCATGATTGGCTTAGCTCCCCCGTAACACAAACATAGTTTTGAACTACCCTTCAGGTATCGCAGTATCCACTTGACTGCTTCCCAATGTTGCTTTCCTGGATTTGCTAGATATCTACTCACGACACCAACAGCATGAGCAATATCTGGCCTTGTACACACCATCGCATACATAAGACTTCCTACGGCTGAGGAATAAGGGACTTTCTTCATCTCTTCTTTCTCTTTATCAGAAGAAGGAGAATTTTTCTTACTTAACTTGAAGTGATTTGCCAACGGAGTGCCAACAGGCTTGGCGTTTTCCATGTTGAACCTTTTGATCACACGTTCAACATACTCCTCCTGTGACAAGAACAATTTTCTTGATTCTCTATCACGGATAATTTTCATGCCCAATATTTGTTGAGCTGGGCCTAAGTCTTTCATATCAAAGAACTTAGACAAATCCTTCTTCAAGTTGTTGATCATGGTTGCATCTTGACCGACTATTAGCATATCATCCACATAGAGCAAAAGGATGACAAATTTCCCATCTGGAAACTTCTTCATGTACACACAGTGGTCTGCAACAGTTCTTTTGTACTCGTGACTTACCATGAACGAGTCAAACTTCTTGTACCACTGTCTTGGGGCTTGCTTAAGACCATAAAGGCTCTTCTTCAACTTGCAGACGAGATGCTCTTTCTTTGGGACTTTAAACCCATCGGGCTGATCCATGTATATTTCTTCATCTAAATCACCATGGAGAAAAGCTGTTTTTACATCCATCTGCTCAAGTTCAAGATCTAGACTGGCAACCAATCCGAGTACGACTCGAATCGACATCATCTTCACAACCTGCGAAAAAATCTCATCAAAGTCAATTCCTTCCTTTTGTTGGAATCCTTTGACAACGAGTCTTGCCTTGTACTTCACAATGTTTCCTTTTCCATCTTTTTTCAACTTGAAAACCCATTTGTTTTTCAAGGCTTTCTTTCCTTTGGGAAGTTTCACCAACTCATATGTTTGATTTTTGTGCAAAGAATTCATTTCGTCTTCCATGGCCTTCTGCCAATTGGCTTTGTTAATATGAGATTGAGCTTCCTGAAAGCTCTCTGGCTCCCCCTCGCTGGTAAGAAGGATGTAGTTCGAAGTTGGGTATCTTGAGGAAGGAACACGAACTCGATCAGATCGTCGAACTTGAGTTTCTTCATTAGAAACATCTGGCAATGACTCTGAATTATCAAGAGGTGGAAGCTCCCCCTGCTCAACACCTCCTTGATCTGCATCATCAACTTCATTATTCTGTTCATCAGTCGGAACATCATCTTTTGTTTCATATATCATTTCTGGAACTTTGAAGCTTTGTTGCTCGTTAATCGATGCCTTGAAATCGTAATACTGGTCTTCATAGAAAACAACATCTCTGCTTCGAATAACCTTCTTTAGTTCTGGGTCCCATAGCCTGTACCCGAACTCTTCATCTCCATATCCAATAAAGATGCATGGAGTGGATTTGAGGTCCAACTTCTTCCGCAATTGACTTGACACATGTGCAAACGCCTTGCACCCAAATACTCTCAAGTGAGAATATGTTATGTCTTTACCTGTCCATATCTTTTCTGGAACTTCAAAATTCAATGGAACTGAAGGTGACCTATTTATAAGGTAACAAGCTGTCAATACAGCTTCACCCCAGAATGGCTTTGGTAGTTTAGCCGCACTGATCATACATCGGACCTTCTCAACAATGGTACGATTCATTCGTTCTGCTACACCGTTATGTTGTGGGGTACGTGGGACAGTCTTTTCATGCCTGATACCATATTTTGTGCAATATGTGGAGAACTTACGAGAATAGTACTCACCTCCATTATCTGATCTGAGACATTTCAACTGCTTGCCTGTTTGTCTTTCCACCATTACATGAAAAGCTTTAAAACGATCAAATACTTGATCCTTCGACCTGATACAGTAAGCCCATACCTTTCGTGATGCATCATCGATGAATGTCACAAAATACCTGCTTCCACCAAGAGATTCTACTTCAATGGGTCCACATACGTCGGAGTGGACAAGGCTCAACAACTCAGAGCGCTTATTTCTTGTGGAGCTAAAGGAAACTCTGTGTTGTTTCCCAAATAAGCAGTATTCACAAGGATCGAGGGCAACATCTTTTTCCATGGAAATGGACTTCTTCTTTTCAAGAGTTGTTAACCCTTTCACAGTCATGTGGCCTAGTCTTCTATGCCACAGATTTGGTGATGTCTCTTCTTCTACTGCATTGAGACTTGGTTGAATCAACTTTGCATATGACTTATAAATAGTACCACAAAGCTTTCCCCTTGCAATGACCATAATGCCTTTTAACAACTTCCAGTTGCCATTTCCGAAGTGGTTGTCATAGCCCTGAAGGTCAAGAGCTCCAATTGAGATAAGATTCATTCTTAGCTCCGGAACATGTCGAACATCTTTCAACACCAATGTACACCCTACATTGGTCTTTATATGTACATCACCGATACCAACAATGTTAGAGGAACTGGTGTTTCCCATCCTCACGGTACCATGGTTTACGGATTTATATGTTGCAAATAAATCCCGGTCCGAAGTGGAATGATATGATGCAGCGGTATCAATCACCCACTCGTCATCATGAGCGCCTACGTGTAGGCATGCATCCTCCTCACATGCAACAAGGGCAATGTCTTGTGAAATGTTGACCATGGTCTCACCATCCTCCTTGCTTGAACTAGTACTCGTTTCAGCCTGTTCTCGTAGAAACTTTCGACAATCGCTCTTTTTGTGGCCATAATGATTGCAGTAGTTGCAGTGGCCTTCAAACCATGTACTTGAAGACTTTCCCCTTTCTTTTGATTTTCCTCTAACTTGAGATCTTCCTCTACTTTGACCACGTCTGCCTCTACCTCGACCTCTTCCTCTGCCACCAGTTCTACCTCCGCCTCTTTCTTTGTTTTCTGTTACGAGGGCAAATGACTGGTCTGTACCAGCTTCTTTTCTTCTGGCTTCCTCGTTCATGAGAGCGTCCGTGACCATCTCCATTGTCACTTTGCCACCGGGGGCAGAATTGCTGAGAGTAACAACAAGTGTTTCCCAATGATCAGGTAGAGAACTTAGCAACAATATTGCTTGCTCCTCATCTTTGAGAACCCATTCGGCAGAACTGAGCTGATTTACGAGATCTTGGAACTGACTCGTATGCTCGGCTATGGATGTACCACTTCGTAACTTGTGGTTTACCAGGCGCCTCATTAGTAGGGTCTTGTTGCGTGCAGTCTTTGCTTGATACATACTTTCAAGCTTTTCCCAGAGTTTGTATGCGTCTGTTTCTTGAGAAACATGATGAAAAACACTGTGGTCAATCCATTGTCGAATTTGTGCCACAGTTTTCTTATTCATTCTCGTCCAGACGTCGACTGTTGTCTTTTCAGGTTTTACGCCCTTGGTTTCTAAAGGTTCTGCTAGATCCTTTAGATTCAACAAATCTTCCATCCTCGGCTTCCACATATTATAGTTTGTGGGCGTAAGTCGGACCATTATATCCGAACTTGTAGATTCCATGAGAAAGACTTTGTAGTTTACGTTTTGTGAAATTTTGGGATGAAATTAGGCAAAACCGAGATCACGGTTATTTCCGAAAGGGTCGAAATAGGTGGGATATATTTTTTCAGACTAAAATGAACATCTGAAAAAATTATGGGCCAATTTGAAATGTTTAAGAAGTATAGGGGCCAATCTGTAATTTGTGGAATTACAGGGACCAAACTAGAAGGTTTTGAAACATAGGGACCTTTCTGAAACTTTTCAGAAGTATAAGGACCAAAATTGTAACTTTCAGAAAAAACTGGGACCAAAACGGAGTTTTATAGAATTAGAGGGACCTGTTTGCAACTTTCTGGAATTTCAGGGGGCCAAAATGCAGTTTTCTTAAAATTGCTACAGTGTTGCTACAGTGTCGCTACAGTGTTGCTACAGTGTCGTCTTCTCCGATCGTCTTCTCCGGCGAGTTTTCCGGCGAACTGGTTTTTCCGGCCACTATTCCGGCAAACCTTTGACCGGACTTTTGGAGATCTTCCGGTGGTCGAAAAATTCCGAAAAATATATTTTCGGAATCGTGGGAACGAGTACTTTACAATGGTGTGCCCGAAAATCAATTTTGAGACAAAAATAATTTGACCAAAAAACGACCGGTACCGAAACGAGGCTCTGATACCACTTGTTAGGATCGGAAAACTCTTCTATTCAACACTAGAACAGAATTACAATAGGAGGAGCAACTCTCACACTCAACTATTACAAAAAACCAACCCTTTCTCTAACACTTATACTCTAAGTGTTTCTCTCTATCTCTATATGTTTGTGGTGTGTTTTTGGGATGTCTAAGAACTGAAACTTAAGCCTCTATTTATAGCTAAACTAGCCACTAAATCTATAGTATATGAACATATTGAGTTCTTGAAAGAGAATATCAAATTTGCCACCTTAAGCTTTGTCAACAATGGTGGCTTCAAGAATGGAGGGCTTCTAGATAGAGGCTGGAAATCAACAGAATCCAAGATAATAATGATCAAATTGTGTTAATATATTCATCTCTTTAATTAAACGTATTAACCCTTCAGGATGGGAATTCATAACATGGTTTCAACGACCGTTTAAGAATTTTAAATAGTCATAATTTGTATTTATTTTGTATAACTATTTAATTAATATTTTAATATTTTGACAACTTTGGAAACAAAAGTATATTGGTTTAGTTACTACCTTAGGTTTCACGAGTCGTCGGTGGTTTGGACGCGGTTCATGCCGGTGGCAGGTTCAATGGGTTAAGGATGGGGGTTCATAAAACCCGATTTGGTTTAAACACAAGGAAGAAAAAGGGAAGCAACAGGTTTGACGGGGTTCGGGTTCAACGGGAACGACTCCGTCCACCCAGGTTCGGCGGCTTGGACGACGACGATCCGTCCGCCCTTAGACGTAAGTTATATAACCCTAAACGCTAGTAATCAACCTTATTCTCTGTCTTTCATCTTACTCTCAAACTTAAGCATGTCTTCTCAAAGTCGCACTAGGTAACTTAGTCCAATCTTGAAGCGTATCAATCCTCCTTTCACAATCTCAAACCCCTCGACCTTCATTCGGTAATGATCTAGAAAACTCTAGTAGTAAGTATTAATGATTAGGGTTAGGCTAATATTCATTGCGGTTTAGGTTAGACCAATAGCCCATTTTGTATACCTATTTATATGATGTTAAACCCTCATAATTATTATAAAGTCATTCTATATCTATATCTATATCTATATATCTTATAAAAGAAGCATATTTCTAAGCACCATATTGATTTGAAACTTCCATGTCTTTTCATATTTCTAATGACTTAAAATTTCTTTGTCCCACATTGCTCAACACATATATATCTCATTTCCTCTTTTGCTTATATAATATCATTCATTTGCATCCATGATCCATCAATCTTGATCATAATAAGACTTATGACTTTCAACTATTATTGATTAGTGGTCATTTTATCAAAATTTCTCAAAGTGTTAAATGATTATACTATTTGGTTTATGATTTCAAAACTATTAGATATAAAAAATGAAGATGAATATTACTAAAAACTTTTAAAATTTTATTACGTTACAAGTTTAAAGTACGTCGTAGTAAATATGTGAAAAATGTGTTTACTTTTTTAGATTCACCGCGATATATGTATATAAAAAATTTCAGTTGCGAACGTTTCAACTTTTATCAAACAACTTAAATTGAACCATTATATGTGTGTGTCTATTATAAAAAACAGTCATGAAAACAATGTTTCAAGATAAAGTATTTATCTTTTACCACATTAATTTGATGTTTTTTTAATTGTATCACATTGTTTCTCACATCGGTTCTCTTATCATTTTATCTTGATTATAACATTGTTTTCAGAGTATATTGTTGATTAGTGGTCAATTTATCGTAAAAACCTATTTTCGGCTCAAAGTTTCAAAAAACTCTACTATTTTGTTTTAGCTTTCAAAAATATTGAAACTAAAAATATGAATATTAAAATGAGTTAAAAACTATTAAAACCCGATTGGTTTGCAAGTTCAAGGTATGTCGTGTATCATATTTCAATATGATGATGACAACGTTGCAAACAATTTTTCGATTTAATAAGGTTTATATACAAAAAAATTTGAATCGTAAATGTTCAAACATTTTCAAAGTTTAAACATATATATCTATGAATATCTATCTAAATCTTATAATAGAAGTCTTTTATTAAACATGATTTAATATTCATTGTTATCATGTACCACATTAGTTTGAATATTTTTAGAAAAAATAAAATAAAAGGGCGCTGGTACGCACCCATCCAAATTTTATGAAATCGAACCTAAAATTGGAATCAATGGTCTATGAAATGTTGCACCCAATGCTTAAGGTGGTTCCAATCAAATCAAATACACAAAAGAACAAAGATATGAGAGAAATGGTTTTAGACTCTTTACTTATAGAGCTTGCTTTCCCTTAAAATTTGTTTCTTAAGCAATGTGGGATGAGATGTGTATTAATCTATTTACTTATAGATGTTTGATTTTCCATTCAATTGTGTTTCTTACGCGATGTGGGATGAGAAAATGATATAAAATAACACACTGTGAAGGATAGTTTGATCTCACATCGTCATGATAAACAAACTTAAGAAACTTTTTATTATATGAATAAAAGTCTCCCTCAGAGTTAAAACAATTACATAAATCGTTAGTCATTTTGTATTTTAAAAAACGTTTCCAAATATTAAACTTCAATGGAATATATAACTTAAAGTTCTATTACTTTTATTTTAATGATGTTGAGCTTTACATATATTATGGATGATGATGTTTATCCCCTACACTAATAACTTTGAGATTTGTGTATTAAATTAAAAGTGATTGAAAATGAGCGGGAAACACTTACATATAAAAGTAATGCATTTATTTACATATATTATGTGATTATACATATTAAATTGAATTGAAAAGAAATAATACACATGATGGTGTGTGAATGAGATTGGTAGCAGACAAGCAGGAAACAAAAGCCAATAATCTTTGTGTTTTCATCGCATATCAGTAGGTTCATGGAAAGCGAGCCATATATTGCATTATAAATGATGGTTTAGTTGATACAAAAGAAAATAGCCGCTTAAGGATTTACTAAATCGGGTTTAGACCTTTGTTAAAAACCTAGGCTTTTTTAGGCTAATTTTTTTACGGTTAAACTAGGCCGATTGAAACAGGCCTTCATATGAACCGTCCGGATTTTGCTGGTTCATACAAATGGTTTTTGAGCAATAAAAACGCTATAATCCGACTGCTTCCCTATTTAAGTGGTTCAACTGGCCGATCAAATCCAATTTTAAAACAATGAAAAAGACCAATAAGTAGATTTAATTAAAAGTCATCATTTTTTATTTTAGGTTTGTATTACTTTAAATAATTTGTATTTCTATCATATGTAAAGAAAATTTTTTAATCGTTTGTAATTTTTAGCGTCGTTTTTTTTTGTTGAAAGTTTCATTAAATTTCATAATATTGAACATGAACTGGTTTTGATAAATTATATAGAATAAAATTTTAATTTCTTTAAGGTTTCATTATTTAAAGTGCTTATTATTTTAAGCAAAATTTTCATTATTAAGAGGTACTATATTGATATTTCATTTATAAACAACAAGCCTACTTAAAAAATAAATATAATAAAAAACCAAAAAATTGTATTTTGTAGAATTTCTCATTAAAGATTATTGAACATTTAGTGTGTGTGTGTGTGTGTGTGTGTATATATATATATATATATATATATATATATATATATATATATATATATATATATATAATAAACTTCAAATAAAATCATATTTATAAGAAAAAAATATAAAAAACAAAAAATGAATACTTTTAATTAAAATTAAATAGTTTAAATTAAAACTTGACCGAATAAATAGTTTTTATAAACCCTAAATCTAAAACCCTAAACTAAAAAATAAACTGAAATTAAATAAAAATTATATCCATGCATAATCTGTAGCTAGATGTTATAAAAATCATGTGGTTCGAGATAAGTATTTTGCTTGAATCATATTATTTTTAATTTTATTTGATTGAGTTCATTCATCATACATGTTACGACTTTTTTATCTTTCAAAATTTTGATACATATATCTATTATTAAATAATTGAAAATAATGAGGATATTTTTATAATCTTTTTAAAAATTGTATAAGAATAAGATGTATTTGTCTATATTATAAATACATAATTTTCTTCCTGTGCAAGGCGCGGATATTTGCCTAGTTATAACATGGTATCAGAACTCTAGGTTAAAACTCTATTGCTGACCACAACCAGCCACCGCCGACCTCCACCTCCGTCGACCTTTTAGTCGTCGAGGGTGTCTTCAATATTTTTCTCTTTCCTCTTTCTTATCATAAATAATAATACAGTCGCTGACACCAAACCACTGCCTCGTCTACTACGGGCCTCCCCTTGGATGACCTCTTCTTCTCCGGATATTCTTCGTCGATCAGCATTTGATTTGCAGTCGTCTCTCTCTCCCTCTATCCACACTGTCGTCGTTGATCTCGCCGGAATTGGCTCCGTCAGCCGCAACTTGAGCCCTCTCTTTATGCTCGCTGCCTTTCTCCAAACTCTTCTGTTGTCGGATCCATGATCGCTGACATGACTCTCCGTTATTGGGGTTTAGGTTAGATCAAAAGCCCATTTTGTATCCTTATTTATATGAGATTAAACCCTCATTATTATTATCATCAAGTCATTCTATATTATAACAGTCAAGTATTTTGAAAGCATTAACATTTTTTCATTCTTATTCATTGTATCTAAGTTTCTTGCTTCTGAGTTCATTTCTACAATTTGATTTTGTAGTTTTGTGGTGTGGTTGTGTTATTTGCAAATTGAGCGAGTATTGGTGGAGTTTGAAACTTTTATTTATGTACATTTATTTGAAGAATTTTTAGAGTTTGTAATTTTATTTTGAAATTTAAATGGGTCATTAGCCTAAACTCGTTTATTAAATAGAGTTGATTGGCAATAAAAGCTGGTCAACCATATTTCAATTCATTTTTTTGTCCATTTTGATCAAAAAAGGTAATAACATTTTAATTTATACCCTACTTCTATTCAAATATTAAATGTTTATTATTTTTTTAGTTAACCTAGTTAATTAAATATACATCATAAAATATATATATTTTATGAAAAATATATAATATAAATGTATTGGTCAATACTTCAAAACAAGACGAATGTCAAAAATTACAACTTTGTGGTCACATAATATTTTTGTCATTTTTTTATAACTACATATGTGAACATTTTCTCATATTTTATATTTTCGGAAAACGGATATAATTAGTTGAAAAATAATAAATTATATGATGGGGCCTTGTCAAACATTTAAGATAGATAACATATAAAATAGTCAATTTATAATAAAAGATTTTGAAAAAGGTTAACTATTGGATAATGTTTATGATAAAATATATCATAAACATTTTTATTAAATGGAGGTTAGTGAAAAGTTTATATGACAAAGGAAAAAAAGCTTTTAAAATGTTAATCATCAGAGATGTTTGATACCACAAAAGATTTTGTCAACTGAGGTTTTTAAACATATACATGGTGCAGAGAAAATAAATATTAACATACAAATTTGACAACTTCATATGCTTAATTCTTACTACAAAAATCCATAACGATTTCTAACATTTAAAGAAACTCCTATCGATCGGTGGCTCGCCATCGGAGGATATATTGGATTTGAAATAGACCTCTAATTTTCATGTAAGTTTAAAAAACAATATTAATAATGCATGTCATTTCTTTTATAGCATGAAACTTAGGTAATCGCCTCTAAATGGTTTGTCGGTGAGAAAACATTCTTTTAGGTATGATCAAAACATAAAATGATATTATTGTACAAAATAATAACATAATGATTTTTTGTGTATTCAATGACAACATGTTGTCTTATTCTAAGGCTACGTAGACTATACCGGCTATCAAAAGTTTGCCGGTTATGATGTCTTAGATTAGATCATTTTAGAATTTAAAAGGATTTAACCGGATAAATCGTAAATATAATAGTTAAAACGTACATTGAATGAAACTAGATTTGTTCTATAGGGTTATCCCTAAAAAATATTCTAAAAACATGTTAAAGAATTAACCCAATAGCTTTTAGAATACGTATTTGCCGCATATGCTCATTCTTCGATGATTTTAACAGTTCGTTTATTGTGTATGATCTCACAAAATAGCTTGAAACACAAAAACACAAATGACCATGATGTTATTGTAAATGAATAGACTTTTTCCTCCCACCGACCATTCAAATAAATTACTTGTTCATTTTGGATTGATAATAAAAAACATGGCCAATTTTAAAAAATTTGTGATATTTTGCATAGGGGTGTTATTCGGTCGGTTTTTTCGGTTTTTTAGTATTTTAAAACTAACCATAACCAAACCAAATAGGGTTCGGTTTAATCGGTTTTGATTTGTTCGTTACGGTTTAATCGGATCGGTTTACCGGTTAAACCAAATAAACTTTTGTAAGAAAAATAGACATAAACTTTAAAATAAAATATAAAAAACTCACTGAACTTTTACATGTCTAAACTATGAAGCTACATAGGGAATGGTCGGTAACTAAAGTCGGTATAGCTAAATGCTAATCTATAAAAAAAAAAAAGGGTCGACAAAAAGAAAAAGAGGATCTCAAATCTAAAATTGTCAAATGGATATGTAGAGTTTGAATTTTGGACACTTATCGGACGAATTGAGATTTATACATATATAGACTATATATATATGAATTAAGTAACGTAATCAATTGGACTAATTCATTGTAACATATTAACGAGTTATAGAAATTTTCTATTAACAAATATATATAAATTAAAATATTAAATATTAATTTATAAAAAATAAAATATAAAAATATATATTAATTAATAATTTATTCGGTTTTTTCGGTTTAACCAAATTATTTATATTTTAACCAAAACCAAACCGAATAAGGATACCTTATTCGGTTAACCAAACCAAATTAACCGAAAACCAAATAACCCGAACCAAACAACCCAAACATCATTCGGTTCGGTTCGGTTATTCGGTTTCGGTTTTTTCTCACACCCCTAATTTTGCATGCCATCAAGTCCCGGTCCTTTGGAACTACTGGAGTGTTATTTGCATGACATCGATCTGGGTCATTTGCTTGGACTGGTGATCAAAACATGACGAGTTTTAAATTGTTCCTTTTTCTTTTGATTGACGTGTTTCTAGAAACTCCAAAATGTCTCTAAGATGGACCGACTTGATTAAAAAACCAATGGCTGCCATTTTTTATAATTTCTCTTTCTAGCTTGCTAGTTTTTTAATGAAACTAGTGGGGATGGCCGCGCATTGCAGCGGATTTATTAAACATACATTCTCAACACCATTTACATAATATACAAATATCATTCTTTTAAATCCTCTATTAAACCGGGACCATTATTGTAATTTCTTCTACTTAATGATCATCTATGTAATGTCGCTATTATACAATGACCATCTCTGTAATATCGTTATTACTTAGGAACCATATTTTGTATTATAGGGACTAAAATAGCAACTAATTGAAATTATAAATTTCAGGGATCAAAACTGTAATTATTGAAATTAAAAACCATAGGGACCATATATGTAATTATCGAAATTTAAAATTACAGGGATCACATTTGTAATTAATGCAAACTAAAAGTTAGAAGGGCTAAAATTGTTAAAATCCTAAACTAAAAACTCCAAGGACTAAATATTTCAGGGACCAAAACTGTAATTATTAAAATTAATAACCATAGGGACCATATCTGTAATTATCAAAATTTAAAATTGCAAGGACCACATTTGTTATTAATGCAAACTAAAACTTAGAAGGATTAAAATTATTAAAATCCTAAACCGAAAACTCCAAGGACTAAATATGTAATTAGCTTATTTCCTTTGTTTTAAAAGGATAGTATAATATTAAGTTGTTAAAAAGAAAATCATCGAAGATGCTCTAAAATGTTTAACCTGGTTAATAAAAATCAACTACAAATTGATATACTCTCACATAGTCGTGTTAGAGTAATTTAGAATGTTTAACATATTATCAATAAAATTTACGTTGAATATTTGAAACTTTTTATTTACTTAAGAGTTAAAGGATTAGTAGATAATACTGAAAACATACATTGTTACATATTTCTGATTTTATTTAATTTAAAATATAGAAACTTGTTTTCTGTGTCTATAATAAAATGTTTTATGCACATTACTTAGCTGGAAATCTTCACATGTATTTTTTTCTCTTGAATGTCGGGTCAACTAAAGATTGAAGTCTGAGATTCCAACTTTTAACTATTTTTCTTGAAGTGGTTAATTCCCAAATGAATTTAGCTATCATAGAATAAGATAACCAATATCAAAATCATTTTACCCAAATACCAAAAACTAACTAGTTATAATTTAAAATCAAAATAACTAAACAAGAAACACAAAATATTTATATCATAACATCTCTTAACTTGACCCAGGGGCGGACATAGGGCTGGCTGGGGTAGCAAGTGCTACCTCTCAAATTTTTTTGTGTAGTGCAAAATTTTTGAAATTTTTTTTATTGTAGTATAAATTTTTCGGTATACTACCCCTGATATTTTGTTCTGCGTCCGCCACTGAGTCTTAACCTCGATCTCCATCTCCAACTCCAAGTGTGAAACATGAGAAAAAAAAGTCCCATATCATTAATCATATAAAGAGAAACGTGCGAGTGTAACCAAGCTTAATATAACGGCCGCGGCCCGGACCCTGGGCCCATTTCAAAGCCAGAGAACCTCATATGGCTCAACGCGTGGCCTCAAAATCCTAAATCCGTCTCAGGGAGCCGAACCCAAGCCGACCACCCATACCCTTTTCAACGTTTAGCTCACCCACCCATGTACACGTATTCACAAATGCACCCATTTTTCGCCCCACTTATTGAATTCCTCATTGTATATATGTACTTATCCAACAATTTTTGTAGTATTCCGAGCCTTTTGTAAATGGATTATTATTGCTCTATTACTTGGAGTTTGTTCTTCGTTGTTTTGCTAGAGGTAGTTGTGCGTATATCAGGTCGGGTTGGTTTGGGTTCAAAATTGTATGCTAATAGCGACCGGACATGGGATTCTGATAACCAGACATTTGCATTCGGGTTTGCTCCAGCTAAGGACGGTGGTTCCACTTCACAAGACGGTCAATACCAGTTGGGAATTTGGTTCGCCAATCTTCCGGGAGACCGCACTCTTGCTTGGTCTGCATATTTGTGAGTTCATATCTTTTCGTTAATACATATTTTTGTACATGACAGTTTTTCAATAGCATATTTTTGTACATAAACAGTTTTAAATGTAATGGTAATGACTTCTACATAATTAAGCTACTAGCAAGGCACATTCGCATTATATAGGGACAAAAAAACAAATGATTTTAAGAAGTGTGTTTTTTTAAGTTTGTTTAATTGTCTTGTTAATTTTTTTAATCTGCCAGGTTTTTAAGTGTTTTACAACATTAAATATTATCGTTGTTTAATATATTAGGATTCTTTATCTCAATAATGTGTATGGTGTACAAAATTGAGGCCAACCGGGCCTCTTTTAACCGGTCCCTTTCCAAAGTCGCATAACGTTGGGTAGACGGGTTTTCTATAATATGAACCGGGCCTTTTCAACCGGATTCAGGTGAAATGCCTAACGAGTCCGGATGGCCACCTCTATATGCATTTGTATGTGTATATTATATGTAGATAAGCAAGCATAGTATATTAGTATGCATGCATTAGTTTTTAGTTTTTACTACAGTTTTTGCAGGTAATAATAACGATGCATTTTTGTCTGAATACCTTCTCAATAGAAACGCTCCGGTCACAAAAGACGCAATCTTGGAGCTCGATACAACAGGAAACCTAATCCTCACCGACGGGAGGACCACCGCATGGACCTCAAACACAACAGACGACGGCGTTGAATCGGCAGAGTTACTAGAAAACGGCAACCTAGTTCTCTATACCAGAGATCAGAATATAGCATGGCAAAGCTTCTCACATCCATCGGATACCCTCTTGCCCGGCCAACCTTTGACCATCTCCGTCGAGTTGACTTCGTCACGAATACCCACTCGCGGCGGCGGTTATTACACTCTGAAAATACTACAGCAACCCACTTCACTAAGCTTAGCTTTAACGTACAACCTACCCGCGGATCCTTATAATTTATCCATGGAAGCACAGTCTAATTATTCATACTGGGCAACACCTGAATTCTCAAACGTTACCGGCGATGTTGTGGCGGTGCTTGACCAAGCCGGTAGCTTGGGTGTTGTTTACGGCGGGGATTCCGTCGGAGCAGTGTATGTTTACAAGAACGATAATGACAGAGGCGAATTATCATCTGCTAGTAACATAACAAACCGACCTGCGGTTCTCCGGAGGCTAATACTCGAAACTAATGGTAACCTCCGGCTGTACCGTTGGGACGACGACGTTAATGGATCCCGGCAGTGGGTACCGGAATGGGCCGCCGTTTCAAACCCATGCGACATTGCCGGAGCTTGCGGAAACGGGATATGTAACTTGGACAGAACCAAAACAAATGCTTCATGCCAATGCTTGCCCGGTACTTACACCGACCGAGAAGATCTCCGGTGTAAAATGAACTCATCTTTCACCGGCAATTGCAGAGCTCCCCACCAGAACTCAACTAATTCCCAATTCAAAATCCAAACAGTTAACCAAACAAATTACTATTTCTTAGAATCGGCAGTGATAGCAAATTACAGCGACATCCCAACCGTTTCAAAATGTGGCGATGCTTGCTTATCCGATTGCGATTGTGTTGCTTCCGTTTACGGGCTAAACCAAGAGACCCCGTATTGTTGGGTATTACGAAACCTAGAGTTCGGTGGGTACGAGGATTCGGGATCAACCATGTTCGTTAAGGTTCAGTCGAATGCATCTTCAAGTGGTGAACAGAAAGACGATCCAGGGATGAGCAACAGCACTCGCACGAAGGTTTTGGTTGTTCCCATTACACTCAGCATGCTTGTTCTTGTTGGACTCCTAACTTGTCTACTGTACATCCATGTTCATAAACGAAGAGGTTTGAAAAGAGCTCTCAAGAATTCCCTAATTGTCTCAGGAGCCCCTCATAATTTCAACTATCGCATTCTACAAAACAGCACGAATCATTTTTCCGAGCTGCTCGGAACAGGTATTTCACGTTACATTGTCGATAATTTCTTTGATCTACATAAAATTTCTCTAATTTTCTTTACTTTTAGGTGGATTTGGCAGTGTTTACAAGGGGAATTTAGGAGATGGGACGTTAATCGCGGTGAAAAAACTTGACAAGATGCTACCACACGGAGAAAGGGAATTTGTAACCGAAGTAAACACTATTGGTTCAATGCACCACATGAACTTGGTTCGCCTTTGCGGGTATTGCTCCGAAGGTTCACAAAGGTATACAAGTTTATTAGTTGTTACTAACATTAAAGTGATATTCACAAGTTCTATAATGACTTAAATGTGTATATTGTAACAAAATTAATGCAGGCTTCTTGTGTACGAGTTTATGAAAAATGGATCTTTAGACAAATGGTTATTTCATTCGCGTAAAACTCGAGAGAGGCTCTTGGAATGGCCAACTCGGTTTCAAATAGCGGTTGGTACTGCTCAAGGGATCGCGTATTTTCATGAGCAATGTCGAAATAGGATAATACATTGTGATATCAAGCCAGAAAATATTCTTTTGGATGAAAATTTTTGTCCAAAGGTTTCGGATTTTGGATTGGCCAAGTTGATGGGAAGGGAGCACTCGCAGGTTGTGACCATGGTTCGAGGAACAAGAGGCTATTTAGCTCCCGAATGGATTAGCAATCGTCCTGTAACAGTAAAAGCCGATGTTTATAGTTATGGAATGCTCTTGTTAGAAATCGTTGGTGGGAGGAGAAACCTTGATATGAGCTTTGATGCCGATAATTTCTTTTTCCCCGGATGGGCTTTTAAGGTACAACAATCATGTTATATACGTAGACTTAATCAGATAAACAATATATGTGTTTATTTTTTACTTGATGTAAAAAGAATCACTACGTAAACAAAGTAAAGAAAAAGAAAATGGTTTTCCTATCAAGTCTTGACTTTTTCTAAAAATATTTTTTTCATTATTTTCTTCATTTCCCCAAAGCCGTCAATTTTCTCAAATGTTTTTATATATTATCCGAATATCTTGAAATGTGAAAAAAGAAACATGGCCTTGATGTTCTTTCAAAGATACAATAACAATGCCACAAAAAATGTAAATGTTACTAAGTGACATAATTTTTTCATAGGAAATGAGAAATGGGGAAGCGATGAAGGTGGCAGATAGAAGACTAGAAGGGGCAGTGGAAGAGGACGAGCTTTTAAGAGCATTGAAAGTTGGTTTTTGGTGCATACAAGACGATGTGGGCATGCGTCCTTCGATGAGTGAGGTGGTGATGATGTTGGAAGGTTCGGTAGAGGTGAACGAGCCACCAATGCCACAATCAGTTTTGGAGCTTATCGAAGAAGGGTTAGACCATGTTTATAGGGCAATGAAACGAGAGTTTAACCAATTTAGCTCTTTTACTGTCACCAACATGACAAGTCAACCATCATCTCGTGCAACATGTAGTTACTCTACAATGTCACCTAGATGACAATGATTTCAACTTTTTTTAAGATTGAATATTAAATGTTTAGGCAAAATTTCAATTAACTAGAGATCATTTGTTGCTAATTAAATTTGGTTTTCTTTATTGTTAATTCAAAGTCTAATTGACAAATCAATTTGGTTACATGGATGTGAAATAGAAAGCGGATCAAGAAAGACAAAGAAGCTATTCAAATTTGAAGAAGAGCCCATTTGACATGGAAATTATAGACTTAGTGATGTTAAAAGTATCACATTTGACATGTGTTATGAGATTTGGAAGAATGGGCAACCTAAGTTCAAGATATGTTGGACCATTCAAGATATTGGAGAAGATTGGGTCACAAGCCTTTAATTACACTTATCTTTGGAGAGGTTTATATGGTTTGGTAGTTAATTGATACATTGATGAAGCTTTGCTTTGTTTTTTGGGTGGTGGTCTTCATTTTAAAGTCAATGTGGAGATTTGTTAAAAGATGGCTTCAAAAACTTTCAAGACTCCAACCATGATAGTTTATGTGACTTCCCAGTCGTTTTACGAGCTCAAACAAACTTGCATCAACCACATCCATGGATAAATCGTTTTGTGATGTTTCAGTTTATGTGGCTTGCCTGCGGTTTGCCACACCATGAACTCGTGCAAGGATTAAGGTGGTTTTCCTTTGGCATCACGAATCTGCAACCAAATCCCTTAACACACTTGATGCGTATACATTTCAGCACATATTGGTTATTTTTATGTAAGTGAGCTTGGGTATATTCTCTAAAACCCTAAAATGTCAATATCTCTCTCTCTATCTCTCTCTCTCTCTCTCTCTATCTATCTCTCTCTCCCTTCTCTTATTTATTGCATCGATTTAGCCCAAACATTTGTAATTTCTCTAATTTCCTTGCATTGCAAACATTCTCACCACTAATGGATCTTTCGATGGTCACCTTCTCCCATGGTTTTTTTTTCCCGGATTTAGGCTTTCTATGTAAATCTTGGTGTGTCTATCTCTGATCTTTATGGTGTGACTTATTATTGTTGATTTTCATTATATGTTAGTGATATCGCTTTAACCGGATGTGTTATTCCAGATGATCAAATCATTTAAAGATTTGAGAATTTACACTTTCCTCCCTTTACCAATCTTTTTGATAAACTTTGTTATTTTGAGGAAAATGTTTGTTCTTTAGATCATTCCTTTTATTAATAACAAATAACAATTTGAAGTAATAATTTGAAAAGTAAAGTACCGGGAAAAATAAGCAAATTTTGATATAAAGTGGTTCTCCAAATGACTATCTTTGCTTTAAATCGTTTAAAACTTAATCCACTAAATAAAATCTTTATAATAGAACTTAAACCTTAGTACGGTAAATAGTGAGCTGTTGTCGTTTTTGTAGCATAAGGCACGGGTAGATCACTCCACAAATTTAAATACTCACAAATATAGGATAACTAATGATAAACACTTGATGCTATCAGTGAGTCTTTTTGGATGAGAGATGTGTTTTGACTTTTGAGCTTTGAATGTGGTTTTCTGAAGCCCTAAGAATTTTGTGTTTAATGCTCAAAATATTGAGTACAAAGCTTGGTTTAAATGAAGGAGAAAGTCTACAATTTAGAGCAGACATTTAAAACTTCATAGGCTTGCAAACATGAAACATCCATGGTGAGACTATATGAGCTTCCACAGATTTTTCTTTGACATTTCCACGTTTTTAAAATAGTGGATGTCACGAAATTAAGCAAGCCGTTCTACGAAGAACCAACAAACATCTAGACTATAAGGAGGATTTAGTTCACCAACTTTACATTAAACTAGGCGAATCCCCGCGCGTTGCGCAGGAATAAAGTTACATAATTAAAATATTAGAAAAATAAATGGTTTAAAATATGATTTATGTATAAAACGAAACAAAAATCAACTTCTATTTCTTTATTTCTCATAAACAATGCACTTAGAAAATAAAAGAAAAATAAAAAGCTCTTATTTATATATAGCATCGTCCGATTTCAAATACGTATTGTGTTTTCATATAATAAAAATACATTCTTGTAAAGTCGAGCCTATGTTATTTTTTGTTCAATAAAAATACATAAATTTCAAAATAGAGTTTTGTGTTTTGAAATAAAAATTTCTTTATATTATTTTTCACACTCTAGCAACATGAACTACTATATATATATATATATATATATATATATATATATATATATATATATATATATATATATATATATATATATATATATATATATATATATATATATATATATATATATATATATATATATATATATATATATATATATATCAACAATTATGTGTCATAAGTTCCAATTAAGTAGCATAAGTTAATAAAAAACTCTTGAGTTGTAGTGATTAAATTAGTAGAAAGTTGGAAAGTTTTAGTATTAAAATCAAAATTTCGTACACTCAAGTATTAAAACTAATATGATTTTAGACATAACTTAAACAAAATATTCTTAGAGTTGTAGTAATTAATTAGTCGCAAGTTGAAAAGTTACGGGGGTTTCAAATAAATTGATGCAAAGAAAGTTATTTATGAACAATATTGATTTTATATATATATATATATATATATATATATATATATATATATATATATATATATATATATATATATATATATACACTTTAGAAATGCAAATTGTTCTTCTTTAGTTGATACAATTTTATGATTGTAGATAGTTGTACCTATACATTCATTGTGTTATTTTGTTACACATTATATTTTAAGCTAAAGCTTGTGTTATTTGTATTTTTTGTTATATAGTTTTTGACATTGTAGTTAACTTATCTATTTCCTTATCCACATAAAAGTCATCATTAACATATGGATGTATGAGATGTATCTATTATCAACAAATGCTTAGAATGTAAGAAAAAGTACAAAATAACATGGATGATTTAATAATTAGAATTTTATTTTCCTTTGTTTGCGAATCCTTTTTAATACATTGAAATGGAAACATTTTCATGTTGTCGTGTTATTTCGATAGTGTATATATATATATATATATATATATATATATATATATATATATATATATATATATATATATATATATATATATATATATATATATATATATATATATATATATATATATATAAGTAAAGTATTCATGAATAACTTAATTATACTCTTCTAATTATATTCGTTATACTTGACGATGGAACACGATCAAACAATTATACAGGATATTAAAAACAAAGAACATACATTTTCAACATATTGTAATAAATAAATCGAAAAAGAATCATCTTTCTCTTGGCTCTAAATATACAACGATAAATATTTTTCTTGAAATCTACAAAAATAGAAGTAAAAATATATGAATATAAACTAAACCTGTGAAAATAACTCAAATAGCTTCCCGCCTTTCAAAACCTTGATTATCATATCCGTCTTTACTTTTTCCCAATATATTTTATCATTCAACACTTCCTTTTAGAGATTATATGAGTATGAATCTCTTGCACCTTATTTTCCATCTTCATACATTTTAGATAAAATACAATGTAAGTAACCAAGCAAGAAAATAATGTATTTATATAGGCAAAATATTTCATTTAATTAAGCAATTAATTAGCGAAAGTTAAAAAGGTAGGAGTTTCAAATGAATATGGTGCAAGATAGAGATATATCTTCAACCACATCATTTGGATGGCCTCTATTATAAAAGTTATATATATATATATATATATATATATATATATATATATATATATATATATATATATATATATATATATATATATATATATATATATATATATATATGTATAAGTCACTTTTTCCTAAAATGATTTAGATCTAAATCATAATTTCAATAAAAATGAAATTTGTAATATGATGTTTGGATCAAAATTTGACTTTTTCTTAACATTTCAAATTAATCTGTTTAGACAAACTTAATATGTTTTATAAAAACCATTCAAAATTTATGATACATATTGGTTTTATGAAATGTCAAAAGTTAAAAGAAGAAACTAATATGGTGAATAAATGATATCTAACATATAAAACTACTTGTCTTGTAATTTGTAAACGTTTGAGGAATGAGGGGTGGTGCCCTTTATTCAGCTTAGTTGTGTCTATAACGAGCTATACTAAACTCAACATTGGCTCCATATATAGTATAAAGTAGGTTAAAGGGTATCAAATTGGGTTTGTGAAATGAAGCAAATGCATAAATCACATAATCTTTTGAATATTCTTAACCTATACCGGTTGTGAAGCAAAGAGCAATTTAGTTCTCGTAGTAGGGGCATATTCTATAATAAAAGTAGAGAAAATGTTTTTGTTCCTACCTTTTATTCCTACTAATCTTCCTATCCATGTGAAATTGTGACATGTGTCTTAAAATATTATTAGTTTTATTAAATGTGACACTTGTCATAATTTTACATGGGTAGGAATATGAGTAGAAATAAAAGGTAGGAATCAATACAATTACTCATAAAAGTATCGAGTTCAAAACATAGACATCTTCCTTAACCTCTAGTGTTTTACAATTTATCTCTCAAATGATGGGTGTTGGAACTTGGACGGTTGTGACGTGTAACCATCAAAATATAGTTTACTATTTGTAACATAGAAATCCATGGCGAATTTATATGTATCTGAGGAGTGTCCTTATCTTTTGAGAATTTGTTTTGAGGTTATATGATAATTTTTGGTGGACACCCTTTGCTTATGAGCTTGGACACATTTAGCTTGAAACTAAACCAATAAAAGAAAGAAATTCTAAATCTAAAAAGGTGTGTTAAAGAAAATAAAAAGTATATTTGCTATATGACACAAGAAAAATACTCAGTTTTTTGTTAGGATTAAAAGTGTAATATTGGACCGTAAAAGTTGGTTTTGATTTGAATTTGTTTTTAGTTTTTTTTTTAATTTTTATTTTCAACCCAAACTAAATATTGAATTTTTAAGGCCCATTTTAGACGGTTGGACCGTACCGGTTTTCAAAATACCTAAAAAGAAAGGAAACAGTAACAGCCAGCGAGTCAGGCAGCCAACTACTTCACCTGTTTGATTTGGGTTCTTCGATACACTCTAGAAAGCCTCCATTGTTCTCTCTTCTAAAATCACCCATCGATTTTTCCAATCACAACACCCCTCAGAAAACATCGCCCCTTCTTTATAAACCTCATTCACCACCCTCTTCTCTCAGTTGATTTAATTTCTTCTCATTTGTTCGTTCTCTCAAGAAATCACATTCATTTTCATATTTTCAAGCAACAACAATGGCGCAAGTAGTTGCTACCAAGTTGCTTCATAATTCATTTATCAGCAATGGATCTCTTAACAATCAGATTGAGAAGATCAAACCGTCTGGTTTCGCTTCCAATGGCCGAATTAGCCCCAGCCACCACCGTGTTCTTACCGTCACCGCAAGGAGAACGGCGGACCTCCAAGTTATTCCCGTCACACCTGAAGACATACCTATGGTGATAATTTCCTCACTTCACTACGTTTTTTTATTTGATTTTAGGCTTAAATGTCGTCGTTAACTAAAATCGTTGTTCGTATGTACACATTTGCTCTTTCTAATCCAAAATTAGACGAGGTTCAATTCCATTATCGATATTAGAACTAGTAATCACATAAATCTAACTCATTTCTGTAATCAGATAGGGGAGCAGAATTACCAATCACCGGAAGTTTTACGAAAGGGTGATACTGCAGTTGGTATGTGGTCGAAGCCCGTAACTAAGCGCAAGACCAAAATCGTCTGTACAATTGGTCCATCCACAGACACTAAAGAAATGATATGGAAGCTTGCTGAAGCTGGGATGAACGTTGCAAGACTAAACATGTCACATGGCGACCATTCTTCTCATCAGAAAGTCATCGATCTCGTTAAAGAATACAATGCTGAACATAAGGATAACGTAATTGCAATCATGCTCGACACAAAGGTACATTCAAGTTTTTCTCCCACCAAATGAACCCAACTGTCAACTCTTCCATCAAAATCATGTCCTGTTTTTTTTTGCAGGGGCCTGAGGTCAGGAGTGGGGATTTGCCTCAACCTGTTAACTTAGCAAGTGGCCAAGAATTCACTTTCACAATCAAAAGAGGCGTTGGTACAGCAGACTGTGTTAGCGTTAACTATGATGATTTTGTGAACGATGTAGAAGCCGGTGACATGCTTCTTGTTGATGGTAAGTTAAAATGAACTTTTACTTCTTACCAGAATTAATGATTTTTAAAAATTGTAAGATGTTGGTGACCTTTAGGTGGTATGATGTCGTTATTGGTGAAATCAAAGACAGAAGATTCAGTAAAATGTGAAGTTATAGATGGTGGAGAGCTCAAATCCAGACGCCATTTAAATGTCCGTGGAAAAAGTGCAACTTTGCCATCTATCACTGGTTAGACTCTATAACTCTACAAACTTTATTTATTTTCATTATATAATTCAATTTATTTTATTTTGAAAATTGAAACAGAAAAAGATTGGGACGATATCAAATTTGGTGTGGACAATCAAGTCGATTTCTATGCAGTTTCATTTGTTAAAGATGCAGAGGTCATCCATGAGTTGAAGAATTATTTAAAAAGTAAGTATTTTATATCTCACCAAAATCTTTGTATTTCAAGGTAACTAAATTACTTATAAAAAATTACCTTGTTACTGTCATGGCAGGCTGTGGCGCAGATATTCAAGTTATCCCAAAAATTGAAAGCGCAGACTCCATACCAAATTTACATTCAATCATCACAGCATCTGATGGGGTAAATTATTCTTTTTTCAGAAGTTTATTAATTGTGTAAAGATGAAGATGGTTTTTTAACTTTTTACTGTTTTACTTTTTTCAGGCGATGGTTGCAAGAGGGGATCTTGGTGCAGAATTACCTATTGAGGAGGTTCCATTGTTGCAGGTAAAAAGGATTTTAGTACAGGTGGCAAAATGTGTGTGGACAGTGATTAACTTAAATAAAATTATGGTAAATAGGAAGAGATAATCAGGACATGTCGTAGCATGGGAAAAGCTGTTATCGTTGCAACAAACATGCTTGAAAGCATGATCGTTCATCCTACACCTACCCGTGCTGAGGTGTCAGACATTGCTATTGCTGTTAGAGAGGGTGCTGACGCTGTCATGCTTTCTGGAGAAACTGCTCACGGAAAGTATGCCATGTGTCTTTTATTATTATTTTTTTTCCTGGTAATTAACTTGTGAATGGATAAATGATGTTTAAAAAAATATTTGTCAGGTTTCCTCTAAAAGCGGTTAATGTAATGCACACGGTGTCTTTAAGAACCGAATCAAGCTTAATCGGTAGCGGCACAATTTCTACTCTTAACCAAGCATTCAAGGTGGATTGATTGTTTTTTAATTAACTTTCCAATTTTTATAGGATGTACGCTTAAAATGCTGTTTTTTTTTGGTTACAGAACCATATGAGTGAAATGTTTGCGTACCATGCTACATCAATGTCCAACACTCTTGGAACTTCAATTGTAGTATTCACTAGAACTAGTTCCATGGCTGTCCTACTCAGCCATTATCGACCTAATGGCACTATATTTGCCTTCACAGACGAGTAAGTCTTATTAAAAAAAAAAAAAAAAAATTATCGGGTTATATATAATTTGGTTTTGTTACTGATTTTGAATAATGTGTAAACAGGAAAAGGGTACAACAGAAATTGGCATTGTATCAAGGAGTTTGCCCCATTTACATGGAGTTCTCAGATGATGCCGAAAAAACCTTTGCAGATGCTCTTGCTGTCTTGAAGGTGAGAATAATCATCAAATTGCAGTCATAAGGGGAAAAGTGGCTGATGGATGAAATATGAATATTTATTAATGTGCATAATATTATGAATAATAATAGTATTGTTGAAAATGTGTACAGAATCAAGGGATGATGAAGGAAGGTGAGCACGTGGCTCTTCTTCAGAGCGGGAGAAACCCCATCTGGCGGTACCAATCTACCCACAATATTCAGGTCAGAAAGGTGGTGTAGATGCGGTAAAAGATACCAAGTTTAAAATTTTATTTTTTTTGGTAATTCAATTAGGGTCGGTTTCATTTGCTTACAAGTTTTTTTTTCTTCATCTCCGTTTCTACTCTTTTTTTTTTGCTTCGTTAATTATCAACAATTGATACTGAAATTAAGTTGCAATTTAGATTCTTGAATATGTCTAGCAAATTCTGATTGTTTACAAACTTTTTGCGTCGTTTATCTGAGTTTGTTTATAGAAGCGTTGAGGTCATTGTTGATTTGTTGTTGAACAAGAACCTGATTGGCCACCTAAATTACAATTTATCTCAGCGACATTAGTACTAATCTTAGTTCAATTTACGATTAAATTAAGGCTGTATCTGTGTGTTTTGTCTTGTCTTGCGATAGAAACGGGACCTAAATAAACAAAGCTTTATATGCTGTATGCATATTTAGTACAATGAAAATCCTTCTGCCCGGATCCAAAAGTTAATTTACAAAGCTGTGTGGGTAAAAAAATAGACGTTACAATGTTTCGTTTTTGAAGGACGGAAAAAGTCTGTTGATTAAAACTTGACAAATTAGACACTATAAGAAATTGGTTAGCAATTAATCACTCGCGTAATGCTTCAACTCATATCTATACAACAAGGTTAACGATGTTGAATGGTAACCAACTATGATTTTTTTTTTTACTTTAAACATCTTTCAAAAAAGATAGTCACTCCAATTTTAGGTTTGTTTTACCTGGATACCTTCCATTTTTCATAAAACTTAAGATCTTTTACAAATGGCCGGTTTAAAAGGTAAAATCACAAGAAAAGAAAAAAGAAATTAAAATAGGCTAAAATAATGAGTTCAAATGAGACCATGTAAATTTTGTGAGATCGGGAGACTCAATCCTAGCCACTCATTTTAGAGATCAAAAAATAAAAAAAAAATTAAAATAGGCTAAAATAATGAGAATTTTCAAAAAAAAAAAAAAAATTCTACTTAATTTCGCTACTTATACAATCTAAAAAAAAATTAAAAAAAAATTAAAAATAAAAAAAAATTCGAAAAAAACCTAGAAAAATCAAAAAAATATTCTATTAGAATGTTGCTGGATGTTGGATATTCTAATAGAATATTACACTAACTAGTGTAATATTCTACTAGAATATGAAAAAATGCTAATTTTTTTTATTTTTTATTTTATTTTTTTTAATTTTTTTGAATAAAAAAAATGACGAAAATAATAAATAAATATATTTCCCGGTCTCACGAAATATAATGGTTTCATATGAACCTAACCATATATATATATATATATATATATATATATATATATATATATATATATATATATATATATATATATATATATATATATATATATATATATATATATATATATATATATATATATATATATATATATATATATATATATATATATATATATATATATATATATATATATATATATATAGTCCGGATCAAGAGAGAACCAATATTTTCCTAGGAACCTAGGAACCAATTCTGATTGGTTGAATCATAAAATGACATGATAGTTATTTAACAAATATCATTTAATTCTGAATTTTTTATTTTTGACAACAATAGTAACATCTCCTAAAAATAAGCCTAACAAATTTGAACTTTCAAATTTAAAAAAAAAAAATAGATTTTCGTATTTAAAAAAATCAGATTTTTTTGATATTTAAGAAACATAAATTTTTTGAATTATTTATGTATATTCCCAGATTCTCGAAATTTTAAAAAAACATATAAATTCATGTATTTGCAGGTGCATATATACATACTCACAGGTGCATATATACATACTCACAGGTGTATATATGCATCTTTTCATAAATCACATATACATATTTTTATTTTTAATATATGAATGAAAATAATAAAAACCAATTTATTAAAAATAATAATTTACAACTATTTTGAACGATACATACGTAAAATATAAAAAAATTTACAACAAAACTTCAATAATACAACAAATCAATATATATTCATCTTTCTATTCTTTGATCAACATGTTTTTTTCGGTTCATCACATTTAACTTCTTCGGTTCCCTTTAAAACTTCATCTGAATCAATACAAACGTTCATAAAATGGAGTAAGAATCAAGATATTAAGAATATTTAAAAAATGCATATATGCATGTCCAAATAGCATATATGCACATACATACATAAAAAGGAATTGCAAATTAGCATTCTACTTAAACGAGCCTATTAAACAAAATCTCGATAAAATGATAAATATCTGTAAATCTCAAGGGTAATCATACCTTTGAACACGAAGACCTTCAAAAGCCTCTCAATATGGATTTAAAATGAATTACGAAAATAACCTGTGTGGCCAAAACTTGAGATCTTCTTCGGTGTGTTTGAGTAGCAAGTCGACAAAAGATTTCCTATTGGAATCGTTGGCACATACGCTTGTTGGATCGAAGAACTGGATTATGAAAAAAGACGAGAAGTGAGAAGAGGGTGAGTCACCGATTTCGTTTGTTGGATCGATCTAGGTCTTCAGTTGCAGGAGGTGGCGCTTACGGATTGAATGGAGACAGTGGTGCTGCTGATCTCTGTGTTGGAGAGGTAGGTTCACGGGTTGGGGAGGAAGGGTGAGTCACAGAAGTCGATCGAAGGGAATCGAAGAAGTGAAGCACCAGTGCTATTTAGATTTCTCACCGCCGATCGAAGGGGATGAGAAGCTTCATCACGAATGTGTTGACTCGGTGGTGGTAGCGCCGATGAGGAAGAGAACGCGTGAGAGAGAAAGAGAGAGGAGTTATGTTTTTTTGGGTTGTTTCCTATTTAATTGGGGTGTTTCGAGATTTGTTTTTTTTATACCGAAAATGCCCTTAATTTCCTTTTTAAAAAGTCAAATATATTATTGAAATTAGTATTAATTACAAAACTGCTACCTTGCATCATAACCCTTGATTTTTTTGATCTAATGGCTAAGAATTGGTTCCTAGCTTCCTAGGAAAATTTGGGTTCCCATTTGAACTTTAGTCTATATATATATATATATATATATATATATATATATATATATATATATATATATATATATATATATATATATATATATATATATATATATATATATATATATATATATATATATATATATATATATATATATATATATATATATATATATATATATATATATATATATATATATATATATATATATACACACACATTTATTAGTTTTGCAACACATGGTGAAGACTAAAGAAATTTTTTTAGCATTGGATATTTAATAGACCTTTTAAATTTAGATTTAAATGTTTGTAAGTTGATTAGTTAAGAAAATTGTCTCTAGATTATATTGTAACATCCTTGTATGCCTTGGCAATATAGAATGTTAAAGGCTTAGTCGTTTGAGACCTATTTTCTACAAAAATACTTTATGAAAAGATTCTTATTTTTCCAATTTACTTAAAATATTCATTTTAAATGACCATTTCAGTTATCTCATACAATGAGTGTTATAATTGGTTCGTTATTTAGCAAGTAACAACTATATTGCTAGTGTATTTTTCGTGTTCTATACTCTATACTAATGTAATGTATGAGTTCGTTATGTGGTTTGTATATGATAATAATTAAACTTGTTATAAATGTATTCAACATTTATCAATATTTATTCTTATACATATTGGATTCAATAGTAATATGAATTTAAATAAACAACAATATTATTAACTTAGAAAATATTACAATAACTCAAGAACATAACTTCTTACGAACAATTGATATCTTTCACTTCCATATCATTCTTATTTATACATGATATTTTTCCTGTTAACGAGGATTTTGGGCGGTAAAATTATAAACTAAAAAGAAATTGTAACGATGAGTAACAAGTGATGTATGTTGTTTCTTTTAATTTAAATAAAATATAGTGAATTTCAAATCAAAATATAGTTTGTCAACTTGTAAGATTGAGTTTAAACCATTTCAACTGAATAGTCTAACTACATTCTAGTGGAAACCACAATCGTATGACAATGTCCACCATCTGACACAATTACTACGTCCTTATTCGAATATTATCACAGTGATAATAACTTGTATAAAATGGCTGAAACTACATATGAATAACCCACTTCCAAAATATAGTTTGTCAACTTGTAAGATTGAGTTTAAACCATTTCAACTGAATAGCCTAACTACATTCTAGTGGAAACCACAATCGTATGACAATGTCCACCATCTGACACAATTACTACTTCCTTATTCGAATATTATCACAGTGATAATAACTTGTATAAAATGGCTGAAACTACATATGAATAACCCACACAAATTAACTCTCCAAACTTGATCCTTAATAAACAAGGAGGTTCCTTGCATTAGATACGTTAGTCAAGAATTTTGCAAGACGTGTAAAAGGATCCACGTCCCAAATAAAAGCTCTCACTCACCATTCGTGGTAATAGTTAAATTCGCAATTAAGCTTTATGGCTAATATATTATATATGTAGAGATTACCACGTTTATGCTTGCAAGTCATAGTTATTGTTGTATTTATAACTATTTGTATCTAATTACTACATGCAACCATATTGAATATAATAATCGTATTTCTTTGGTTTCTCAACAACTATTGTCACTAGAAAGAGTTGATAATGAAGATGGTGATACTCTAGATATTGTTGAGTATATAAAAGTAAGTTGTTTGAAACCTTTAAACCTTCATCTATAAAAACATTTGTGAATGTTATGTCATTGTTTTACATGGTGACAAGATGTTTAATATCTTTGATTTGTATGATTTTATATTTTGTGGTGTTGAGAAGGAAAACAACCGGCTTAAAAAGATCCCATAAGGAACAAGAAAAACATGTCGAGGAATCCGAAGTTTTCGATTACTTCATATTTTGTATGAAAATAAGAATAAGCAGCTTATAACGCTTAATGTCTTTATACCCATCACAATGTGATTATATATATATATATATATATATATATATATATATATATATATATATATATATATATATATATATATATATATATATATATATATATATATATATATATATATATATATATATATATATATATATATATATATATATATATATATATATATATATATATAGGGCTAGGATCAAATATATCCATACAAGTATTGTGTAACCTTGAAACTCAATCTGACCACTCATTTAAAACACATTCTGTTAAGAATGTACAAAATTTAGTTCATTCTGTTAAGAATGGTAAGAACTCATTCTGTCAAAAACTTATTCTGTTAAGAATGTGTTTTTTCATTGTTACGAGAATGAAATCCGATGGCCAGGATTTGGTTACAGGGTAACACAATAATTGTCATTCTTATTATAACCTAGCTCTATATATATATATATATATATATATATATATATATATATATATATATATATATATATATATATATATATATATATATATATATATATATATATATATGTGTGTGTGTGTGTGTGTGTGTGTGTGTGTGACTATGTTATATAGTGAACAACAGTTCTTGGACGAACACTTGAACACTGCTATTATGTGAAAATGACTAAGAGAAGAGGTTGTTTGGAAATATGAATATGTTTATTCTCACAATTATTTTCCCATTGTCACTCATTCGCATTCATTACTGATCTCACACATTCTCACTCACTCATTCTCATTCTTGAAGAAATACGATTATTCTCACTGAATAATATCATAAAAAGTCCATACGACCCTTATAGAAGATTTAATTCTATAAACTAATTAATTTTCTGTATTCATGTTACCAAATAAACATATTTTCTTAGTCATTTCTCATAGAATAGCACATTTCACACGTTCACATGATAATTGTTGATCACGCTATATATATATATATATATATATATATATATATATATATATATATATATATATATATATATATATATATATATATATATATATATATATATATATATATATATGACTTGGCTTTTGGTTTATAGAAAGTCAACTTCGGTTTCGGTCCAATTTGGTTTTGGTTCGGTTTCTGGACCATGTTTATCCCTAGCCGAAATAGTTAGTAGACCCCTTTTATTTAAAGGCTTCCCGAAATAGAGCACCCGCTACCTATTCGGAATGCATATCAAACTTTTTGAAAAAATTAAAAATGGCACTCGATTATGAAGATATTAAGATAGTTACTAGGCTAGCAATTGGTGTCTGGTTTATAACTATGCTAGCCTATATCCACAAAATCTTAGTAGCTATCGAGTAGTTGGTTAGCCAAATGACGGATGCTATCCGTCTTGAGTGTTTATTATATATACTATAGAGGGCCACTTATGTACCACAACAGTCTGAATTCATAATAGATTGTGGGGAATTCATAAGTTGGTTCCTTGAAATGTTGACCTCTAGTCAATCTGTGAGCATTGAGGGTGACACCATTGAATGGGACGATACATATCATTGACGCGTAGCAGCCGGTTTAAATATTGTATTTTTCCAGTTTAACATATGTGAACATTTGTTTTTAATCTTTTTGTTTTGGTTGATATGGAAAACATGAAATTCTTTTACTTATGATCTTACATTTAGATTTGTTTAACAAACCACAATCTAGTATCAAATAAGTCTTAGACTAAACATAAAAGCAGCACTCATACTTGCCATTAATAGAAATGACCATTAAAAACGATTGTGGCTAGAAATTCACCTATCTCCTTTTTATGAACTAAAATTCAGGATAAGCTTGCAAGAATTTTTCTTTTCCTTTATCATATCATGCTTCCACTTCACAATTTTCTCTTATATTCCCAAAACTAACTATACAATCTCAATTTCTTGTTAAGGATTTTTATTCGTTAAGCATTTTTATCCAATGTCAGCTGCATGTATATCTTTTTTTTGTGTCCACTATCCACTTTTTCTTCACTTCAAGGGCTCCTACCTAATTCTTCCTTTGTTGGCCGACTTGCTTAGTTTCCATTTTCAATTCTTCATACTCTGCTTGTCTAGTGTCCACCATCATCCCCATTGATTCGGAGATGCCGTAGGCCTTAACTCATTGTTGGAGGTTGAATGATGGCTAGAGTTGGGAATAAGTTTGGACAAATCAAACGAAACTTTCAGAGAATGACTTATTGACTTTAGTTATGATACATGTTTTGAATGACTTTTGGTGTTTATTATGTTAAAATCAAAATTGATTTTAATAGATTGTAGATATATAGGTAGGTTGAAAATCTATTGTATTTGAGTGGTAGGTGAAATATCAAAAATAGTTATTCGGATGTTGATGTTGATGTGATAATAAAGTGTTACGGCATCTCCAACCCACCTCTATTTTTGAAGTTACTCTATTTTTAACTCTATTTTGCTCCAACCCAACGCTATAATCAACTCTATTTTTGGGTATTTGAATAGTATTACTCCAAATCAGTGTTGCAGAAATCGGTCTTGGCGGCCGATTAATTAACGATTAGTTGATTGGCGATTTTCAACCGATTATGATTAGGCCTAATCAGTCAACTTGGCGGTTTGCTGCAAAAATCGATCAAATGTCGGCCTTTGCGGCCAATTAATCTGTCTTGGCGGTCATTTTTTATTTTTTATTTATTATTTTATTTTTAAATGACAACACAACACTCTTTAATAACTCAAGAAAACTTGAAAAAATTCAAAATTAAAGAACGAAAATAAACAAATGTATAATATTTGATGTGTATCTCGGAATAAAATGAATCAAACTTTGTTATTTGGTTATATTTGTATATTTTTAAAGGAATTCATTTATAATTTAGGGTCTCCGATTAATCTCCAACTAATCCCCGATTAATCCAATTAATTCCTTAACCCCACATTACCGTCAAGCGATTTTTACAACTTTGATCCCAATATAGAGTAATACTATTCATTTACACCAAAAATAGAGTTAATGTTTCACTTTTCATTTTTAGTCCTCTAGTTTTTATTTCTATAAATTTCTAATTTATTTAAATATAATAACAAATTACAATCATGTTATATATTAAATGATATTAATTAATTATAATTGTCAAAATTGAATATTTATATATCGAATTCATATAAAAGTTTACGTATATTTAAAAAAAAGTAAGCACGATAACATTAATAAAATCATAATTTCTTCAAATTAATTATATACGAATAAATTATTTTGTTAGTAAGTTTTTGATAACATAATTTGGAATATTATTACAATAAAAAGATAGAGTAATTATATGTTAAAAGTTAATAAATAGAATGGGAGATTTTGATAATTTTTGTAAATGAAGAAAAAAAACATGCTAGAAATATACATTTTAAAGTAAAAATAGTGTGAAAAATAGAGATGAGTTGGAGATGGTTCACTTTTTATACCATTTTTTTACTTCAAAAATAAAGTAAAAAATAGAGGTGGACTGTAGATGGTCTTAGTGAGGGTAAAATGATAGGTTATAATTTGGTACGGTTTTAAGCCAAAACCAAACCGGAAACTGCATGAATCAGTTATTGTAATTTTAAAACCGCAAAATGCAGTTTTCAAGTGGTGCGGTTTTGCGATTTTTTCCAACGATGCGGTTTCAAGTGGTGCGGTTTCTGTTTTTAAATCGCACAATGAAATGGTATGATTTTAAAACTACAAGAGACCAAAAATAAAGTATATTTTATTAAAATTTTAGCTTTTAGTCCTATTTCCAACACGACATATCAGGGGCGGAACCAGAAATGTGGAGCAGGGGTGGCACAAAAAAACGTCATAATTGTTTGATAAAATTAAATAGAAAACAAAATGAAAAGCCACTGTATAGTGATCATAAATTCATAATCACAGTGAAAAACAAGAATAATGTTTTAGACATACTGTTGTATAGAATGAACCTCTTGTATAATTTGTCTTGCCAGCTCCTTTACCCTCGGATCCTTGTTCCTATTTATGTGAAATTATCAATAAATCATTTCACAAATATGTCAATTTATTAAAGGCAGGGTAATATAAAAATTATACACCACATGAGTTATTCCTTATCATTTTCTGTTTGATCTTCTTCATATAAATGATGCTGGTCTTTTTATAAAGTATGTACTATCTTCAACTCCTTTAAAACAAGAATTGACATAATCCAAATACCAAGAGTAATCATATATCATACAAATAGAGAATCACTACATACTAAGCCTTTAATGGAAAGTATCCAATTGGATTACAAAATTCAATCATAAAAATTGCATAATCCTAGTGCTTGGAGAACCCATTACATAATCCTACAACTTTTAGATTCTCTTAAGCAATTTATCAAACACTTGGTGTGCATGAACACAAACTAGAATGAGAATAACTAGTTAATCAATTGCAGGTATCCCAAATGTGAAATTACAACATTGAATCCTGAATTGAATATCTAAGATACCTATTGTTAAGGATATTAATTGATACAATCTAACAAGGTGCTTCAATCAGCCAAGTATAAAAAGAAATTACAAACTACAATCAATAGCTTCAATTGTAACTAGTAATCCTAAGTTGCTTCAATCATAAAGAACCTCGAATCACGAACTGAAATCGACTGATGAACTGAAATCACGAACTGATGAACTGAAATCACGAACTGATGAACTGAGATCCCAAGTTGGAATCAGGAACTGAAATCGACTTGAAGCAATCACAAACCGACGAACTGGAATTGAAGCAATTACGAACTGAAATCGACTTGAAGCAATCACGAACCGGAGGTGAGGAGGAATGCGTGTTTTTTTTTCCGACTTCCTTTCTTTCAGCGAGAAATTGAGAATGCGTGTTTGCCTAATCCCCTTTGCGTATTGCCGTATTGGCGTATTCCCTTTCTTGCTAGGCTGCTAATCTCTTTTATTTCTTTCTTCTGGGCTTCTAATTTTGGGCTGAAGAGCATATATAGGCTACTTCTAGGCCAAATTTCAGTAGTGGCCCGTGCCACTGTGGGCTAAAGCCCAGATCCGCCCATGCGACATATCGTAGAAACATGAAACAATTTTTGTTTATCACATTTTTAACCTACAATCAAAAGTTTGGTGAAATGATAGTCTTGGTCCACAAACATGATCATATAACAAACTCTTGGACTATTATTATTATGAGTTATGATGCTACATTTGATATTTTAAATCATCAATAAAAATATACATAGTATTAAACATTCGTAATAACATAAACGAATCATAAACATACATAAGAACATAAAATATTTTTGATATATAATATTAGTGGTGCGGTTCGGGTTTTGAAGGGTCGGTTTCTAGGATAAAACCGCACCGAACCGACTTTGGTCAGTTTTTGTCAAATTAAAACCGCACCGTCGGTTTCTGAACCGGTTTCGGTTTTTTGTGGTTTTTGCGTTTTCTTTATAGGTACAGTTTTTGCTCACCTCTAGTGTTAGGTGGGTGATACGAAATAATTTTCAAAAAAATATTTTCAAAAATACAATTGCTTTTACAATATTTATTTTAAAACATAAAGTTGTATAAAAATCGAATCTGGAATATTATTCTGGAACAGTGTTTTAAAAACCTGTTCGAACCGGCCGGTTGTACCGGTCGAACCGGAAACCGGAGGTGAGGACGGTTCGATTTGGACCGGTTTTATAACGATTTCCTGACCGGATTGAACCGGCCGGTTTTAGTAAAAAACTGGTTCAACCGGCTGAATTGAACTGAAATGGACCGGATTGAACCGGACAGTCTTGGATTTTTGTGTTTGTTTTGGGCTTCTTTGTTTGATTTTGGCTTCTATAATAATTATTTTTATATGTTGCATTCTATTTACGTTTGTAATACTAAAAAGATGACAAGTTTTGTAATCAATGTATGCAGGATAAACTAAAACATATAAAAATATAGAACCGATTTGACCATCCGGTTGAATCGGTTAAACCAATTGAACCGAAATACGTCGCCCGACCAGTTCAATTAAAAAACCGGTTTTTAAAACATTGTTCTGGAATGTCAACTCCTGATTCCGGACAATCACTCACAAACATAATGTTCCGGATAAAATTGTTATATTACCAAAAAAAATAAACTAACATACTTATAATAGTTAGTTTATTTCATATCCCAATGTCAAATACTTAAAATCACGTTTAAATGTTAAATTTTTAGAACAAAAATCCCAAATATATATAGGTCTAGACCTAGTTGTGTTAAATCCCGTATAGTGATATTTTGTTTTAACTAAATGTTAACGTCAAATATTATTTTAATAATATGACGTTTGTTTAAAGAATAACAAATTAGACGATAAAATTATAAAACATTTTATATGGATGAAAGATATATGCTACTATGCTAGTTTTTGAAGTATGTTAAGCGTTGAAGAATATTTATGATATTGGATATTTTCAAAATAAAATTAGTAAAAACTAATGTCAAAAAAAATAATAAATCTTTGATAGGCTAAACATCATAGATGACTAGATGCAATTAACAACCAAACATCAAGCCTACACAAGACTTAACATGTAATGATGTAATAAGTAATATCCTACGTTTGTTGCAAAACTTATCACGTACATTGAGTTTTAGTCAATTTATGAAATTAAATGTAATAATTTCTTTTGACAAAGCTTCGCAACGAAATCACATTTTTCTTCATTAGTAAATACAACAAGACATTGTGTTTTCCTACCTATATGCTAACAAAACTTTAAATGAGTTTGTAAGTTCACGTTTCACGAAGTTATTAGTAGAATTGCACAAAAAAACTCTGATATTAGATCCAAAAGAGACACCAATATGAAACTGGTTTGAGGGAAAAACGGATTCTAAGAAACAGGACCGGATTAATCCAATTTGATGGAACTGAACCGGATATGAATAATCACTACTGAATCGGATTTGAAACCTTATAAGAAAATATTTTCCCAGAAAGCAGATAAATCTCTTAAACCAAGTGATCCGGTTCTAAAAGGGTTCCATCAGTTACGCCTTATTTGACCGAAAATGGGTAAAAATTCGATCTGTTTTGGGGGAAATCGTTTAGAAAAAAAAAAAAAAAAAAACCAATTCGGTTAGAAAACCACTTGTATGTGGAAGATAGACAACATTTGGCAAATTCGGCCGGTTAATATCGGATCTTTAGTCTTAACTCTGAAGCAGTAAATTTAAGGCGGGAAAAGTAGGTTGATTAACGATTTATCTTTTTTTCTTTATTATGTGGAAGATAAAAATAATTAATTGATTAAATACTATTAGAAAAGAATATATTACTTTATATAATAATTTTAGAAAACGATGGATGATGGAGTTATTTAAATATATATTGTACCAGTTTTTTGGTTGTATCCATTTTAACCGGTTTTTCTATATAATTTAGATGGTATTTTTTTTATTTAATAAACTTAATGTATAATAAACTTGAGTTTAGTTATATATAAACACTTTTTTACTTAATGTTAACAAAATATTTTAATGAGTTAAATTATGAAAATGATGTTCTTAACATTAAGTGGAGATTTCATATTTATTTTTCCATAATTACCCTCATTTTTTGTAAATTAAGAAATTCAATTTTCTCCCAAAATAAAGATTTTTTTTTAAATTGATAATATGAGAACAATAAAATAAAAAATAATAATAACTATATACGAAAATAAATTAACGGTAAATGACTCCTTACCTAAAAATTACCGCAATGAAAATCTTCTATGCATTAACGTGTTTTTCTTTATTTAATTATGATAATCATTGTATTTATTTATGACGTTTTTTAAAAACATTTTTTAACACAAAACAAATTTTATATGTTTTAATTGGTTTGATTATTTAAACTTATGTTAAAGTTATGTTTAATTGAAGTTACTATCATGTTATATTTTATATTATTAATTTTTTTTTAAAATTTGAATATGATAATGTACAACTTTAATTTATAACAGTTATTAAATAAATGATAAAGTGTTATTTGTCAAATTTTCAATAAAATGATAAATTGGTCATTTATTCAAATTCAGACAGTGTATTCAATTAAATAAATAATATTTATATCAACAACACTTTATCAATTTAGATATCGTTATTCATTTATCCCCGTTATCAATTCAAAAATTAATTAGAATAAAAAAACAAAGCCATCTTCATCATAAATTGGTCAATTTTCAAACAATAGATATCATAAAAAAGGGCAATATAGTACGATCAAAATTAGTCAATTTTCAAACAATAGATATCGAGTATTACTCACCGACAAAAAAAGAATAATAAAAAAACAATATAAACTTAAAACACTATAATTATTCTTTATTAACTTTAGCCATCATCATAAATGCATATGTTACATAGAACATGTGATCTCATCACTTATTCAAAGTACGAACACATAATATCTATCACACACTATTTTTGATAGCTGCACTGTACCCGTTTTGTTGATCAAAGAACCTGTCCCACAGCATAACCCCACCATACTTGGGAGAACTCTTGATCGATGGAAGAACAGTAGACGTAAGAACATCCGGCGGCATGTATCCGCTGCCGGCAGCTCCGGTAGCTGCGGGAAGACCCAAGAAAATCTGGTTGGAGTTCACCTGAGTCCACTGGTTCCATCTAGCTAACAAAGCATCAGCGTTTGCCCCGTACTCGCACTGTCCATTGTTATAGAACTGCACCCAGACGTAGTCGAATAATCCAGTCTGGATTGCGGAATCCAGATGGGCGTCTGGGATAGGGCACTGCGGTGCAGCAGACAAGTAAACCTTTTTCTGCGAGCTGTACGCAGCGAATGCCCTAGCTAAGTCCGGCCAGAATTGTCCAGATCCGGACTCGATGTCAAAGTCGATTCCGTCCAAAACAGCGGCACCTAACGGCCGGGAACTCGACTGGCCACCAAGAAAGTTGTTCCATAGGTAATCAGCAACTTGTTGTGCATCTTGAGTTGATGAGAGCGAGTAGCTCCCGACGGCTCCTCCTAATGAAAGAAACACCTTGACACCTTGGTTCTGGCATGCTTGTATATCGGAGGATAAACTGGAGCAAGTGGAAGCAGGATCACAGTGACCGGCTAAGTTTAGAACTGGTGTTTGGCCGTTGCCGAACGTGGTCAAGAAAGCTATGTTTACGAACTGGTAGTTTCCGGTGGCGCAAGCTGATGCTAGGGTCCCTTCATCGGTGTGTTGCCCCCAGTAAGTAGCTATGCCAGCAGCTTCTAAGGGTTTAAAGAAAGAGAAAGCAATGATGGAGAGTAGGAGCAATGCTGACAACTGTGAGTGACCGGATGCCATGTTTTTTGATTTGTGGTTTGAGTATTGTTGCTGAAGATCGGAAATTTATAGGCGTGTGGGAAGTAAGGTGGCGTGTTTGGCGGGTAAAGGAGCATGAAAGACCTGGTCTTTGATGGAAAATGCGTCGTTTCAAGTCCTTTGAAAAGTCTGAAGTTGGTATTTCTTTAGAAAGTCTATATGGACAGATGTAATCCTTAATCGGGTGTCATATCAAAGTGAATATTTTAACCCAAAAAAAAAAAAGGGATTTGCGGAACAAAGTCTATTTATTTTCACGTTTTCCATACACGAACGAAGTTTGGTTCTGCTGCACAAGTTGATCACATAATAATATGCTTTTTAATTTGTCATATGTAGATCATTTTTTTTTTTGAAAAAGTTACAAGTGTAAACATCGTCTTTTACAAAGAATCGCAATTTGAATCCAAGTCTCGCAAGAGACATAGATGGTTTCGGGAGTAAATTAGGAGTAGTAGTAAGATAGATTTGTCGTTCTAAAAAAATGTAAACATCATTAAGGTTCCGGTTTTAGTTGGTCTTCTACCCATTTAAGTCTACTGTTTAAGGGACAATTTGTCAGCATCTGAATCATTCATATTTGAATATTTAAAAACTTGAATGTTTCAGAAGCTATGAATCTGAATATAAATGAAAACATGTCGTTTGGTTAGACATCTGAATGATTGTTTTGAATGACGAAAATATCGAGTATTGGTGCATGCACTGTCGCAAATGTACTATTTATCTGTAAAAGTGAATGTCACGAGTATTATATAAAATTAGATAATGCATTTAATAATAAAAGTTAAAGAATGATTACAAACCTAATGGAGGGAATGGAGAGTCGAAAGTTGGGTTAAATGCAGCTATTTTTAAAACTCGCAAATCATGTGCTATGTCCTCTGAATTGGCACATACAAACGTGGATGTTATATCAAAATCTCAAATTTCTAATGCATTTTGATAGCATTCACATTTTCCTCTTCCCCTATAACTACTATGTCGATCAGCATGTATAGAGTTCCATCTAACATACATATTGCTTCTAGAAATATTCCTTTTAGCCTTCTAAATCATTCTGAGGCATGTGTGGTTGCATTAAAAGATGTCGAGACCATAATTTCTCTGTCAGAATCAATCATTGAATTTTAGACCTCTTGAAAACAACGATAATTTGTTTTTGTGGAGTACTGAAATATTCGTTTAACTATTCGAAAATGTTTATTATGTCATACTATTGTAAAAAACATAGTTAACTTTTCTTCAAAGCTTATTGACCTACTACATTGCAACCTATATTTTGTTTAAAATGATTGCATACTAGAACATATGCTTCACGTAAAAGACGCATCATATCATGGCATTGTGTAAAAGATCCATAAAAGACATGTCAATTTTAAAATCCAACACATCTAACATACTAAAAACAACAACAAAATTGACAAATCAACATCAAATATACCAAAATGTGTGTGTGTGTGTGTGTGTGTAAGTGATAAATACTGTTAATGTTACTGGGTATGTGCATGAAGAAAACAATGCAACAAAATTGACCAAAACAACAAAAAAAACCTCTAAAAACATTAAATATACCAAAAACATCAACAAATTTGACCAAAACAACATCAAATATATCAAAACGTCATCAAATACAATAAACAATCAAAATTAACCAAAACAACATCAAACAATCACCAAATACCCATATAAATTCCATCACAACAATCCATATTTTCTATCAGTGTTCCTTATCCATGCCTCACAACTCTACGACTAAAGGCATAACCAAACTTTCCTAAAAACGGGTGCTTTCCCCAAAAAGCAAAAAGTCATTTTGTATCTTGCATCAAATACTCCTCACTCTATTTGCTCCAATTTTATCATTCGTGGTTCCATATGGTCAACATGAGTATGATTCTCTACTAAAATCCTTGCAACCTTGGAAATTTCCTCTCCAATTTCTATTATTTTTTAATTCATGAACTCTTTACCTTTTCGTGTGGCCCTTCATTTTTTGAATGAACAGAGGACTCTTCACTTGCACCTTGGGGGTCTCTTGATTAAGTCGTGGGTTCATCTGAGTGCAAGGAGTATCATCAAAGTCATTTAAATTATGGTCAGGAAATTCCTTAGAATGATGAGAAAGTATACAAGATACCTTCAAATGTCAAAGTTGTTCTAAGTCGACTCATCTACCAACTGACTGCAAAGATCATGGTAAGTACTGACGAACATATCAAAGTTTCGATATATTGTTCGAGTGCTTATAAAATATTATAAAATATTTAAAAAATATTATAAGACTATTAAAACATAATAATAATTTTTATTCATAAACAAAAACTCAATACCTTAATCTCCATTTGCCATTATTCTTCTTCCATATTAAATATGTTAGTTATTGATTATAAACATTGTTTTTTTGTTCTTTAACTTCAACTAAGAGATAAACTTTTATTTTATTTTGTTCGTTTATAAAATTGCCTTCTGTTTTTAGTCAGTCGGTTACACTATTCCACGAGCTTGGTTTCAAGCTACCACCCTCCCGTCAGTTAGTTGTAACTTCATGTAAACATGCTTCAAGAAAAGTTTTCGCTGCAACTTCTAGTTTCCAACTAATTCGAGGCCTCTTTTGTGTCATGTATAGGATCAATTAAAGAATACCAAAATCATATTTCGAGTAAATTCAAATTCTCAACAACTTTTTTTATATTGTCATCATGTTTTTCAGATTTTTCAGCAAATCAAATTCATCATAAAGAGCATAAAGAACATCAAGTTGAAGCATGTTTCACTAAGTATAAAGATTTCAGATTCAACATAAAGAACATGAAGTTGAAGCATAAAGTTTTCAACAAGCATTTTTAATATCAGAATTTCAGATTCAACATAAAGAACATCAATTTGAAGCATCAGATTTCAGATCCAGCATAATGAAATCGGATTCTACATAACAACATAAACAACATCATATTTCAACATATATTTTTCGAAATAAGAATCGGATTTAATAAAGTATAAATAACATTAGAGTTTCAGATTTCAAAGATGGTTCTATAAAAGAAAAATCGATTTCAGTAAGCATTCTGTAGAAATCGATTTTAGAAAGCATAAGAACATAGAGAACATCAAATTTTCAGATTTCAGATTTGGTTTCTAGAAGAAAAATCTATGTTTATAGGTATTTAATACAAATCAATTTTCAGTAGGCATACGAACATAAAAAAGATTAGAATTTCAGATATCAAATATGGTCCTGGAAGAAAAATCGATTTTCAGATAAGAGAAAGGTTACCTACAACGTTGGCATTGCCAAAGGACAATGTTAGAAGAGGGATGGCACTGACGGAGGGGCTACATTATGGAATGGTGATGTCACCAAAAGACGTCGTTGGCCGGAGGTTCACTTCGTTTGAGGTTGGGCACGACTGCAATGTGAGAGAGAAACTGAGAAAGTGTAGTGGGTGTTGAAGGGTATTAAGGCCAACGACAACGATGTAAAAAAATCATTTAGTAACCCTTTAAAGTCAGACTCAATGAGATGTGGCTGAGCCATCAAAGATGCATGAAAATGTGAATCAAACAATATGAATCTAACCGATTTTGAGCTTGCCTCTTAATGAAACCATTAAGAAGATTATCAAATAGCCCTATAATCATTTTTAGTAGCCTATATTTGTCAAAATTGTAACTACATACTCTTAATCTATGCAAGCGTATACTTCTACCTAGTTGGATATATTAACAACACAACTCATTCTTTTATTATAGTTGAATTCATTTCGGCAACAACTACTAAGCTTCAATATTAGAGCACAAATACATGAATTACTTCATATGCACTTTTGAGTTTAATATAGAAAAGTACAAGTTGGATTAGTATTGACCTTAATAATTAAAAAATATTTGAAGAATGGTACTACTAGTAACAAAAATTCTAAATAAAAAAAATACTTTTACAAAAATACTAAGTTTAGAAAGATCATGATTGAATCGTTATATGATTATCTTTGTATTTCTTGTTAGTGTCTATAGATGATAGTTTATAGGCCCATGTTTTAAGCCTTTTTTGTTAAAGCCTTTGTATTGTACTATAGTTATTTCATTAATTTGAATATATTAATTACGGGAAAATTCAGTATCCAACATGGTATTAGAACACACGAGTATCTAACCCTAGCTACCGACCAATGCCAGTCGCCATATTCCTCTAACCTCTGTAGGCTTCCATCTTGACATTTTCTCTCTTTTTCTTTCTATCGGGCGTGCTTGGCATAGGAGTAAGCGAGGATCATGAGTGCAAAAGATATGGGACTGGGCATGGTAGCAAAGCCACCAAGGAGGTATGCACATGTGAATGCCACGGTGACCTTAGAACAACCACTGGCAACGATGGAGCCATTGTAGAAGGTATCAATAGAGTCATGAATGATATATATATATATATATATATATATATATATATATATATATATATATATATATATATATATATATATATATATATATATATATATATATATATATATATATATATATATATATATAGAGAGAGAGAGAGTGTGTGTGTGTGTGTGTGTGTGTGTGTGTATGTATGTGTGTGTGTGACGTGGGGTAAGGGGTGGGTGGGGTGGGCTTTATTTTTCTAATTTTTATGTATTAAATATATAAAAGGGTAAAAAGAAAAAGAAAAATGAAAATGAAGAGGGAGAATAAGGTATTTTTTACATGGACTTTGGACCTTCAACGTGTGTTTTGCAAACCATAGGGACTTTACATATCAACTTTTCAATACTAGGACCAAAAATATAACCTTAGACAAACCACATGGTGCAAATATGTAATTCACTCCTTCCATGGTCATCGAAACAATATCAATCGAAAACGTACGCACGGAGGTGTCAAATAAGGGTGCCCCCACTGGTTTGTCAATTTACATACATGAAGTAATTGCTTTGAATTCTTATTTTAAGGATAACCTAAATGAATAAAAGAATATCCACCACACTTGTGTCGCATGCAGTTTCATATTTACCGGCACTTTTTTTAGAACGGGCATATATACTGCTACTTGATTAAAAGAACTTTAGGTGTTTTAGTTAATCAAATGTGAAATGCCTCTGGCAAAGGATTTGAATGTTCTTAATATCAGACTTCCGTTAAATTATGCGAGTAAATATACCTCTTATTGATCACCAATTCTAAATTATGAATGAAATAGAAAGTACGTGTATTTTATATTCATAGAAGCATTTAAGACAACTATTCGCACAGGAAAGATGGATAGTATACTAAAGAGTGCTATATCTTCTTAAAATTTCTCTTGAAAATCTTTATAACCAGCATTTAGCAAAAATTTATATGCGTATAAAAGTCAAGATTATTTATATATTTTGCATATGTCCATTAAACAAAATCTAAAAGTATGTAAATTACTCTTTAATTGGAAGCAAACAAAAATGCCTGCCTAACCACGTGGAAAAATACGCCACCATTCTAGATCGAATTGTTCTAACATGTTCCATCTATGCCAAAAGCCTCTTAAAGAAAGTTTTTTCTATTGTGTCATATTATGTCCCCATGCAACGAATATTACCTAAAACAACAAAACTTTATACCATTTTGCCACGACTTGTCCATAAGCCATCCAAGTAATATTTGAAGTTGTTATGCATAAATAATACATGCTAAAAGAGCTTCTTTGTTGAAGGAGAAGAAAAGGTTTTTTTGTTTTTTATGTATGACTATTCGAAAACTAATGAAAGATCTCTCAAGTCTCATCCAATCATTTTGAATAGTTAACCTCTTTTTTTTTTTTTTCCTGAAAACTTGTGGGAATTTGAGTTAAAAGTCACTCACGTAACATTTTAAGTCATCTAGCTAAAACAACTTAAACTGTATTATTAACTGCAAAACATATATAATTATGAAAAATTAGCTAGCGTAGCCCACAAAAGGCAACGAATACATAGGGATACCAAACTAACTACTCTGTCTTATACAAGAAGATCATAGTAGAATCAAACAAATAGTCTTTAATTGGCTTAAACTCTTTTAAAACCATATATATTCCAAATTATCCAAAAATAATAAGAACCACAACATTCTGAAGAATAGTCGTCATACCAATTAATCTTATTTCCCTACAATCAGTTGACTACTTAACTCACTCGATGAAAATGTGTGATACTCTGCGTTTGGCCCACAATCACTTATGGCATCCAGATGAATCTGGCCCAACATTACCCGGATACCCAGTTACCCACAAAGCCACCATGAAATGAATGAAGCCACATAAGGCCATCAATTTCTAATTAATATAAATCTATTATCTGATCACACGTTTATATTTACAACCTTGCCTCTACCAAAAAGAAAAGGCAGGTCCAATACATTCTCTAAATCTTTGTATCTTTACCCTCAAAATTCTCAAAGTAAAAAGGGAAACGACTTCTATTGAAAAAAGTTATTATTTATTTTTTTTGTTTTGAAAATTTATTATTTTAATTATCTATTGAGTGTTGATATATTTGATGTTATGTCGTGGGTACTATTTTATTCGTTTTGCTATTATTAAATGGGTTACTTTTTGTTTGAATACGCTATATTATTAATAGTTACTAATAATGAAGTTATTTTGTGGGTAAATTGTGTGTGGGGGGGTTGATGTTATTTTGTAGGCTAATTTTTGTTCAAATATGTTATATTATTGATAGTTAATTTTTTGAAGTTACTTTGTGTGTAAAATGCAAAATGTATTGATGTTAACTTGTGGAGTACTTTTGATCAAATGTTTTATTTTATTAATAGAACATATTTTTTTATGTTAGTTTGTGTGTAAAATGTTTTTGGGTTTATATGTCATTCTTTGGGTTAATTTTAATTAAAATGTGCTATATTTTAGTAGCTAATATTGCGGGGTCAAATGTTTGTGGGTTAGATATGATTATAATTATGTTGTTTCCAAAAAAAAAGATATGATTATGTGGCTTAATTTTTGTCTAAATGTGTTCTATGATTAGTAGTTAATATTGTGCGGTTAACTTTTATATATATATATATATATATATATATATATATATATATATATATATATATATATATATATATATATATATATATATATATATATATATATATATATATATATATATATATATATATATATATATATATATATATATATATAGAGAGAGAGAGAGAGAGAGTTAGGATCAGGTAGAAACCCAAAATCCGGTAGAAACCGCGAAGACTCTTCTCTTCCAATCATTCTTATAAGAGCAATAACGTCAAACGTCTTCCTTCGACGTGACGCAATCACGTGCGACGCACGTCCACGGAACGAAATACGGACTCGAGGATACGATCATATGTGACGCATGTTCGTCCAACGTCATTTAAGTGGGTTTTTTTCTCATTTTTTTTCGTTTTTTTTATTTTTTTATTTTTTATTTTTCAAAAAAAAATTCAAAAGTTTTTTTTATTTTCGATTATACTCGGTTTTTAGATTTTTATTATTTTTTTTTCTTTTTTTTTTTGAATGCTACAGTACACGATTTTTATTTTTTTTTGTTTTTTTTCATTTTTGATGTATATTTTTTAATTTTTAATATTTTTTAATCTTAATTTTAACGTTTTTTTTCGTATTTTTAATCTAATCATTTTGGATCATGATATTTTTAATCATAACGTTTTGGATCATGTATTTTTGGATCATAACATTTTGGATCATAGTTTTTTTGCATTTTGGATCATAAGTTTTGAATCATTTTGTTGTTGTTTGTTTTTTTAACTCGTTTTGAATCATAACGGGTTTTGGATCTTGGATGATAACGAATTTTGAATCTTGGATCATAAGTTTTGAATCATAAAAATATTTTGGTTTTAATATTTTTGAATCATGTATATTTTTTGTTATTTTGATGAGTTTTTTACTTAAAAATATAAAAATGAACACGAAAAAAACATTTTTTTTTCAAAAACTTATTTTTGCAAACTTACTAATATAATATCTACAATGATCCCTAAAATTTTCATACTTTTTGGAATTTTTTTTAATTTTTGATTTTTTATAAAAATAAAAAATAAAAAATATTTTTTTTCAAATTTTCACAATGGTGCTTGTTTTGTAGAGAATTAAATTTTAAGAACTTTGATTTTTTCAGAATTTTTTTTTACAAAAAAAAAAAAAAAAGTTATGGCCAAAATACAAACTGGGTAGAAAAATAAATAAAACTCAGCCAATTAGAAGGTGACACGTGTCATGGGGAGAGTGGAGGTGCGTGGATTGTGCTTTTGTTGGAACGTGAAGCGCGTATATTCTATAAAATTAACATAAATGCTCGTCCAAAATTCTATTCCCCTCCCTTTTAGTTTATGACAATTACAAGAAATACCCTTGAATTTCAAGACATGAACATTATTTTCACATTAAATCTTAACTATCAAATTTCACAATTAAACGGCTAAGATTTGTTCTCGCGGTTCTTACCGGATTTTGGGTTCCTACACGATCCTCATTCTCTCTCTTTCTCTCTCTCTCTCTCTCTCTCTCTCTCTATATATATATATATATATATATATATATATATATATATATATATATATATATATATATATATATATATATATATATATATATATATATATATATATATATATATAATATTTTCTTAGGATTTGTGGATATAGTTAGTTATTACTTGTTTATTAGTTATGTGGTGTAGTTTGTGTATAATTAGGGTTTGTATGAAACGTATATTCTAATTGATACAACTTCTTCTATGGTAGAGAAGTCAATTTAGTTATAAATTATAAACTCATTAGTAGAGGAGCACGTCATAAATTCACAGAACTATTTTTGATTTTTTTGAATTCGAGATCTGATCAGCATCCAGATTCCAAAATATATGGAGAAAACCGAAATGGATATATCCTATCTAGTGAATATGTATAGGATTTATGGAAATAGAATACTGAAATTTTGTTACCATAATTTTCTCCGGATTTGTAAAAACAAAAAATTATAGACTTTGGTTTCTATTCAAGAGATCATTTTTTACAAGTAATCCGATATCATAACTTTTTATGCACATATAATACACTGTAGTTTATTTCTGCTTTTATTTAAGGAACTATGCTCTATTTAAGCCATGTTTACAAAAAAAACCACAAATAAACCACTACACTTTATTTGAATATTTATTTAAAAGAGCACTTGGTAAAACCGTTAACATGTTGTTCAACAGAACTAAAATAAAATGCTCTCTTGTTTGCGGTTTTTGGAAGTACACTGTCAAAACTAGATATAACATAAAGTATGTTGTTTTTACAACTAACACTACCTAAAATACCGGTTGTTTACCTATAGTAATTTGCATAACCATATTACCTACGGAATCCAACTCGCCTGCCTTATCCTAACAAGCTGTCAAAGCTGAATAAGTTTGCAAAGAACCTTCAATGGAGGAAATTCGAAGATATAATTTTGAACAAATAACCCCTCGCAGAACATAAGGATGTTTTTCAAGATTTTTTATATGTTAATAAAGACCGAAAGGCACATTGAAGTTCTTTGCCCATTCCCATTGGAGCATCCAATTTTTTCGATTATCTTTAGACAAAATAATTTTGAACAACAAATTGAATCCTCTACGTCTTCACGAACCCCAATCTTATTTGAACCGGAAGACATGCTCATATTCAAATAATATCAATTGTCAGTGACAAATTGTCACCTTGAAGTTCGAATATTATAATAAACATAATACAATCCTTTGACCCGTCCTTGTTTTATTAGTATAAATATATTCATACGTATATATTTACAACATTGCCCTCTACCTAAGCGAAGTGGCAGGCCGAATACGTCCTCTAAATCCTTACAATCACGATTTCGTCTACCTGCTATGGTAAAAGGCTATTTTTAACTTTTTATTTTGAAAATCTATTATTTTTTGAGTGCTAATATTTTTTGATGGTCTGTTGTGGGCATTATTTTATGGATTTTGATGTTATTTTATGGGTTAGTTTTTGTTTGAATACGTTATTTCATTAGTAGTTATTATTAACGATATTAGTTTGTGGGTAAAAATAATGCGGGGTTTTGATGTTATTTAGGTTACTTTTTGTTCAAATATGTTATATTATTAATAGTTAATGTTTTTTAAAATTGTTTTGTGAGTAAAATGTGAATGTATTTGTTCGAATTCCTTGTATTATTAATAGTTAGTGCCAATGGGGTTATGACCTAATGGTGGTACAAATCCCAATTGAGACAAAAGTTATAAAATTAATATTAGAGTAGGATGTGTAAGTCATTCATTCTAAGAAGATAATAAAAATACTTTCAGATTTTCATGTTATTCTTTGGGTTTTTCAAGATATACCCACATCCAAAAAATTCTAGCTATTGCCCAAGCCATCAATTGCCACTTTCACGTTTTGGTTATCCATATGTATTATCAGATCACACACACCTCAACTGCATTCTTTTCCTCCATATCAATATCCTAAATGAGAGTCTTGTTACCATATTTTCCTCCCCATTTGACGAAAAATCTAGTCTGGCCCATAATCACTTAGACCACCAGTGACCAGCCGCATCTGGCCCACCATTAACACACCACTCCACTAACAGCGTGATATGAAGCCCATTCTGTACATAATGTCCATTAGCTACTTTTGACCCATCATATATTATAAAATACTCGGCCTAAGTAGAGGCTAGAGGTGGCAAAACCTCATTTCTAATATGGCCCGGAAAAGTTGTATGGAAAAGAATCGGTTGTTGCCAAACCGGAACGATTTTATACGGGCTTTTTGTAAAAATTAACGAACTGTTGTAACCCGTTTGGAAAAGCAGTTGTTTGAAAATGACTTTTTAATATGAACCGGTTCATTCTTATTCAGTAACAGATCCAGATCTGAAAAACGGTCTTTTTGGCAACCTCTAACTCTTCCCCTCTTCAATCCTTCAACATTTGTTAAGAGCATGATACCATATATAAATTAATAATATTCTACATATGGGCTACATTTTTAATAGTTATTACGTAATATTTCTGTTAAGGCATGACACCATTTGTAAATTAATAATATTCTACATATGGGCTACATTTTCAATAGTTATTACGTAATATTGCTGTTAAGGCATGACTCCATCTATAAAAAAAAATAATATCCTGCATATGGGCTACATTTGTTGCAACTTGCAAACCACTTATTCGTATAACGAGTTTTAGTCAAATTATGAAAATAAATGTAATCTACTGTTTTTTGACAAACTTTAAATTTTAATATTTTTTTTCCATCGTCAGTTGATACCACAAGACATTGTATATTTCTAACTAGCGATTTTTGACAAACTGATGGCAAGTTTTTTAAAAGGCAATACTAAGGTGTTGTTTCTTTTTAATTTAATGGACTTAATATATAACAAACTTAATGAGTTCAGTTATATATAGACATTTTTTTTACTTAATGTTAACAAAATATTTTCATGGGTTAAGTCATAAAAATGGTGTCCTTAACATTAAGTGATGATTTCATATTTATTTTTTCATAATTACCCTCATTTTTCGTAGATTAAGAAATTCAAATTCCCACAAAACAATGATTATTTATTTATTTTTTTAAATCGATAATATGGGAACAAAAAAAAAAAAATTTAAAAAAAGTTAGATATGAAACTGAATTAATGTTAAATGACTCGACACTTAAAGTTACTACAACGAAATTCTTCTATATAGGATTAAAATATTTTTCTTTCTCTAATTATGATAATCATTGTATTTAATTATGACGTTTTTGTAAAACATCTTTCTAAGACAACACAAATTTTAAATATTTTAATTGGTTTACTTATTTAAACTTATGTTAAAGCTATGTTTAATTTAAGTTACTAATCATGCGATATTTTATATTATTTAATATTTAATATGATAATATACAATTTTAATTTATAACTGTTATTAAAAAATGATAATGTGTTATTTGTCTATTTTCAATAACAATATAAATTAGTCATTTATTCAAATTCAGTTAAAAAAAGAAACAATATTTATATCAACAACAACTTATTAATTCAGATATTATTATCCATTCGGTACACGTTATCAATTCAAGACTTAATAAGAATAAAAAAGAAACGGGGCTAAGTGTTGCCAATTAAACGGCTCCAGGACCCAATGTTAACAAGTAATTTTCTTGACGTGGTTCAAAGTGAGTTGTGATGTTCTTAAAGCAACGTTCTCTTGAGATCGATATATATTCAAAATATCGAATTTCATGAAAAACTACATTATTAGTAATAACATAAATGAAGATATTAATTAATTATTTGAATATATATTTTGGACGATGTTTGTGCTATTTTACGAATAGTTTTCTTTATTTTGCATGGTTATATAATTAATATTTTAGTCATCAACAACAAAAGAAAACCATAACATTCAATATTGTAATTATGCATCAATTACATGCATAGATCATGTGATCATCATCATATCCCAGAAGATATGAACTTATTCATTACTATTAAATTAATTTGACCACATAATATGCATCAAACACTGTTTTTGATAGCTGCACTGTATCCATTTTGTTGATCATAGAAAGTGTCCCACAGCATTACGCCGCCATATTTGGGAGAAGTCTTGATCAATGGAAGAACAGTAGAAGTAAGAACTTCCGGCGGAATGTATCCACTGAGGGCAGCTCCGGGGGCTGCAGGCAGACCCAACAAAATACGACTGCTGTTCACCTGAGTCCACTGGTTCCATGAAGCTAATAACGTATCAGCATTCTCCCTGTACTCACACTGCCGGTTGTTATAGAACCGCACCCAGATGTAGTCGAATAGCCCAGCCTCGATTGCGGAACCCAGATGAGCGTCTGGGAATATGCACGGGACTTCAGCAGATAAGTAAAGCTTTTTCTGGGAGCTGCGTGCCTTTAAAGACCTAGCTAGGTCAGCCCAGAACTGGCCTGATTCCGCCTCGATGTCAAAGTTGATTCCGTCAAAAACAAAGTCGCCAAACGGCCGGGTAATTGACTGGCCACCGAGAAAGTTGTTCCATAGGTATTCGGAGACTTGCTGTGCATCTAGTGGTGACGGGAGGGAGAAGCTGCCTTTTAAAGAAAGAAACACCTTCACACCTTGGCTCTGGCATGCTTGTATGTCTGGGAATACACCGGAGCAACTGGAGGCAGAATCACGGCGACTAGCTAAGTTTAGAACTGGTGTTTGGACGTTGGAGGCGGGACCTGTTACAGCAACTGACAAGACGTAGGTAAACAGTCCTTCGTTGACGACTCCGATGGCTACGCTGACGGCGTCTGAGGGTATTGTAAAGAAAGAGAATGCCAGAATGGAGAGGAGTAGAAGCGGTATCGACTGTGCATGGTTGGATGCCATGTTTTTAGATTAGTGTTGTGTTGTGAGAATTTTGTTGTTTGCTGTGGGAGACGGGCTATTTATAAGCATGTGGAAGTGAAGTATGTTGGACTTGGAGAATTGAAACTTGAAAGTGATATAAAACAGAGAAGAAATTAGTTCCAATAATTAAATCTTATTGAAAGTGAAAGATTGCCTTTAAACAGGGATAACTAAATGAGAGACCGTGTTTGATAGAGGATTTACTTGAGATGAGATACTAAACCAAAATAACAGTTTTTAGCAAAAACTCAGGTCTGTTCCCCAAAACCCTGTGCAAAAAATGGGCTATTTTTAAAATGGTTTGTCAAAATCGGTTACAAATTCATCAAATCGGTTTTTGATAATTTCAAATTTGACCCTTGCATCACTTATACTTGAATTCAGAATTATATATACAATCTTTTTATATCTATTTTATAATTTTTTTTATTAAAGGAATATAAACCACATAAGAAAATAGAAACTTTAAAAACATAAAAATATATATCCAGCTTGAATTAATGTATTAAGAAATTATAAGATTAATTAAACATTGAGTTACAAAATAGATTAACCATATGGATTCGAAATTACATGATTCAGGACTTGCTGAATCTTGGTTGAGAATATAAGATATCTTTAGTGATTTCTAAGTCGGTGGCGAACTTGACATCTACGATATACCTTTCCGTGATAACATTTCGCAATCGTAGATTATCCTATTTTAAACAAATTTTTATGAACACGTCGATCATTTAAATAATAAAAAGGAAACTTTTAACTACACATTTACCTTTTAAAGAGTAAATTACACTTTTGGTCCCTACGGTTGCCAACGTTTTGAAGTTTCAGTCCAATTTTTGATTTTTTGCATTAGTGGTCCCTATTGAAGGTTTGGATTACACATTTGGTCCCTATCTCTTAACATCGTTAATGTCTTTCTGTTAATGCCTTTGAAATGACTAAAATACCCTTACTTTTGTTTTTTCCTTTATTTTTGTTTTCAAAAATATCCTTCTCTTTTTAAACTAACTTATAAGTATTTATTAATATTAAATGAATAAAGAGCCCACATCATTCCACCCCAACCCACACCCCAATCGTCTTCATTTCCAAAAGACTAGACCTTTTGACATTCCATTTTTCCATTAACACGAACCCCGCTCATCATCGTTGCTCATGCCGCCGGAGACTCAAACTCAAAAACTCTCACATTCTCCTCCAAAAACCATAAATCGACAAGTCTAATTATTTTTGAAAAAAGTGCAACCAATCCATAGCGACTCATGGTGCTCTCACCATTGATTTAGTCACCAGTGTTACATAGCAAGATGTCGAAATGTAAGTACATGTTAGAAAAAGAGGCTATACTTGTTGGTTAAACTAATTGATTTATCATCATATCTTGGACAACAACTCCCATTCTCCATCACCATTTTGATCTAGATTAAGGATTTGATCATCGGTTACATCGAGTTCCTTGATTTCTCATCCAAGCAGCAGCTAAAAAGGCCCATTTCATTATTAGATTACACATTTGGGGTGGGGTTAAGTACCGACAGTGCTGGAATGAACTGGGTCGCCAAAGTGGTCGTATGACATCATCTGATCGGAGCCATCGCATCATTTACTGGCAATGTTGGTGGAGCACCAACAGGATTTGGTTGAATCTGAGACATAGACACCAATCACGAGACCGACAAGAAGAATCACTGGCTTTTGAGGCGTCGGCATCGACGTCGTTGCAACTACCGAAGACTTCTTTTCAGTTGGTTTTGTTGGGTAAGCAACAAGAGAGATCGAAAAACTTCCAACCTCTCAAGATCAAGATTCAGCCAAACGAACACTCGACAGTTAGCACTAGACCGAAGAAATCGTTGCACTAAGAAATACAAGAATAGACAAGAAAAGATCAACACAGAGAATTTAAGTGGTTCACTTGATCGCGAGATCAAGCTACGTCCACTGTGGAACTAGAGATAATTTTATTATAATAATGATATACAAATTTACAAGTATAATTCTGCACTCAATATAATCGCACACTCTAACACTCTTGGTTGCGGAGAGATATATATAGTCAGGTACAGAATCCAAGAATGATGATGGTAAATTTTCTAGCCATTGACTTTCTGCACTAGGCCAGCTGATGGGACAAGTCATGGAACATGTTGTGGCAGACCAACTACTGACAGCAACAGTTCTCCGAGAACATGTTGTATGGCAGACCAATCTTCTGACGGCAGCAGTCCTCGGAACTTATGCCAAGGGACACTTCGTTTCTGAAGTAGCTACTCCCTTTTATCAACATCTCGACTATCCATGCGGAGATTCTGTTTTACCATCTGTACCGGAGCAAAGGCTGCTCCTCGGTCCCAATGATGCCTTCCTGCGGACGACCTTAAAGTAGAGTAAGATAATGGGGAACATCCATGACTCATGATACCTACTTTACACCTTATCGATCCTCGTTTCACATTGCATAATCATCTGAAGCAGAGCTCACATTCTTGGTCGAAGAAACTGTTCTAGACGAAGCACGACATCCAACCGTACTGGCATCCTCGCATCAGTTTGGTTGCTTCGGACAACTGATATTCTTCGGTCGTAATGACTCATCGGTTCAGATTAGGCTCCACGTACTCAACAGGTTTCGCTACTTGACTGATCGATTTCGGTTGTCGAACGAAGAGGATGTTTCCTTCGAACTTCTTACTGATTTTGTTGAGATCACAATTTGCAGAAACTCAAACTCTACATGAAATTGGCTCCATGAGTCTTGTTGAAGCTTTCGTTCACTACTAATGATCAAATTCCTCGATCGTCATGAAACCCTTAATTATTCCTTAGCAAAACCTGCAAAAATTCCAAGAAACACATATAAACTTATCCTAAAATCAAAAAACAATGGAGTGAAGAAAGAAAACACACAAGGAAGATATACCCTTTTTCTAAAAATAAAACAAAATAAGGGTATTTTAGTCATTTCAAATGCATTAACAGAAAAATATTAATGGTGTTAAGGGATATGAACCAAATGTGTAATCCAAACCTTCAATAGGAAACACCCATACAAAAAAATAAAATCTTGGACTAAAACTGCAAAATTTTCCAACCACGAGGACCAAAAATGTAATTTACTCCCTTTTAAAAAGAAAAGACGTCTATAATAACCGTCAAGGCTTTCGGTCTCAACAAAAGAAATACGATATTAGCCGTGCTACAGATGTAGCATGTCATAGCTACAAATTGAAATTTTAAAAACATTTAAAAAATATACCATCAATTGTCGCATATGACTAGCGTATAGGGCAACAATTTAGTGAGTTCAGTTTGGAGAGAATCATCGACAATGTAATATAATTATAAATATATTTTTTGCAAAAAATTTAATCAAATCGTCGAACTTCCAATTATTTGTTAAATACTAATAATAAACTTAGGGGTTGTTTGATATACATCTTACCGGATCCGGTAAGAGGTCACGTCTCACTTAGTCCGAGTTAGTATATTTGATACTCTTATAAACTGCCTTTTAGTCGAGCTTGACTCCTTTAAAAAAAATGATTTGTCGCTAGATCAGACATTGACTTAATCAACTATTATTCGATCAACAACTATTAAACAGCCTTTTATCCATTAATTTTTATTTTGCCTAAACCAGTTGGCTTATGTGCAATGGTGACAACTTCCTTACTATTAATAGTAATAAAAGTTTGACCAATGAGTTTATGAACTTTCGAACACTTGACCAATTTACTTGGCGCATTAGTGATTTAAATATGTTGATTTGTTATATATTTTCTAGATGAAATTAATATAGATGACCATTCACGATCTCTTCTAATATTTGATGAATTGGATTTTCTTTAATTGATCTCTCCATTATTTAGTCATGGCCTTAGTTATTGATGCATACCAATATAATAACAATGCTTTCCCAAAAAGTTCTAACGAATGTAATTGTCTACGAATATTTTAGTTAATGAAAAACAAAAGTTTCCCAAATCAAACTAGATAGTAACACGTGGGTTCTATAGAATATTGACAATCCTGCCCCTTTGACGTAGTCTTTGTTTTAGCCGTACCTCATTCCAATTTTCTAATCTTTTTTTTTGGAAACGGCAAATATCCAATTTTCTAATCCCATCATATTTTTTATATCGAACTTCTTTGCCCATCCCCATGCGACCATCCACTTTTCATATTATCTTTAGTCAACATAATTGTGATTTGTGAACAACAATTTTTTTTTCTGTTTAAACGAACTCCATACTTGCTTGAACCAGACGACATATCCACCTCAAAAAAAGTCTAAATTTTGCCCAAGCCATCAACTGGCTTCACGCTTTGGACTTTCATATTTATTAGATCACATCCTTTTTTTCAAAGCCAACATCTTGAAGAAGAGTTGGACCATTATCCTACCGATATATTCTATTTTTCTTCCCATCAATTGCCACTCGATGGAAATCTGTGATACTCTGCAAACGACCCTCAATCATTTAGGCCAACAGTCGTATTTGGCATTTTGGCTCACGAACTCCGGGATACCCACAGCATGAAGCTCATCCCCTACGAAATGTCCGTCGGCTACTTTTGACCTATCCTTATACATAGACTCTGCCCGTGTTCAGACTTTCAACACTCTTATCAAGTAAAAATTAATTTTTGGTACCATGTAGCTTGACTTGGTCCCAAGACAAACAAAGCTTACTCAATATTTCTTCGACATGCTCTTTTGTGTTATTTTATATTTTCAAGCTTGCTTGTTAGCTAGTTTTTACCAAACATTTTTTTAACAGCTTGCATCTAGCTTTCTAGCTGTTTGAACATAGTGTTAACACCAAAGCAAACAATATCAAATGCTAATCAAAATATGAAGGAAACAAAAATAAAAACTTTTAACTTTTATAAGATTTTTTTGGCCTTTCCAAAATCTTATTCAACTTGTGGCATCTTCTTCCAAGGAATCTTTAGTATGCGTCATAGTTGTCATTGGACAAACATTTCATTAGACCATACAGTCTACCACTCTACCTGTCACATGTATGCACACGGTGCTGAGGTGGACGTGGTGGTGATGCGATAAAACCATGTCCCTAGCTACATACATAGTACTCGTCTGATACTATTTCAGTGTCCAATGCTCCTCTCTCTCTCTCTCTCTCTCTCTCTCTCTCTCTCTCTCTCTCTCTCTCTCTCATCCATTAAAGGATTGTTACCACCTTTAGAACTTGTATATTTCTTTTGGAATGTTGAAATGTTGGTATGTCTTTGAGATAAAAGCGTGTGAATTGCTGAGAAGGAAGTGACGTGACAGTAACAAGTTGAAATAGTGAAAAAAAAAAAAGAGTATATATATCTTATAACATTATGTAGAATTGTAGAATGAAATCATTGCTATCATGAAAAGTATATCATTGCTATCATTGCTATTATGTATATCTATGCATTGTCAGGACCATGCTTTTAATTAACCTTTCTTGTAAAACAATACAACCACTCAACAAAAATTTAAGGAATCAATCTTCGCTTTTATTAATGCACTTAACCTATATAAAGATGACATGTCGAAGATATTCAGACTCGGCTATCCTATCCATGTGGTATGAGGTAATCACAAAGAAAATATCCAACTAACGCATGCCAACAGACACAATGAAGTGCATGCTAATTTTCTAAAAGCTCGGACCTCGAAAAAGAAAAGATTATTATAAAAAATACAGACACATATCTATATACACTTCTGAAGCTTTATTCTACTATATATAACATGTTATACGTGGTCAAATGGCGGACAGAAGTCTCAAATAATTAAAAGTTCGAATCTTTGACATAATGAAGTTAATTTATAGAAGTTGTGCTGATTGCGAGTGTGACCAATATTCCTTTACAAGCTGTCCAAACAACGAATCGTCTGTTCTCATAAGCTTCATAGGTTCATCATATTCCGCTATTTTTCCTGTTAGAAGTTTAAACATTTACGGTTATAATCATGTGAGATTTTGGTAGTAGTTGTAAAGATTTGAGAGACTGACCATCGGACATGGTTAGAACCATGGTGCAATCCATGACGGTTGGTATGCGGTGAGCCACGGTGATGACGGTGCAATCAGCAAACTCGGATCTGATGGTTTCTTGCAACATTGTGTCTGTAGCATTGTCTATTGATGCGGTTGCTTCATCAAGCACCAAAATCTTGCTTCTTCTCAATAATGCACGTCCCAAGCAGAACAACTGTCGTTGTCCCATACTCCAATTTGTCCCGTCTTCCACTACTGCATTTGTAATATTCGTACTCAGTATTTGATTTCATTTACTTTATATCCATTTTGTTAGGTTAAATGCAAGAAACAATAACGCAGTTTTTGTTATAGCATCTTACTTTCATTTCCTCCTATTACAACATAGTACTTTTGAGAAGTTTGCCCTAATTATAGCAATGTCATGTAAATACAACGCAATTTTCCATGTTATAATTGGGTCGTGTTTTCAAAGTAAAATAAGTAGAATGCTATAAATAAATAGACTCTTCAAAGTACAAGGTCATAAATTATGATGCTGCAATAGAAAGAATGAAAATAGGATGCTGTAACACATAAATAAATGAAAGTATGTTGCTATTTCTTGCATTTACCCCTTTTCTTTAAGCCTCCTACTTTCTAAAACCATAAGCAAAGCTATACTTTACTTCAGTTTCTATGTAAGATATCATTGTAACCAAATGTTGTAACTTTTTCGCACAAATATGACACATTACCTATTGAATCCAGCCCGCCTACTTTATCTTGAACGGCTTCTCTAAGCTGGCACTTTCCAAGAACCTTCAATGGCAGAAATTGGAAGATAAATACCAAACAGATCGGTACTATTCATGAATTAAATTCGAATTTAATCACTTAAAAGAAACCTCAAACTTACCTCCCATATTTCTTGATCTGTATGTTGACATAATGGGTCCAAATTGTATCTAACTGTTCCATTAAAAAGTGTAGGATCTTGAGGTATAACACCGAATCGTGATCTTAAATCATGAAGTCCAACCGTTGAAATGTCTATCCCATCAACGACAATTTTACCCCCAACAGGTTCCACCAATCTAAATAAGGCACCAATAAGTGTAGTCTTTCCACTACCCGTCCTCCCAACAATACCAATCTTGTGTCCCCCTTGAAATGTACAACTAACCCCTCTAAGAACAAGAGGTGTATCAGGTCGGTACCTAATCTGTTGTTTTTTTTTTTCAAGATTTTTTATTTGTTAGTATAAAGACGGAAACTTTATGTACTAATTGGTAAATGAGCAAAAGGGTATGAACTATGAGGTTTACCTGCAAATCTTGAATTTCCACCTTACCCGCATCCGGCCAATTAGATGGAGGGCGATTTTCTTCAATCACTAAAGGAGCTTCACTTGGTAAATGCATGTACTGGTTGACCCTCTCAACCGAAATAATATAGTTGACCAAAGTGCACTGATTTTGAATCGACATAACAAGCGACATGTTCAAAGAAAGCCCATAAGACATAGCCATTCCAATAAAACCTGCAAAAAAAAGTGCATTAGAATTTAGAAACCTCGATTTGATGGATTCATTACATCAAGTATGATTTCTGTTTATTTAGTGTCAAAATCTCACCAGAACTGAAAGTTCCAGGTGGAAGTAACACCATGCAAAGTCCAGAAGCTGATAAAACGGTTGCACTGATGATTTCTAGCCGTTGGATCAACCAATTGTTAGCAGCAAAACTGTGTATGTAAGGACTAGCATTTATGTCAATAACTTCAAGATTTTTAGCAAAGAATCTGTCTTCTTGTTTAAAAGCTCTTATTGTTATGGCTCCTGCTACAGATTCAGCAAGATGGTTTGCCACCAAAGATTTTGTCGTCCCGTTGATCCGCATCAGCATTTTTGCAGACGAAAAGTAATATCTCTGTTTCAAATTTATCAAATTCAATATCCATAAAAATGAAAAAGAATATATCAAAGTTGAAAAGTTACCTGTAAACGAAGTGCCACATAAATCAGCGGTATAGAGACAAACAATACTTGCCATGTAACAAAGATTAAAACCCCCAAATTAGAGTAGAAATTTGTCGTGGCAGCAACAGCAAATATTAGATTAAATGGAATATCAAGATCAATGATACTCAAATCAACCGAGACTCTGCTTAGCACCCTACCCAAAGGGGTAGAATCGTAAAACGACATCGGGGCACGAAAAAGAGAAACGAGCAATTGGGAGAATATGGATTTTGACGATTGTAACCCCAATGCAACGGTAAAGAGTGATCTGACGAGTAAAAACATGATTGCTACAACACCGATTGCCAAGTAGACAAGGATCAATTTCAGAGTGCTGACGTCAGCATTGTCAACATTTGCTGCCATCCATGAATTCTGACACACGTTACATGCCACGAAGGTGACATGTGCGAATGCAGATATGGAGAAGAAAATGAAGCCTTTGTTTTGGCTAAGATACTGTATGTAAGGTCTTAAGCCGGTGTCCCCTTCTTCCCTTTCTTCTTTCTTGATCAATTGATTGTCTCCTGATTGCCCGGATGCTTTGTTTGTATGCGTGTTTTTTATGTCTTTGATTGAAGGTATCTGCTTTGTTGAAGAGGAAACTTCTAGAAGCCTTTCGGAACCGGCTGTTTCTTTGTGTGCATTCACCAAGTCCTGAAATTCTTGGCTTGAGGCCATTAGTTGGTGGTAAGGAGCCGCTGCTAGGATTTCCCCGTCTGACATCAACTGTCAACAAACACAATCAACATATTAGTTAAATTTACAAATAAAGTGGTGTCCGGATAAATGATGTTTATGTTGAGATTTGTTGGTTACTATGAAAGATGGAATTTTGTCCCATACTGGCAGAATGTAAAAAGGTGTCCAAGGCTTTGGTGTTAATGTGTGCCACAAATAATTACACTTCGGGTATTTGATTATTTTCATTTCTTTTTGTGGAGAGTGTGGGTGTAGGCTTGAGAGATTTGTCTATGTAATTGTAATAATTTGTGGTATAGTGAAGTTTTCTCTCTAGAGGCATGTGTTTTTTCTCCGGTTTTGGAATTTTCCACATACATTCTTTGTGTTTGATAAAATGATGTCATACTTGGATAAACGGGGAAGAAAAAATAAATAAGGGCAAATTTTTGAAAACCAACTCACCAGGACAGAGTCAAATGTTGGAAGAAAATCGACTTGGTGAGTCACAAGCAAGACTGTCTTCCTAGAAAGAGCTTCCATAACAAATCCCTGCAAAACTCCAAACCATTATTTACCATTTTGACATCACAAACAATAATCATGAACTAAAACTATATGCTTTTTTGTAAATTAATTTACATTAAATAAGCTGGACGCGGTGTGTGCATCCACAGCACTAAATGGATCATCCAAGAGATAGATATCAGCATCCTGATATAGAGCACGCGCTAGTTGAATCCTTTGTTTCTGTCCACCACTGAGATTAACTCCTCTTTCTCCTATCTCAGTTAGATCACCGTATTCTAGTAACTCAAGATCCTTCACCAAACAACACTTTTCAAGTGTTTCTTGGTATCTTTGATCTTCCATACATGACCCGAACAAAATATTATCCCGTATACTCCCTGTTTGAATCCAAGCCGACTGAGAAACATATGCAATGCTCCCATATACTTGAAGCTAACAAATATACACAAAAAACAAGTTAAATTCAATTCAATAACAGAAGGAATGAAAGTAGGATGCTATAAATACATTAATAACTTACATTTCCCGCAATGATCGGAACCTCTCCAAGAATTCCCGCCAAAAGAGTAGACTTCCCCGACCCAACCTCTCCACAAATAGCAATCTTTTCACCCAATCTTGCCCGTAAGTCAATCTTTCTTAAAGTAGGCCTCACTAAATTCCCTTCCCATGAAAGACTTGCAGACTCGATCAAAATGTTACAATCCAACCCCTCATCTTTCACCTTCCGCCTCACATGACCACTCTCAAGCTCTGGCGCCTCAAGAAAATTCAAGATTCTATAAAACGCGACTTTTGCTTGAATAATAAACCCGATAACATCCGGAATCGTTCTAACGGGATCTTGAACCAGCCTTAAAGTTGCCACAAATGTAAAAACATTGCTCGCATTCAACGGAATCCCAATAAAATAACAAGCCCCAAAAGTAGCAGTCGACACCAAAAGAGGAGATGACCAAAATAAAAAACTATTATAAGCTCTACGAAGCTGAACAGCCGATAACCATTTATCTTCAACCGCCCGTAACTTTTCAATCACACCCTTAAAATGAATTTCCCACGCGTAAAGTTTCAAAACTTTCATATTCACAAGAGCCTCAGATATCGCTTTCAACCTTTCATCTTGTGCAACCATCAACTTTGATTGAAACTTATGTTGTAATTTAGCAAGTGGCGCGTTACATATAACCGTAAAAATTATAACTCCCAAAGACGCGAATGTAGCCAAACCAACTGCTTGGAAAAGAATAGCAAGCGCGAATATAAGCTGGAGACTTGTTGTCCAACTTTGATGCAACCAATTCGGGAACTCCCCGATTCGGTACGCGTCTACTGTCGCGTAATTCATGATCTCACCAGCTGAATGTGTGATTTTCGCCGCGTTTGATAAATTTAATTGTTTTTTGTATATTGCTGCGGTGAGTAACGATCTAACGCGTATACCAATAAGTCTACACCTAAAGTCCCATTGTCGTTGTGATAAAGACTCTAATGTTTTGGAAAAGAAAAGCGCGATAGCTAACACGTAACCTTCGCCGGTAAAACTTTCGTTGCCTTCTGCAACGCGTATGAACGCTTTGAGAAAAAGCGGGCCCGCGGAAACCGTGATTATTTTTAACAACGCGAAGAATCCCGATACGAGAAGCTCTTTCAAGTTGCAAATCACGATTGTTCTCAGGACCGACGGTTGAGATTGCTTTTGGTTGTTTAACTGGTTTAAGAAGTTCGAATAACACGATTCGGCTCGATCTTTGGTGCGTAATTTTGGCATGTCTTTTTCCTCGAGGGTTTTCTGGCTACCCGTTTTCATCAATGGATTTAACCACCAAAATGACATGACATTAAAAAATCCCGCATTGGCAAGTGGGGTTAGGTTTTCGTTGTGTCCTACTTTGGTGCCATTATTTAGAGGAGTATAAAGACTGTTATTGTCATGAATCTCTTCATAGTTGAAACCTTTATAAGTGCATGCCAATAGTAAGAGTGCTCCTAGGAAAGAGGTTGTATCCATGGCTAACTTGATTAACACTACCGGGTGGTTGAGAACCGAAAAGACACCAAAGATTCCGGCGGATAGAACGGAAACAATCGACAGAAGGCGGACGGGGGTTTTCGGGAAATGTTTTCCGATTAGGCTTACGGTTAGTGAGACTGTTGACCATGTTACTCCATGAAACAAGAATGTCAGCCATTGATGCAAAGGAAAAATGGTGGTTCTCTTCAATGTCCAAATGCTAAGACATATGTACAGTGCTCCCAGTAAACTGTTAAAGATTGCAGAAACTAACTGCAAATTTGATTTTCGATGAGAAAAAGATGATGGTTTGGTGGATTTGGTTGATGATTTGTAACAAATTGAGAGGAGCAACATGGAGAGGAGTAATAAATCGAAGCAATTGATTAGAATATGATTCATACATGAAGAAGGGTTCGTGATAAAAACCCAATCTTGATCACAATGCTTGTCATTAATGGAACACCCGCAAAATGAGGTCCATAGATTAGCCATTTCTTCTTTTTTACTACCCTCTTTGCCCTCCTAATTCTGAAAATTGGCACATGAATAAGCATATGTGTGAATAAACAATACTATATGGTAAACAGGAACAACTCGATCATGAGAGCATAATTATCCCAATTTTGATGAACATTACAACAATTTGTTATTTGATCGTAAACACAACTTTACCCAAAAGAAGAAACCAAAATAGTAAGGGCACATTTGTACGTCTTGAAAAGATCACTTTACATAATCTATTAAATGGTAAAGTAAAGTCATCTATACAACCTGATTTCATCTATTACTTAAATAATAAGAATTTTTGCTAGACCTTCAACACCATTCAAAAGTGATTATTATTTTTTTTTGAAAGGACAAAAGTGATTATTATAGCTTCAAGTTGAAGCACATTCAATCGCCATTCTTGCAGCAAGTTTTATTACTGTGGTTTATTTGATTACTACACTTCAATTTCAGAACCCTCGATTCTGATAAACTTTGCCTTTAGGTAATAACATAGAAAACGCATCATAAAGTTAAACGGTGGTAGAATACTGAAGAAACAACAAATAGTTATTTGATCATCCACTCTAAAAGGAAGAAATAAAAATGGTAAATGGAAGAACTACAGTTTCACAAAGCTATGGAATAACAATGAGAAAGACAGCAAGAACATACCTCAATACTGGCAAAGAGGTAGTACGTAGTAACAACACCTCAAGGTTTCTTTGTGTTTTCTTTTGATTAATTCTTTGTTTATTCCCTTTTTTACTCCGAATAAGTTATCGATATCTTCCCTGAAAACAAAACCAGGTAATTAAAATTCAATTTACAATATTCCCTTTTATAAACTGGAATTTATCGGTGCGAATAAACACGTGCAGTCGTCAGGGGAAGAAACGGGAGAATCAAAAACGACATGATTACGCCAAAAGATGATAGAATAAAGAACGCTATCATCAATGATAGTATAAACAACAGAACGTCAACTAGAAAACAAAATATATAAATAAATAACGACAGACGGTTCGGGATCCAACAATTTTAATTATAAAATTAAAGAACAACCCAGAGAACAAAACACTAGCAACATTGAAAACAAGTTACAGGTATTTTTAACGTTTGTTTTCAGCTGATTTTACAAAGAAATACACACGTTAAGATTTAGAAGAGTGATGAAGAAGAACTCCAAGCTTACAAATTAGACGTACGGAAGCATAGACACCGATTCTAAGACTCGAATTCGTGGAAAGAAAATGTGGTGTGGTCTAGGTTTTATAAGGACCAGCAATTAAAGAAAAAAAAAAAGGTTTAATTTTCCGCCATGGAAATCGGGCTTGTGAAATTACAAAGAGAATCTCTGCCAATTTGTATATGGCAGATTATGAAGACATTTGGATTTCATAAAGCATATATCAGCAATTGTATGTTTGCGTTGTTACATAATAACCCTATACTACCCATGGTTTTATGTATATCCCGTCTACAATCAAGAATGACACGATTGGCCCCTGTACTTGTTATGCAATTAATTATTTAAAGCCGCTTTTAATGTATTGTATATTTGTATATATTAAAACACTAATTTTACTTGAAGGAAATACTAGAAAGTCCTCTATATTGCGTTCATTAACAATAAAACTATAACCTTTTAGACAGAAAAGCACAACGAAAATTATTTATTTACAGAATATAAAAAACGAGATTATAATCGGTTCTTTTGAATTTTAGTTGTTAATCTTAAAAAAAAATCTCTATATTATGGGTAAAGTCATGACTCTTTTTATAACATAAAAAGACTGAGAGTATTATACTATTATAATTTTATTCTTTTGAAAGAGAGTATTATTTTTTAGTATTCTTAATGTATGTTTGGTAAGATAAAATATAATCATGAATGAACAGAATAGACAACGTAATAAAATAAGCAATGTAATGGAAGTAATCATTATATTTTATTGTCATGTTTGGTTGGTTCGAATGAATGAAATAGTCATTCAAACATGGTATTTTTATCAATATGTTAAATAAAGTAAAATTGATAAATAAAATGTTATTTTATAAAATAAATTTTTGTTAACTAAGATATATCATTAAATTAGTAACATATAAACATATTTTATTTTGTTCAAAATGCATATTATGTGCTTTTGCAAATAGTTAAAAAATAATTATATGTAATTTAAAAAAGAAACAAAATACAGAGAACTAGATACCATAAAATCTTAAAACATATATGTTTTTAAAAATATATCTATTTTTTTAAAAATAAAAAATTTATTTAAATGACTTTTTGAAAATTTATATATATATATATATATATATATATATATATATATATATATATATATATATATATATATATATATATATATATATATATATATATATATATATATATATATATATATATATATATATATATATATATATATATATATATATATATTAAAGATTATAATTGCATTCCACTTTATTATATGCCTTCTTGAAGTTTACATAAACATATCAAGAATATTGTTTATGCTTAATATATGATAAAATGTATTTTGATGCTTCCACCAACCCTTTAATTCAGAAATAGGAAGTTCATAAAATTAATATTATTAACCATATATAAAAAATAACAATACGAAAATGTATGCAACAGATGATGATAACTATATCGTATGATGATTTGCAATAATGGTAATCCCATTACCATAATGTAATCTAATATCCTTAACATGTAAAGCTATGAGGAGTGACTCCTTTGGTTCCCACATGAAAAGTGATGTCACATCAATGATACATCATCTCCCTTGCTTACCACACCACCAAGAAAATACCTACCACTCCATATCACTTTTTTTTCTTTTATTTTTTAATTTACTAAGTATTATTATATTATTAAAGAAGATAGAGAAATGAAGAGAGAGATAGATAGAAAGAAAGAAAGAGAGAGAAAGATTCTTGCGTTGCCCGCCGTGACTCTCCCCACGCCAAGCCACGGCCATGCCACCCACGCCAAGGGGGGGTGTTCCACGTCGTGCCCACGTGCCACATAGTCCCCACGCCGCTTGCGTTGGACGCATTCCTCATAGCCTAACTCAAAAAACCACTTTAAATTCCCTTTATGCTATGTCAGCCATAACCCATGAAAAATGGATATACGTGGTTGTTCCAATCCCCATCGATTGCATTTATTTATTCCTCTTTGAATTTACCTTTATGGAAGTGGCCATTCAGTCTTACTACCCTTGTGCAAACCCTGCTCTCACCTTCTTTCAAATCCTTGAAACACATATAAAATGGAACACTACCATTTCAGGGCTAAAAGTTTTACCCTTTAAGAGGAATTATTTAAAAAATTAATCAAATATAAATAAATAAAAATATATAACTAATTGAAATAAATATTATTTGGGAGTTTAAAAGTTCCTAGGTTTATTAGAAGGCTAAAGTATGGGTAAATAAAAATTTTAAGTTTAAAGGACTAAATTTTCTAATTTCAAGAAACTTAGGTTTGATATAGCATTGACTAAGTTTGGGTCCAAAATATTAATTAGCTAATTTTCTAGGTTCTAAGTATAAATATTATAACTTGTTGTGTAAATAGAAACTAGTTGAGGAACTTAATGGGAAATAAAATTGTCAACAGGTCATAAATTTGAACACAACCCCTTCTTATTAATCTATCTTACTTATTTTGACATGTATTTAGATTTGAAGGCTTAGTAAATACCAACTATGAAATTAACAATCAGACTTTTAGAATACGTTGTAATTAGAAATTATAGTGTATGTAAGCTTTATTTTATATTGTTTGTTGATTGATTGTTGCACCTTTGTAGGAATCCATTAACAACTATGTAATTCTTTAAACAAAACTTTAGTTCGTCCAAAAAGGAGACCTTTCACCTAAATGAATTATCATTTTCTTTTGTATTATACTTAGGTCATTAACTGAATACTCAACACGTAATATCTTATTTGTTCATGTTTCTTTCATTATATGTGTTATTAAAGTGTGCCCCGGACTGTATTTCATCATCCATGTTACCTTTTTTCACCAGTAGAGACTTCGACAACACATATTTCATATAAAATGATTCTGTGTAACATTAGGTGGTTCAATAATGTCTAGAACATGGAGTGTCTTTATCATTGTTTTCAAGCTCTTAATCGACGACAAATAAAGAGTACATGTCACTACCCTTGTCCATATCACAATATGAACCCCCTTAAACATGTTCATAGACAAAATCAATGGAGTGACCAAAAAATGACATAATTCAGATAAAATAAAATAAGATATCAAACAATTTAGACAGAGAAAGAATATCATTCAATTTTGGTAAAAAAAAGCCCCTAATTTGTTGAGGATATTCCACTCAAACCCTTTGTTGATAGATGAATCCACGTAATGTATGTTTATAGAAAAAACAATCCACATAAAGTATAATCGGTAGATAGACGGCTAATCGGGTAATTAGTCAGCATTGAAAAAAATCATGTAATTGGATGTCTTTTATGTCAAAGAGAGAGAGAGAGAGAGAGAATGAAAAATAGATAATCTATAATGTTTTTTTGTGTCATTTACCCCCGCTACATAATTGTTTTTCTTTATATATGTTGATCGTTTATGTCGTTCAACTTAAAACCTAAAAGTTAAATAATATTTAAATAAACGATATTATATTATCAAAAACTTCGTTGAAACTTGAAACTGTAAATATATGTGAAGCCCAAGAATGTCTCTCCAAAATAGCCATTGTGGAGAGAGAGGAGACTCCAACATATATACAAACTTATAGGACCGTGTCGCACCAATGTGGGATACACTAACACTCCCCCTCAGAGACGTAGGCTCGATGAGGTTACAAGGGTGCGAGACACTGGCTCTGATACCATGTAAATATATGTGGAGCCCAAAATGTCTCTCCAAAAGAGCCCTTGTGGAGAGAGGGGAGACTCCAACATATATACAAACTTATAGGACCGTGTCACACCAATATGAGATACACTAACAGAAACCTTTAAAATCAATTCACCGTTTAATATGGTATTTATTTTATTTTTAATATTTAATGATTTTACATTTAATTAGTTTTTCTTTTATAGATTAGAAATTAAATATAGTAATACAGTATGTAATCAGAGAAGTAAAATAAGTGACAACATTTGTTGAAGATATTACATAATCAAACTACTACAGAGTTAAAAGGTTATAAGTATAAAAAAATAATAATAAATTGTAATTCCGTAAATAAAAGTGTTAATTTGTAATAAAAACATATATATGATTACACAATACTGTTTTTATTTTTAGAATAACATTAGCTATAAATGTATTAATTTTCATGGTATATATAAACTAAAGTTTAAAAATATAAAATGATATAATAAAACAACTACTACAATTTGCTTATAAAATTATAAATATACTAAGACTACACGGAGTAAGCTCGCCAAAGGGGGTCGTCAAGCCCCTTGGCGAGCCACCTCTTCTCGCCAACGCCACTCCGTCCCCTCTCGCCATGTTACTCGCCAAGCCGCTGGCGAGATGCCAACGGCCATTATCCTTTTTTTATTCAAAATTATTTAATTTCTTTACCTATATAAACCACATATTCACATTTATTTCACACAATATCTTCAACCTTTTAAATTAATCTCTCTCACATATTCTCAATACACTTAAATTTTATATGAAAATGTCGTCATCCGACGACGGTCTCGAGCAAGCGATAGATTTAGTCATCGTCATCAGGAAGCGGATAATTGAAGAACTGGATAGCGGGGAATCAAGTAATACCAGTGGTCATACGAGGAGATTTATTGAACGAGAACGTGATGCAGCACAACAACGGCTCTTCAGATATTATTTTATCGATAATTCAACATATAATGATTATCAGTTTTGTCGTCGTTTTCGAATGCACAAATCGTTGTTTTTGAAGATTGTTGGAGACATGGAAGCAGCAAACGTTTATTTCAAGCAACGCCCGAACGCAGCAGGTACCTTATACTTTCATCCTATTCAAAAATGTATTGCTGCACTTCGTATGTTAGCATATAGCACCACCGCTGATGCACTAGACGAAAGTATTAGGACGGCCGAACGTACTAGTCGTGAAACCCTTCAGCATTTTTGCGAGACTGTCATTCATTTGTACCAAGGACGCTATATGCGTGCACCTACTCCCAATGACATCCGACAGTTGTATGCCCATCATGGACAAGTGCATGGCTTTCCTGGTATGTTGGGAAGTGTAGATTGCATGCACTGGAGATGAGATATGTGTCCAAATGCATGGCACAGACAATACACAAAGGGTAATTACGGATACCAAACTGTCGTGCTTCAGGCTGCAGCCTCACAGGATCTGTGGTTTTGGCATTCATTTTTTGGTGAGCCCGGGTCGAATAAAGACATCAATGTTCTCAATAGGTCTGATCTTTACGATAATTTATATAAAGGAACCGCTCCGGACTCTTCATTTATGCTCCGAGGAACAGAATATCGATATGGCTATTATCTTGTGGACGGGATCTATCCTGAGCATTCTGTTCTCGTTAAGACGTTGACTTGTCCGAGTGACCCTCAAAGACAAAGGTTTAAAAGAGCTCAAGAAAGAGCACGGAAGGATATCGAGCGAGCTTTTGGTGTATTGAAGAAACGTTTCCATATATAATTTCAAAACCAGCAGTCTTTCGTCATAAATCAACTATGCAGAAGGTGATGTATACATATATAATATTGCATAATATGATACTTGAACACGAAGGACGTGCGATATGCCAATACGATGAAAACGAGATCATACCCCCGAGACAAGCACATGCACATGGGACTCCAGGATACCGTCAAAGGGTTCAAATAGTGCACGATTCCACAATTCATGTCGTCGCCATTTAATCGATCATATTTGGACGTTAAATCATCTTGATCTGAATGTGCCACTGCCCGTCGTAGACGACGGTGAATTTTCTGATGAGGACCATTTCTAGTTATATTATTTGGTGTTTTTAGTAATTTTTAGTTATTTTAAGTGGTTTGTTAAGTCGTTTTAAGTTTTAATTAAGTTAATTATTAGTTTATTTGTCGTGTCTAGTAACGTTTCTATTTAAATAGAATATTTATGTTTAATTTTAATTTAATTTTAATTAAGTTAATTATTAGTTTATTAATTGAAGATTACAAAAAATTTAATTAAAAAAAATCTTCTTGGCCATTCGTTGGCCATTGCCCACCACTGTCACATAAATTCCGCTATATTGGAATTTGGAAAAGGAATTGCCACGTTTTCATTATAAAATGGAATTATATAAATTCCAGAGGGGCAAAGTGATTATATCAATTGTAGAGGGGTTATATACAAAGCCTAATAATTGTGCAAATTAAAAACACAAATGACGACGGGGGACTGGGAGAGTTTTTGTTCCGTTTGGGAAGCGGAGTTCGTCATGGCACACGTATGCTGCGAGTGTCGACAAACGGTTGTCGTTTTATGGATGACATTAACTTTAGGTTATTTGAACTTTTACCCCTAAACCTTTTAACATTTTCTCATTGTGGTCATGTACTCTTCAACCTTTTAACATTTTCAGGAAGAAACTCCGTTTTCAGGTTGTTTCTCCATTTTAGTCGAATTCGAAATAAACTAAAATGGACCAAGATTTCCTACAACTGAGTTTGTTTTCAGTTACGGTTTTTATGTTTAGAATTTCATAATGGATGTTAACTTATTTATTTAAAATAACATTAATGGAGAAGTAGAGAACAATGGTCAGATCTATAAAAAAAGAGAGAATGCAATTATAAGACAACTTCTTTTCTTCCCTTGTCTCATTCAATCGATCACATCACCGTAAAAAGTTATAAAATATGACGCCCACAGTATCATTTTAACAATGATCTTAAGTATAAACAGATATCATGTGTTCGACCATATAATGTGTTTGATTAACGTTACATATTTCGTTGTGTGCCTTGTTATTTGTATCATCACTTGTATATGACAAAGAATCTGAAACATAAAATTATCAAAAAAAAAAATCGATAAAAGATACAGATAAATAGTATAAATTATGAAAGGGACAATTTCCGGTTTATGATGTGACAATGATAATAAATAAATATGAGCCCTAAAATATCACAAAGGTTTAGGGTTCACATTTTGGAGTAAAAATAATTTATCTTAAATGTACCTTAACAGATGATGACAAAGGTAATAAACAAATATATAAATCGTAGAATTTTACCAAATATAGCTGTTAAGACCTAATTGTTTTGAAAAAGGAAAATGTGATAATATGCATCATATGTCTTTCTTAATATTTTTCTTCAGAAGATTGGGGTTCCATTTTTTGTTGATTAAGTATATGAGGTTTAAGTTTGTTAAATATATCTGAATAGAGCAAAGTTTTTATTTTAAAAAAATTAGTGAAATCCACAACAAAATCAAAATTTTATATAATTGATTTTTTTTTAGAACGGGCAAACTAACATACTCCTTACTCCTAAACTACACCTTAATATCACCTATGTCTCCAACGAGACTTGAACCCTCGACCTCATGTAGGAGGGCAACACATGATGCCGCTGGACTAGAAGCCCTTTGGCTTTTATATAATTGATAAGATTTGAAAATACAACCTCACATTTATTTAACATTTATTTAGGGATGAGCTCAGGTACGGATATGGACCTACCCAAGCAAGAACTGACCCAAGTTTGCCTTGAGATGTAGAACCGAAACCGGACCTTCACATGTACACTCGGTTACGGGGCCAAACTCGGTTCCAGTTACAGGGTTCCCGATTCCGAACATAGTAAACCTGATGCAATTTTGGGCTTGGATGTTGGGCCTGCAAAACTAAACGGGTGACATTTTTGTGTCTTTTTGGGCTTAGTTCTTGGTTACTTCACTTGCAGTAGAGGTGCACAAACTGGATTTTTTTTCGTAACTGGATCGGATCCAAAACCGGTTCGGTTTTGGTCAATAAAGTCAAAACCGGTTTGGGCCAAAACCGGTTTGGTTTGAAACTGGTTTTTACCAAAAATTATACTAAAAACCAGTTTGGGTCAACATGGTCAAAATCGGTTTTACATACCGGTTTAAAACCGTTTTACATACCGGTTTAACAAACCGGTTCGACCAAAACCGTTTTTAAATTTTATACATCAAAACCGGTTCGAACTGATCGATTTGAGAGAACCAATTTCAAAATTGGATCGGATCGGTTTGAAAACCGGTTTCGGATCTCCAACCGGTTTTTTTGTTCACCTCTAACTTGTAGTGTGCATTTAGGCTTAGATGGTGTGTGCATTTCGGCTAATTGTTGTGTTGCTTTTTTAGTGTCAAAAATATCAAAATAAAACACAAACATAATAGGTTAAAAATAATGGATTAAAAATTCACATAAAAATTATAAATTGTTACCAAAAAATGAAATACACACCAGTGAACCAAAAATAATCCAAATTTCTTAGTGTCATACACCAAAATAAAACAATATTTTGCAAACACATTTTTAAACTTCAATTGGACTTTTTCCACTATTTTTCTCACCACGTCCTTGAATTACATCTTCAATCTGTATAAAATAATAAGAAAAGAATAGTAAGTATTTCATAATCAAGTTAGACATTTATAAGTTTATAACAAAAGAAAAACAAAAGACAGTACTCAAAGCAACGTCATTATCTTTTAATATGTCTTCAGAGTCGTCTATTATCGGTTTTCTTGATTTTTTACCCACTTGGGTGCAAATCAACATTTTACTAGAGGTGTTGCCAAATTAGTTTGATACTCATATAATACCCGTCAACAAGTGTTAAATGCCGACTCGGATGCTACGGTCGACGCTTGTATAACCAAAATATCTAAGAAAAATCGATTAAACAAATTAGAAGTACATTGTATGAAAAAAAAAACCACTAAATAAATACTAAGTAATAAATTTTTATCTTTCGCCATATGAGCAACAATAGGAAAACAAACCGCATTTTTCTTCTAATACTTGAGAATATCAAAGTCTTTATTATAAACTTATATTTTCTTATTCAAATATATAACTCGGTGTCAATTGAAACCGATGTTGCACGTTCCATTAAGATCCCATGTATACGAAGGTTCTACAAAATAAAAAATACGACCAATAAATACATAAAATAGCATACACTTAAATAAACGTCAAAAAACAGTTTTTTAAACTTTTAAAAACCTCCGTTTTTTTAAACGCCAAAAAACAGTTTTTTAAGCTTTAAGAAGTTATGTTTTTTTAAACATCAAAAAACAGTTTTTTTAACTTTTAAAAAACTTGCTTTTTTAAAACTATAAAAAAACAGTTTTTTAAAACTATAAAAAACAGATTTTTATAAACCTAAAAAAGAGATTTATACATTCAAGTTCGTACACGGCAAACGCCTCTCGTAACACATATGCCGACTTCAACAACTCGTACTTTGAATTCCAACGTGTAGAATAATCCTCGTATAAGAAGTGTTTCGGCTCAAGCCCACAATCTTTATACACTTTTTAAACCTCAAATTTCTTGCGGTTGAATTTCTAATGTATTCCACTATTTTTTGGACACAAGTCACATGGTAGTTATGTGCTTTAAGACCGTCCTTCACAATAAGATTCAATATATGTGTATATACCTCACTTGGAAGTGTTTTCCATCATCATACAAGTTAGGCAACTTTTTAACTAAAAATTCAATTGTCGTATCATTTGAAGTGGGGGTGTCTACACTCATGATCATAACGTTTTTATTTCTCCACCCATGGATGCAATCTAGTAATAATCATCACACAGCCTCACCATTGTGACTCTCAATGGGCCTAATAGTTAAGATTCTTTTATGCATCACTCAATCGTCACCTATAAAATGACTTGTAATTACGACCATATAATTCTTTATTTGACATGATGATGTCAAAGTGTCTGTAGTCAAGTGTATGGTATTGTTTGAGTTACTAAAGTAAGCATACAATTTTTTTCCTTCTTCTATAAAGAATTTGCCAACATCATTACTTATCTTATGCGTAGATGACAATGTAACTCTCCCATTCGTGTACTCAATAAACGTCTTATTTTCAACAAATTTGAATGAGAGTTCACCAACTACAAAAAGATTTAATAAAGTTTTCTTGATCCTATATTTATCATGTTTCCATGTAATGACACTACCCTCCCCACATGAATGTTTATTAAATTGTAAAGTTGTTTGCGTATCATTACCATTCTTATTTGTCGAATTGCTTTGACACCTATTACTATGTTTGTTTAAACTAGAAGTGTTATTTTTATAGCACCGACTTTTAAAACTTTTGAGCAAAATTTACATTTATCGTGCCTCCTTGACACTCCATCTTCATCTTCCTTCCATAACACATCAAAAGTTTTCCTACATTCAGACGTTTTCTTGGTAGTCTTTGGATCTTGTTTTCTTTTCTTCGGTTTAGGATCATCTGGTTCTTTCTCTAAGTTTTGGGCATATTCCATATTTGCATCATTTGTATTACGGGTGTAGGTTCAACAAACACTACATCATCATCATTCTCCATCTAACGAGAAACAACAAAGATTAATAACTTTATAAAAGTAAGAAAGTACAAAATTACCATCCAAAGTTTCAAACAACTAACACATTAATAAATTACACATAGTTCAACTAATATATTGATCAAGCATCTCATACATACATTACTCAATTTAATACACAATATTCCAATCCAACATGCATACTTTTTTCAACATTATACAAAATATTTAACAAGAAAAGAAAATGTGTAACTAAAAACACCCCATTAGATAACTTTATGTGAAAAGGATGTGTAACTAAAAAAGGCTAAAACAATTGAAGTCTAGAACTAGTTAAAGAGTATAACAAGTCAACAACCAATAATAAATTAATAACTAATGTATACTTCATTTAGGGAAGTCAACAACCAATAATACATTAATAACTAATGTGTACTTCATTTAGGGGAACTAGAAGTCTAGAACTAGTTAAAGAGTTTTAAAAACAATTGAAGGTGACCTATACCCCCACCCTATGCGTAACTCAAGAAGGGCATCACCCTTTAGGCTTTACTTTTTCATCCTAGGAATCTATACACAATTACATAAACATACATCAAAGTTCCAACATACATACATAGATTCAGCTTAATCAAACATCATATATTCATAATATTCCAACATACGTACATGATACATTGTTCAATATTCAAAAAATATTCACTGATACTCAGTCATACACAACAGTAATTCAAGTTCAACTAATAAAAAACTCAGAAAACAAAATTCAACTAATAGTCTTGGTTTCTTGAATTTGATCATCATATTGACGTCAAAATTTGAAACTAATACAATATACCAATCTTGAAGTTCATAAGACTAATCAAAACATTGAAGGAAACACGAGCAACAATAAAAACCTGAAAATTACACACTTGAAGCCTATCCAAAGTGGAATAAATGCAATTGTTCAATACCACTGAAAATAAGCTTGAATTAGTTGTTGTCTTCTTGATGGTTGATATATCCCGGTTTTTTTAGAGGGGGGGGGGGGTGTTTGCGTCGTCGACTTACAGTGGGGATAAAAGAAGAATCGATGGTTTTTTTTGTTTACGTAAAACACTATGAGAGGGAACAGAGGGCCGATTAATGTAAAAACCAAAAAGTCTTTTCAACTTCTAGGTCCGGTTTGGCTTTTTCCTCTATACCCGATGAGACTGAACCCAAGAAACCGAATTCTCTAAATAATAGAACCGGGAACCGACCTATTTTATGTATACATTGTACGGTTTGGTTCGGGTCCAAGGTTCATGGTACAGATGCTCATTCCTACATTTTTAACATGTTAAACCTACATGTGATCAAACTAACTAACTTTATAGTGGTTGTGCGAAGTTTTCTATACGAAAAACAATGTACACGTTTGATGCAAAAAAACTAAACATGACCAAGTAATCAATGAAAATCTTTGAAAGAAAATATAAGCCACGTTTGATGGAGATGGCTTGAAAACTCTATTATTCATTGATGCATAATTGATAATTTATTAAATAATATATAAAGATAGTATTATAACTTTTAAGTTTTTAAACTACTTTAGATTACACCGAACAAAATAATTAACACACCATATATTTATTTGAAAGCTACGAGTGAGAAATGCACCGCTCATGTGATGAACTCATACGTGGCCAAGGCAGTAGGAATCTTGATCATGCAGTAGTCGATGAAACAGTTGGTTGGGTAGCTCTCACTTATAGAAAAAGAAAAAACTTCTGGGACAAGCTCTAAGAGCCAAACCACCTAACAAATACATATTACAAAATATAACAAAAAAACCCTAAAAATATATTTACTAGCTTTTTTAGATGCAAAATCATTAATAATATTATCAATGTCAATATTGTCTAAAATATATTTCTTGATGCATAACATGGCCAAAACATTCGGTCTTTCTTGTGCCATTGTTGATCTCAAGTAATTTAATAGCTTCAATTTTGAAAACTTTTCTCCGCTGATGTTACAGCAACATGCAGAGTTAATAATATTCGATAAGCAATTAAAACATTTGGATAACAATATTCTTTTTTAACAAACACTAGAATTTCATTTACAGACCTAATCACATTTGACAAAGTCATTTGCAATATTTTGAGTTTCGAAAACAAATTATTTGAATCCACATCACACAACTCAATATGAGAAAATTGTTTTGCAAAATTAGTACAAGTTTCCTAAAGTTTATTGTCATTCATGCACTTCAACTTTTAGAATCATACAAAAAACAAAAATATTTTCAAAAGTCGTTAATTGTTCAAATCTACTACCTAATGAAGCAATTGTCATATTAACAACAGCCACAAAATACTCAATTCTAAAAGATTGCTCAGGCGACTGTAATTCATATTCATTATTAGTTTCATCAAATTGTCATTTTCTAATAACTTGGCGTCTTATTAGAAAAGTAGGTTTAACATCCATATCAAATGCAATGACTTTTGCATTATCTATACTAACGGAAAGTTCTTTAGGCGACTGTAATTCATATTCATTATTAGTTTCATCAAATTATTATTTTCTAATAACTTGGTGTCTTATTAGAAAAGTAGATTCAACATCCATATCAAATGCAATAACTTTAGCATGATTCTAAGTAAATAGTTTTATGCTATTTTTATGAGGATTTGTTTAAATGGTTTATGTTATTTTTATGAGGGTTTGCTAATACGATAGATTCAAATAATAAATCTAGGATAAATGTCTACATGTAAGTATCATATAAAAAGTTTGTATGTTATTATTATTATTTCTTGGTGATGGTTAAGTTTTGTAACAATAAAACTCAATTATTAATCTTAATACATACTAGAGATTACATACATTCTAAAAACTTCTTTTAGAGAAAATGTAGTACACCAATTTTATGTCAAACTTACATGATATCAAAACCGTTTTTAGAGAAAATGTAGTACACTTATTTTATGTCAAACTAAGATTATATCAAAACCAGCATCTAGCTAGCAATAAGTATAACATATCTACTGTAATCTCATTAAGACTTTGTTTCAAAAGACACCTTAAAGTCCCATGTAAGCTGGACAAAATTAATCTTATTTACCTAAATATATATATCATGATGGGGGGAAATGCTTCGGGAATATAGTAAAGGACTTTGATAGTTTCAAGTGATGCTCCAACAAGCACCGTACAATATACATAATTTATTTGTCAACTAAAAAACTAAACTTGTTTATATGGTCTTGATTTAATTAAAATTTGATTTCGGCCTCCATAGTTCTTGTACTTATGTTCCACCCTGATTGCATGGCTATCTCAACCCACCGCTATATCTGTCGACCTTAGGGCACACGGAGTAATGGAAGCCGAACCCGCCGGAAGCCGAGCCCGCACTCAACCTGCCGGAACCTGCTGGAAGACGATGTAGAAGCCGTCGATCCCGCCGAACCCACCTCCACCTCCAACCCGTCGAACCCACCTCCAACCCCTTTTCCTTCTTTGCCTTCGACGCACAGCGGCTTCACAAGCCCGTTGGGTCTCCTCTTTGAACCCGCCGGAGGACGGAACCTGAGAGATACCGCCGGTGCCACACGAACCTGCAGCCGAACCCGTTGCCATCTTTCGCTACTCCGTGTCCGTGTACCCTTAGAAAGAATATATATACGCCTTTAAAGTATTGTAATAGTTTCTGGATCAAAAGTTAAAGTGGGTTTCATCACATTAAACTTACGCTTTAATAATTGAACTTGAAACAATAATCTTTTTAACGTGCAAATTGGTAGGGTGATCAAAGTTTTAACACGTAAGTGGGAAATGAGCAGTTTAACATTGTATCTTCAAGGTAGCATTATTGAAAGTTTTATTTAGGTGGTTTAGTGTGCATTTGGTTACGGAATATTTTCAAGTTTTTCAAGAATTTTTTTTAAGAAAACTGAAAAGTTAGAAAACGCATTTGGTTAATCAAATTTTCCAAAAAAAATTAGAAAATGAAAAATTACATAGAACTTGGAAACTTAAAATTGTTGTTTTCCATAATTTTCTAATTTTATTTTTTGTTTATCTAAAACGGAAAATGAAAACTCAATTAGTTTAACCAAACGCGTTTCTACTGAAAATGGAAATAAAAACCTCACTCTATTTTTCGAAAATATTTTCTAGAAAACTGAAAACAGTTTTTCGCAACCAAATACACCCGTACTGTTTTAGTGTTTTCATTTTTCCACGTATGGTGTGAAAACACTAAATATGTAATTATATATCAAATCAATATGAAAAAACACAAAACCCACAACAAAAAATATGGTATTAAGAATTATTGATACAATATCAATAATATGATGTAAATTTAAGATAAAATTAGTCGACATGGAAATAAAAACAAAATTATATAGAAACAAGCAAAGTTGAATCCGTAAAACTAGGAAGTGGAGGGATGCTTTGTGAAAAAGATATGCCCTTGAAGGAGATGGACAATTATACTTGGAATTTTACACTCCATCAATGTCCACAACAATGTTATATGTGTCTGCTAAATAAATAATGCATATCTATTACATTCTTTTTTAAGATTGAAGTTTTTTAATTTACAGTTTTATGTTTAGTGGGTGTTGAGAGTGCTTATTTTACTAAGCATTTTTAGGGTAAAGTGCTTATTAGTTTATAACTTTAAAAAAAACTGTTTGGATAAGCTTATGTGATGGGAAAAGTTGATAAATTAATAAGGTTTTAAAAAGCGTTTGATTTAGCTTTTATATATGTAAAATGACCAAAAAATGTATATTTGTTATTTTAATACCAAAAAGTCATAAGTCGTTTCAAAAAGTATCTCCTAACTTCTTAAAAATGACTTCATGAAGTGTTACAAAAAGCTAGTTTAAAAAGTACTTTTGATTATCCTAACATTATTTTTGACTTTTTTACTTTTTGAAAAGTCAATAAGTCAATAAACACTTTTGAAAAGCCTAATCGAACACCCCTTTAGTCTTTAAATATCTTTATTAAATAAAAGAGTAAATTACATCAATGGTCCTTGTAGTTTAATCAAATTCACTATTTCATTTCAATTTTCAAAAAGTTGATAGGCCACATTCATATGGTTTTCAAATTTTGCACCAATAGTTATTCTGTCTAACTCCATTAGTAAATCACCATCAAGGGCATCTAGAATGATCATTTTACCCTTGGACCAAACTAATCAAAAATAATAAACTACAACGACCAATTTGAAATTGCACCTATCTTTTATATAATTCCTTCACCGAAGAAATGCCCCGGAACCGATGCATCATTCTTCTGACTACCTCCTTCGTTTGGTTGCCACCTTTCTTTTCCAACGATGATGGTTCTTCCATACTGCCTCCCTCATCTCACCATCTTCCCTCCTTCGTCCAGTCACCTTTCATTCTCCCTATTGGTTGTCGATCTAGATCTCATAAAACTCAATAGAGTATTTTTCATTTGAACCCAAACCTGCTATGGTATCACATGTCTGATTATATCATTAATATGTTTGCGATACATGTAGTTGGATCTAGATATCGTGTTAATTCTACAAGTGTAAATCTAATGTTGGGAATTGGTGATTTCAAAAACACTTAATAAATTGGCATAACAAAAGAAAATTATACCTTTAGAATTTTAATCCTCAATAAAATATCCAAGTAAAACTAAGTTGATTGGCAATCACAACATATGATGTCAGATTAAGTATGGCTCTTTGATGTCAAAGAACCATAATAACGAGCTGATTATCACAACCAACACCAAATATGAAGTCTTATTTTGTTCTTCAGTTTCGTCGGCCAACAAAAAAGGAGAAGGAAGGGGGTGTTAAAACTAAGGTTTAGGGAGGACCTGATTAGGGTTTTGCAGTATTGTCGTATTTCCTCTAATGGCCAGTCAACTCATTTTATATTTAAGTTTTTAGTGGCCTTTTTCTAACAAGACGATTTTAGCTGTCTAAATCATAATTAAACTCCTTAATTGATAAAAGGGATATATTCGGAAAAGTCATTATATTTTGATCATATATTCGATTAACCCCTAATTGTTTTTTATTCAATTAAGCCCCAACATTTTATTAAATGATTACAATATCAGTAATATAAAAGAGAAATATTCATTAAAGTCCTTACATTTTGACTATTTTGACAATTTAGACTTGAATTTCCTTACATTTTGAAAATTACATTTTGTCCCTATACATCATTAGTTGTAAAAATATAGAAACAATATAACCAGCTACTATTGAATATAAAAAAACAATTAGGGCTTAATCGAATATACGGTGAAAATATAATGACTTTCCTGAATATATCCTTTAATAAATGACTTTATTGAATAAACCTTTTATAAAATTTAATAAACAAACTATTTTTATATTTATTTTGATTTTGATCAATAAATAATAAATAAAATATTATTTACTTATTTATCTTTGTTGGTAAATAATATTTATTTACCATAAATATTTTATTTATTTCATCCATTTTAACGCTTTTTGGTGTGTTCTCATACATGTTCATGTATAATCAACAATACATCATAATATAATCAATAATAAATCATAATACTTGGTTCTTGCCCACTATATCCACCAGACTTCCACTTATGTAATGGACTTCAAAGGTCGATTGCACAAAGAGTGCTAGACTTCAAACAACACGCCCTTGCCCATGACTATACATGAATGTTTGTCTCCACAAAACTTCTATTGACTCTTAATGGTAAATAAATTGTCCTGTCAATATTTCTTTGTTATGATATTAATGCACATAATGCATGATCATATCTTATAGGTTCAATAGTGGTTTCTTAAACTGTGAATATGAATAAGATTATCAAACTTGATATGGGTATGTCCACATGCTCAAATTTATTCAATTAATAAAAGGTCCAACTGATATCACACTCCAACTATTATATGAACAAATCTCATATTTGACTATATGCGTTCATCATCAAGTTTCATATTACACTATATAGTAGCCTTCAAAATTGTTCTTGTTTAGAACAAATTAATTACATCATGTCAAAATGATATCCTTACTTAGAAGCCAACATAAATTTAGGGTCGAATAATACAAAAAATAAACCATTTTCAAGATTCACATAGTGACGTCAATATATGAAGTGACATCTTAAGATCAGTCAATCCAATATTCAATCTATGAAGTGACATCTTTAACAAGATTCATATTCATCTGGATGAATATTACTAATCCTTTACATTAGTCTTAGTTCATAATTAATATTCATGGATAAAACATATTAATATTAAACACAATGATGTTGATGAAAAAATCATACCAGATAAATTAATTGATAACTACAAACATCACTGCTTAATACCCTAATATTTCAATACTTAAATTATTTAAAACATATAAATGATTAACTAGCATCGGAAAGTCCAAATCCTTTAGCACAATCATGCTATTCTTGATGTACATATTATTATTTTTAACTAAAAACCCTACCTACCCACCTCATTCAAAAAAAGCAAATGCATTCTCTCCCTCTCCCTATCTCTATTCTTCCCGTTCTTCTACTCGATCCATTATTCTTTCCATTCTCATCTTGGTTTGAAAATATAGTTCATCTCATTTCCTTTTGTATTTGTTTGTTTTGGATGGAGAGAACCCGAACACACCAGCCCCAAACAACACGTTCCAAACCATCCTCACCAACTTCAAGCTTAAGGGTATTGATATTGTCAATTTTGTAACACTGACTATCAATCTTCATAGCCAACACATGAACACACCCATCAATTTCAAGAACCCTTAGATCAAAATAACCATTTTTGTTATCAGAAGTCATGTCATCCGAAAGTCTAGGTGTACGAGTTTTAGGAAAATATTATACAACAACTCCGGTAGCGGGCAACCAAACTTCTCGTTACAACAAATGTATGTTGCCCGACTCCATGTAAACTGCTCAAGAATCGGTGTTTGATCAAAACATGTTCGACATGGACCTTTCATATCGATAAAGTTTGACTTGCTTCCTTGATTTGTATTTTCCCAGTTCATCCCTCTCTTACTCTCCTTCGATTTCACCAGAACTAAAAGCCATGCTTCCAATTCGATTTGCAACTTCTTATTAAGCCCACAATTAGGTGTGCAATATGCTTCCTCGATTGGGTGTACTCGATGTTAGATCTAGGCGGTGGGATTTTTGTGACAAAAAAGAAGATCGATAATGGTCTTCGGTCTTCGTGAGTAGCAAATGAGCGAGAGAGGAGAGTTGTTGTCTAGGCGATGAAAGATGGAGTAAACCGGGGAAGAGAATAGGGATGGGAGATGACACGGGAGAGTAGTTATCTAGGTCAGTGTTGCAAAAGACGCTAGGCGCTCCCAGGTCGGTGGACTAGCGAGTAGCGAGTACTCAACTAGGCGGGGAGTACTCGGACGAGTACTCGGATAACGTAATTATAAAGCTATTATTTTTGGGTAAACTATATATATGACAAATATTATAAGTTCATTGAAATTTATAACAAAATAGGTAAATATCAATAACAAGGACACCAGTTTAAATGTAAAAGTGTTACAACTTTTACAAAAATTGATATTCATTTTTTCGACTTTTCCGTCAAATTTGCATTAAATTTAACAAAAACAAAATTGTTCAATTTAGTCGTCTCTAATATATTTATTTTCTTTGTATGTACCTACAAAATAAATAGTTAAGTACATGATATATAAAAAATCGCCTCGGTACCTAGTTTATTTAACCGATTCTTGAAAAATATCGAGTAATTCTGAGTAATCCCGAGTAATGCCGAGTCCGAGTTTATTTAACCGATTCTTGAAAAATCGCCTCGGTACCTAGCCGAGTCCGAGTACTCGCCCGAGTCGGGCGAGTTTTGCAACACTGATCTAGGTGTAGATGTAGCAAAAACTGACGCTATGGAAGGTTGAAAAAATATTGTATGTAATTATATGTTAACAACATACTGGATTAAATGAATAATAGTGCTCCCATTAACTCTAATGAAAACTTGTAACTTGTCTTTATTATGAGCAAGGCTAACTTATTTGATCTCCTCATAAGTATAGCATTATGCTATTAGATTCCTTGTCCATATGAAGTTCATACATTCTATTTAAATACTTATATTTTAGACATATTTGGTGCACCATATATATGTCCTCACTCCGGTGACCATCCAATAATGTATCTTGGAATCTACGGTGTCATGTCTAATAATATGAATTATGTGGTTGTGACAGGATACATCAAAATGAGTTTATTGCTAGTTATTTTGGAGGAAAAAGTTTTCTCAAAGTCTATACTTTAGGTGAATTGTTGATTCTGATCGAGCGCAAAAGGTATGTACATTATCATCCATATAATTCTTTTTGCTTGAAAGATCTATCATATCATAATTGGCTTGCTTCTAAGTGAAAACAAACATAGTTTTGGACTTTGGTTTGCTTTCATGGACTACATCCATGAATCATAGTTGCTAACTATTTGTTGGATTTTAAATCTATAACACCCCTCGTATGTGCTATCTAGAGTAGTTATTTAAAACAAGTTCTAATGTATATATATTTTTAAATGAGAATCATTTAAGAAAAGCAAATTATGGAAAATGGTCCCAAAGTGTCAAGTCCTTAACATTGATAAGATTAAAGTGGTAAGGCGTACGAGTGTGTAACAAAATAATCATGATACAAAGGTAAAGTAAACAACCTTGAATACAACTTCAATTTCAAATAAAACATCTTCTAAATATCCAAAAAGTTAGATCTATCATCGGTCTTCAACTAAAATACATAATAAACACATATGTCAAAAATAATATTCTAGGATTGCGAAGCCTAGTGAGTATTGACGGGGTCTAACAATGTAAGAGTGTGGATACTCGCATAATCCAACTCATTGCAAAACCTCAAAAGAAATATTTATCAAAATTAAACTTTATAGTAAAACAATAGATTGGCAGAAATTAATTTCAAATATTGAAACATTAATAAATCGCCATTAATATTTAATAATAAAAAATCAATAACTTCAAAGTAAATGCAACGCAATATGTTTTTATTACCCAAATTCCCAAGTCAAATTCAAAGTCTAAATCCCACAATAATGACTAAAATTAAGGTTCATGTATAAATAACACACATCATATTGTACACTTTCAATGTGTGTTCAAATTCAAACTAGGTACACGCGATCAATCAGACAAGTGTCACACAATGGATTGCAAATCATTTGTGCAAGTGAGGTTGTATAAAATGTCATCACAACATCCCAAAGTTCCAAATTGGGTACCCGTGAGTGCCACACTAAGTCTCATTACGTATTAAATGGATGTATATGATCATGCTCAAAATCATTTTGAAAATATCAAGGTTTGTTCCCATTAGAAAAACTCTTTACAAACTTCCAACTCATGAATCCACGCGTATTACATATAGTATTTCAGATAGTATATGCACATTATATTTCACAAAAATGAAAGTTCAAAGTAAAATATATAGTAAGAACATGTGTTATTGGGTAATGAACTCATTTAATGGTTGAAGGTTCTCTATTTCCCCTTCATAATTGCTTGTGTTTTTAAATGTCATCTAAAAACCAAAAAAAGTTACTAAGTAGTTAGTTACTAAAATAAGATCTTAATTTCTATAATTGAAATTCAATGCCTGAATATTTCATTTTACTCTTTAGATGTATTCCCCAATATATTAGAAGAGTAAATAAGGTAACTAGATGTACAACAGATTAAAAATGAGAACAAAACTGACATTTTATGATTTTTCACAGAAAAAACATGGAAACTGCTTTTTATGCTTTCAGAAAAACACGACCATTTTCTGCACAAGACAACTAAAACATATTGTTTTTCCAAAAAACAACATTCTGCTTTGCCAAATCCCATATCCAACACAAATTTTAATAATATCTAATAGTTATACTATGTTCAAAACACAATTTAATCATGTAATAACATTTTTATATCATCATTAACTCAATTACATAATGTTAAAGAGATCATCTCATAAACTTCATTTTAAGACTTTAAAACTCAAAGATGATCACTATGTTGGGTTTTCATATATGATTTACATTAAGGATGATACAAGTTAACTCCTACTGATATTAAAATATTATTGGCATAATTTAATCTCATTCTAACTAATTAGATGGATATATAACTAGATCCTAATTCAAATATCTACTTGAAACATGATTGTTCATCATTTAAAGAACTAGCATCCTATATTGGGATAAGAAACTTCAAAACATGATTCTAATCGATAATTAAATATTAGTTTAATAATATAATCCAATTTATAATCTATCAAATCATGAATTTCAAATACAAGGGTTTTAAACTCTATTGAAATTCATGATTTGATCAAGCTTTAATGGAGTTTTTTAGGTTTCAATAGAGTTTAAAACCCTTGTATTTGAAATTCATGATTTGATCCTCGATATTAGAAACGGAATGACATCAATGGTGATCCTCGATATTAGAAACGGAATGACATCAAATGGTTGAATTTCTTACATTAGGAGCTCATTTTTTAAGATTTAGCTTAGAAACATCATTAGATCTTCAGTGTTGTTTCAAATTTAATAATATATCCTCAATATCAATTTCCACCTTCTTCTATCTATATATTTATGTCCCAAATGAAAAGAACGGGGAAATGGGGTTTAAGCTCATAAAAATGATCATTTGGCAAAGTTGGTCCCTAGACATTTAATTTGCTAATCTATTCCTCAAAATAACTTCAAATTAACCAAAGAGTCTAAATACTTCTATATCAATTGTATAAAGTTGACATATTAACATTTTTGGTCCAAATACACACAATTAGGTTAAGTCAAAGTCATTCCTAAGTTTCTATATTTGGCAAGATTGGTCTATTAACAATCAAAATTTCTATTTATCCTAATATGACACCCAAGTTTACATTTCTAGTCTCATATCATCTAATTAAATCCCTATTAAATAGAATCCTTCAAATTTAAATCCCTAAATTGATTAAATGAATTTAATCATATGTTATATATTTATCCCAAATTTTAAAATTTTAACCCTAAATTTCACCAAATCAACTAATCGAAATTCAATTAATTATTTTATATTAATTAACTTTGAAACTTTTACCATCTATTTTTTATTGTAATTATTTTTATCTAATTTAAATTTTTATATTTTATTTAATTTATAAGGAATTTCACTTACAAGATTAAACTTCTAGCATCAAATTTAAGGGTCTATCTAAGTTGATTACTCATAATAATGTTGAATGTAAAATCTAAATAAAAATATCAAATTAACAAAAGAAAATGACCAAAAACTACTTTTTTATAAAAATGAAAATTTTCCAAACAAAGTAATTTTAATTATAAAATAAATAATTACCAATAATATAAATTTACAAATATATTATGTCTTCCTTGAAAAAAAATTATTGATGTTTAAAATAATGATCGAGATCGAAATGATAAAAAGTCAAAATAAGTTATTTTTAAATTAATTAACCACAATAATAGTTAAATCATATTAAGTAAAAAATAATATATCTTTTTATTCACGTATAACATGTGGATAAATATCACTAAGATGATACAATCTTAAAACATGTCTATATAAATTGATTAATCATCATAATAGATAAAAAAGACAATAATTCAAATACTAAATTTATTTTTATTTTCATACGCAATCATTGGATAGAAACTATGAAAATAATACGATTAAATATGTATTTGTATTATAAATATATTTAAATTAATTATAATATTTTATAGCAAAGACTTAAAGTAATAACTAGTATTTTAAAGTTAACAATAACGATATAATTATCTTAAATTATATATTATTTTAATTACGTTATTTTATTATACACATGAAAATTCGACTACTGGATTATTGAATTAATAACACTAGTCTTACTCATCAATATGATTTCTTGACGTTTCATAATTTTTTTTTCATATCTTAATTATGCATTAGGTTCTATCTTTCACAGGTTATTCAATTACGAACGGAAATTATACGTTACATGTATAGTTTTCTACTTTTCTATAGCTATAAAAGTAGATATTATTTATGGATGAAAATCCTTCTCAAAAAGCAAATAATTCCAAACTTCTGCGATCAAAATAGAAAATTTACCAAGTACATAACATGTTTTTGTTTTTAAAAATACATGCAACGTGTGAAATGGGCAGAATGCGTCTTGTTCAAATGTTTCCTTTCCTTACATAAGGCTTCCAAAAGAGGAAAACAATAATGAGATGTTTTGCTTTTTAATACCTATTACCAAATACATTTAAATTTTGCCAAAAAAAATCCTTGCAAAATATAATTTCTAGCCAAATTTTGGTTTCAAAAATCATTTAGCCATACAATTTACATTATTATGAACATCAACTATATTGATATTCAAAAAACATGGACCTTTGGATATATATATATATATATATATATATATATATATATATATATATATATATATATATATATATATATATATATATATATATATATATATATATATATATATATATATATATAGAGTTAGGATATAATATAAACTACAATTATTGTGTGGTCGTAAGGACCAATCATATCGCAGAATCAGCCAAGGGTAATTAGGTAATTTAATAATAAAGGAATTAATTAAGTTTTAAATGAAAACCTATAATTATGGAGGATTTGACATATAATTAAGGTAAATTAACCTATTATTATGGCAACTAACCAATCCTCCTTTTTATTAGAAGCCATAGTTGAATCTGTGCATTATCACCACCATTTATGATCACTACTCCGCCCACCACCACCAATTGATCATGTCGACGCCGCCATCAGCCTTCTCCTTCTTACCTAGCTTCTGGAATGTGTTTTTCTCCATGGTTACTTGCACTACTGGTCCTCCCTTGTACCGTAGAACTACTTCCTCCCTGATTTGTGTTCTCAAATCGGGAGACAAGTCGAAAACTGAAAGTCGATTCGCTTTTATATACTCACAAATTCGAGAGACAAATCAACGAAAACCTGGTTCCCTACACCATCGGTCCTCTTTTGCTCCGTCAATCTAATCTGTCTCTGGTTTGTGTTGCCGGGTCGAGGGGCAAATGACAGCCAATTCACTATTCTGTACTCACGAATTCATAATACCGTCGGTCCTCCCTTACTCCGCCCATCTGTCAGTGAGGCGTCAACTCAACTCAAGGTCGATGGTTCAAATAGGGCGGAGAATTTAACCAAGGTCTACAACTTGATTATACCTTTTCAATTCTTTTTTATATTTGGTGTTGTTAATCGTTCTTGATGCGAATGAATTTACATTTTTCTAACGGTGTTTCTACTTGGTTCGATAGTAATTTTCTCTGTTGTACCTAGACTGTGGATTATTTACTTCAATTAGTTTTCTTTATTGTAACTTATCTAGATTCTGATTTCCATAGCTTTTGGGTAATTTTATGCTGTTAAAATGACAATTGTATTATATTAGAATTATATTTTGACAGATGAGAATCGAAATGTACACCTGAAAATCAAAACACACTTGGAATGTCATTTTTATTCTGTCAGAATAAAATTTCTTCTCGAGGTTGAAACTGAAGGGTTTTCTAGCAAACAATGAACACAAAAATACCTATGGTTCACATGCAACCCTAGAAAGATCTATGTTTTCTTCTATGAAGATAATAAACTAATATCTAAATGCCAACAATTATTTCTAAAGTTTAAATCAGAAGAACCAACCTTTGAATCTTGTTCTTGAAGCTAGCAGCAAAAGTATCCTGCCTCAGATGCAAGTCATACCCACAGCAATGGAGAAGACAGTCCAGCAGAGTAATCTTGGTTGAAGTTGGCGTGAATAATGGGGAGCCAGAGGGTTCCTTTTATAGCCTCCTAGGGTTACACCTGAAACCCTAAGGAGCCTCCAAGTGGGCAAGCCTGTTGACCACTTGGACCAGATCCCTAAACCCTAATTAGGGTTTTCGCCAACCCTAGAGAAGCCTCCAAGGGTGGCGCCACTTTTGGCCCCTGGACTTCTCTTTGCCAGTTATTCAACTATTGAATAAATACAAACTAGTCCTCACACTTTTAATTAATTAATTTAATCACTAAATTAAATCCAATTAATTCTAGATTAAATCTCAATTAATTATTATAGTTTCTAATTAATATATTAACACTTAAATATATTAATAAACCATTTAATTAATTCTATTGATTTATTAAGCAATTAATAAATCAACCTTTTACTCTACCGAACTCTATCCTGACCTCCAGCTATGAGGGCAACCCAAATGGACTTTGCTTCAATTAACAAGATAAATACAGTTGTAACGTCATGGCTTAGACACCTAATCCAACAGTCTCCCACTTGGATAAGTCTATGACTTTAATTTATCTTCTGATTAATAGACAACCTGTAGCTTCCTAGAAACTGCTGCCGAACTCTGACCCAGTCAATTCTGTCCATAGATAAGTGATCATATGATCCTTCGTCCAACAAGATATTTTCAGACACGAGACATGGATTGAGATCAATCTCTGTCCGATACTCTGTTTCCCGATTTCCGATTCTGCTTATGACTTTAAGACTTCTAATTGAACACATCAATTTAGTCCCGGCTCGCCAGCACTTTAGTCAACTTCAAAATCATCGAGCGGCCTACAGATATCTGTTTCCCATCAAGGTCAAGGAACGAATAAGCTTTGACTCATATGGTTGTGTCTTTTACTTATCAAATCATACACAACAATGCGTTTTATAACATCGAGTTACCGATGCGTTTCGCATTATCAATGCACAACCGACTCGTAAATTTCAACTCATATGTCTCCGCTTCAAGATCATACGATATTATCGTCTCAACATTGCTCGTGATGTAATCCATGAAGCAATCTGTTGAGCGCGGGTTTATCCAATACTCAAATCTCTATTTCTAAGTACTCATGAACGTTGTAGCAGTCTTACTGCAATGTCTAACTCCTTAGACAATCTACAAACCAATTCACGACAGTCTTTGTTCATACTTACTCTCGAAAAGTATGAGCGACTGTGGACCTTTTGAATAATCAAATTATTCAGGAAGTGAAACATGCAAAATTGAAACATAAAATCTGACTGGTGGCTACTCTTGCCTAATTACCAAGTCTCCACGAGGTAATCACCAAGTCGGATTTTACATAAAACTATTATCGGTTTCTAGATTCCTTTTAAACTATTTAATTCGTGTTATGTATCTATGTCTACTTAAACCATGGACTTTTAAACTATTTAATTCGGATATCCTTCCGATGATATTTTAATTTTGGTCAGACGGTTATTCTTACTAACAACTCCATTCTATGTACTGTGACTTTCCATGGTTCTCGGGATCTTTAGTCCACATGACTGCACCTTAAGACTATTTCGAGGTGTTACGATGTGCCGGTAAGCCACACGCGCTCCATCGGAATGCCAACGAAATTCTTTAACCATTAAGTCTTTATTTGAAAAACTCTTTTCAAATTGTTATCAACATTCACCCCTAATCATTTTTCAATGATTTCTCATGTATGTACAAAATCCATTAAGTATTCCCAGCCAGGTCATATCCTGAATCTGACTCAGTATGCTCTAAGCATTAAGTCATCAAGACATGTTCATGACACTTCTGATCGATCCAAGAAACTTGTTGGATTCGATCCAGTCCTATTCCAAACCCTTTTGGAATCTTAGGATTACTCATAATCCTTGTGTCACGACCTTTAATAACTATATCCTTTCGGAGACTTTTTCTCATGCATCTTGAATCTTATCAAGATCATGCTTATTATGGCCAGGTCTATACCGATGACAACATCTATCTGATAGATGTCTATGGATTATGTGAGTATGCTGCACCTTCTTTGTATGCCAAATCATTACATTTTGCAATGATAGGAAACTATTTCCTAGGGTAATGCATTCTTGAGTCTCATCAAGATCATCTTGGCAGAGTTTCGATCTATCTCATAGACGTTTATAACCACCCGAGCATGTCGTATCTTTATTAAGTCTTTCATAGCGATCCGTCTCTTAACACCAAGTCATTACACTTTGTAATGAAAAGAGACGTTTCCTAGAAACAGTATGTAACACACATATTGAGATAGATAACAGCAATACTCCCACTGGCTTTGACACGGTTATGGACTATTCACAAAATCCAGAGCTTATGGCACATTTTGAGAATCCAAACCTTTCTGACATCTTAATGGAAATCTTTCAGCCCAATTTCAAAATCCAATCCTTTGGCATATTTCGAGAATCTGAATATCCTTTATTACGAGATACCCGCGGGGATATCCCAGGCCCATGTACCTTTATACTGGAATATTCTTTGTGAGCCCCCATTAGTGTGCCGGTAATCCACACGCGCTCCACTAACGACTTACATTATGCAGTATCTTTTCAGATTTCATCTTCTATTGACAGTGCTTCTCTCGGAGTCAATTACTTGACTCTGAGTATCGTCTCACTCAACCAGATGTTCTGAAGGTACGTTTCTGTCCATGTTGGTTTCTTTTGATGATTACTCCCACTGGTTTTAAGACCAATTGCAAAATCAATCAAACTGTCACATAGACTGTATCTCGTCCTAAAGTTCTCTTAATTGGCAGCAACCGGGCTCACCAATGCTTCCAAGTAGTCGGATTGAAAATCCATACCAACTATAGTGATTTACCACTATTCGGTATGTCACCCCGATCATAACTACTTATGACGGTGATCAGTACTACTGTTCAAGAGAGGACTATGTCAGTATTAAAACAGAAATCTGATTTCTGCTCTAAGCCTAGTGGTGACTAAAGGTTCTTTCACTTGGCTAATCCTGAACTCATTCAGGACTGTCCCAAACTCCCACTGTCTCCTTAGAATATGAGTTCTTTCTAAAAGAGCTCTTTATTTTCTAGGTACAGCGGGATAGCCAGTGAAACGACATTTCTGATTAGGTTCAGGCTATTCATGAGGTTCGGACGAACACTACAAGACCCTGGACTTTTAATGTACAAGTAGGACAATCCCAGCTTTACATTTCAGACAATGTTTGCAAAACCTACTTAGTCGAAGGATGTGGTTGGAATATGGTTTATCTGGTCTGACTGGTATAGTATTCAATGTATCGGAAACTGATTGACAATGTATCTCATACATTGAGGATCGAACTGTTTCGACCAACGCTCCATTATCTTCCCTAAGACACATTATAACTATAAATGTTCTTGGAAGGAAATAAACTATGAAACATTTTCCTAGTTTATGTTGTCACTCAGGTTCTGTGGGTCTTGTACTTCCTTTGAAGTCCTTGAACTGTTCAAAGATTCAATCTAATCGCTTATTCTGATAAGCGAGGTCATATTCGTCATACCGACTGACAAATATTGTGAAGTACAAACAATTGTGTTCTAGTCGGAGATTTGAGCAATACACAGCAACTGATGTGTTCGTTGCTTCCAATCTCAATCTCTTTTACATCTCTATGTAAACTTATGACTTTTGTTAATTCTGTTCAAGACTTGCAATCTTTACTTGACTCTAAGTCAACTGATTCCAAAATCCTATCCTTTGGATCTTTGGGTGATTCATTTCTTGCCACATGTGCTTTATAAAGAACTTAATCATCATCTTACTCTAAGTCAAATGATTCCAAAGTCCTGTCCAACTGGATCTTTGGTTGATTCATTTCTTTACACATTAAGAACTCAATTCATCATGTGACTCTAAGTCAAGTGATTCCAAGGTCCTGTCCAACTGGACCTTTGGTTGAATTGATTCTTGTAATGTATATCTTAACAATCATAATGAGCACAATTCCTAAAATCCAAACACTTTGGATGTATCAATATTCAAGTTATTACTAATCATGCATTCAACACAATCATACAACATTTCAAGGATATTTCAAACAACATGTGTTAAAAATAAAATTGACAATTTTATTAAAACAAAATCCTTGAACAATGTATTATATGATAGACAATGTCATACGCATCTGATAAGATAATAACATGATTTCAACATCTAACTAAACTCTAAAACTGCATGAGCTTCAGATCCAATCTAAATATGCTCCTATGCAACAACATCCCACATCCTACAGAGTACATGCATACAGAGCAAATGCGAGAAACACATCCTGTATCAAGGAACTAAGGATCAGGTGTTTTGAGTTTTAAGATATTCCTGAGTTGCCAAACTGTTCGGCTTCGGAGCATTTTCCAATCTTTCCGTGACTGTGTCCCACCCTGTGGATTCCCAGTTTGAACCATCGAGGAACCGGTCCAGACGATCTGGATCATTTCTTGATGTGTCCTATAACTGGACTCAATCCCGAAGCAGCTGAATCAATGGAACTATGCTTCTCTATGAACGACTCATACAGAGTCAACATTGAACGCATGTCCACGATTGTCTTATATGGTTTCCCTTCCTGTATATCAGGATGAACGAATCAGCGAGTCGAGCTAATGCTTTAACTCCCGAACAAAAGGGGACCAAATTTATACAGTTCACCTATGTGTCTCTCAGTCTTGAGAACATGTGAACTGGTGCTACTTCCTGCACACTTCAAACTCTTTGAAGATCTTAGCTCGTCCTTTCTCAACCAGTTCATGGAACTTTTCCACAACTAGCTGTGTTAACTTATCTGACCCTAGGAATTCTAAATTCCTGCGGAAATCGGGATCAATGATCAATAGTATGAGGTCACGAATTTCTTCGGATACATCAACTAATAAGTTACCCTCATCATAAGAACTATTTATGATGACTTGTTCCTGTGGAACCGGGATCGGATACTCGGTGAGATGAAGCTTGCCCGCAATGCCGAGAGCCAGTCTCCAATTGCGAAGCCATTCCTTACAGTTAAGGCCAGTCAGCCTTTCCATATTTAGCAGGTGCTTTCTGATGCTCTCAGATATAGGTGAAGGAGGAGAGGGAGGAGAATAGACACTTGATTCAGACATCTACAATAAACAGAATTTATTAGTTTAGTTTTTCCTTTTAAATAATTACCCAATATATTATTTATTAAGGCTAGGACCCAAAATACCCCAACTATGGTGTGAAGAGGGATGCCGTAATCATAACATAATGGTCATTAAGGTAGATAATGCACTTATCAATTTCATCTTATGAAATTCCTAGATCTGTTGAGACACATTGAACTGTTCAATGGCATGTTTAGTCTCGGATGTGCCCCACTGTTTGTGACTGGGATGCCGAGGATCACAAACCGGGTGTGAATAACCATGCAAATTAGCTTGGTACTCTCGAAGTCGATTGCCATCTCTAATTAACGTGCCGGTTAACCACACACGCTCCGTTAATAATGACAAAATCGAGAAACCCATTGCAACTCTTTGCGGACCCTAGTTGGTGTGCCGGTAAACCACACACGCTCCACCAACGTTCCACAAAGCGCAATGTGCAATTTCATGGATTAGCACCAATTCACATTTTTATCCTAAAGTAACTAGATTGGGTTTTGTTTGAGGTTCTAGTACTTTCAATTATAGCATTATACTTTTAAGAGGCTTAGCGGTTCTATCAAACCCGTTCGGCTAACGACACTCGACTGACCAGGAGAGCGGTGGGTAAGAGTAGATACCCATTAGACTAACATTTTATAGTCAGTCGCCTTATACCCTCTTTATAGGACAGTTTTGTGAATGAGGCCTACTTGCGGTAAGACTAACCAATTTTTTCTTATATATAAATAATTAACTTTTAATCATAAATATATAAGATATATTTTAATCTTATTAAAATATTTTAGAATTAATTATCTCATAATTTTTGCAAATTTTTAAACAATTTTTGAAAATTTAAATTAATTCTTTAAGCTGATTTAATTGATCTTTTAATTAACAATTAATTAAACTAATTAAATCTAAGATAGATATTATAAATTAATCAAATTAATTTTATCTATTTAAGGCCCCACAATTTCGAAAATTACATGCCAAAAATAAGAGTTCTAGTTATTTAATTAATCCAATCAATTACCAAAATAACAACCTACTTATAAAAGGCAAGTAAATCAAGCAAATCAGGGGGAATAAAGGGGTGGCGGCTAGGGTTAGGAAACCCTAGCCTAGGCCACGAAATTAAGGCCATTCCAAGAGGGTTTTTCACAAAAACACTCAAAGCAAAAATCATCTAAGCAGTTTATATCAATACATAAGAAAACAGCCTATGCTCTGATATCACTGAAGGGTTTTCTAGCAAACAATGAACACAAAAATACCTATGGTTCACATGCAACCCTAGAAAAATCTATGTTTTCTTCTATGAAGATAATAAACTAATATCTAAATGCCAACAATTATTTCTAAAGTTTAAATCAGAAGAACCAACCTTTGAATCTTGTTCTTGAAGCTAGCAGCAAAAGTATCCTGCCTCAGATGCAAGTCATACCTACAGCAATGGAGAAGACAGTCCAGCAGAGTAATCTTGGTTGAAGTTGGCGTGAATAATGGGGAGCCATAGGGTTCCTTTTATAGCCTCCTAGGGTTACACCTGAAACCCTAAGGAGCCTCCAAGTGGGCAAGCCTGTTGACCACTTGGACCAGATCCCTAAACCCTAATTAGGGTTTTCGCCAACCCTAGAGAAGCCTCCAAGGGTGGCGCCACTTTTGGCCCCTGGACTTCTCTTTGCCAGTTATTCAACTATTGAATAAATACAAACTAGTCCTCACACTTTTAATTAATTAATTTAATCACTAAATTAAATCCAATTAATTCTAGATTAAATCTCAATTAATTATTATAGTTTCTAATTAATATATTAACACTTAAATATATTAATAAACCATTTAATTAATTCTATTGATTTATTAAGAAATTAATAAATCAACCTTTTACTCTACCGAACTCTATCCTGACCTCCAGCTATGAGGGCAACCCAAATGGACTTTGCTTCAATTAACAAGATAAATACAGTTGTAAAGTCATGGCTTAGACACCTAATCCAACAGAAACACACATCTGGAAATCAGTTTTAATAATCTCTTTGAAATTTATACTTAGAAAAAGCAAAGTACATTTCATGATTAAGAACATCAATTTGTTTTCTGTTTGCAGAAAGTTCGTTCACTTGAAGCTAAATGTGCTTATCTTGAACAGAAGGTACAAATGTTTGTATAGTTAATAGTTGTTATATGTTCATTTTTGTTAATGATTTTATTGATTGTTAAAAATTACCTCATTGAAGAAATTTAGATGTTTATAATGTGTTAAAGTAGCCTCATAATCCAAATCTTTATACTTTTTCAAATACCCATGTCAAATTCTACTAGAATGTTTCTGTATAATTTTGTAATTCTGGGATCAATGTTATGGATCATTCTAACATGTGACAATATCATTCTGTTTTGCAGGGTAATTCTTTGTGTATTCAAAACACACGAGAAATCAAGAAGAAGCCCTAAAGTTTGATTTCAAGGCAGTCATTCTGACAGAATGTCATTCTAACAGAATGTAATTCTTATAGAATGTCATTCTGTTTTGTATATTAGATTCTAGTATATTATTCTTTTAATTTTGATGT
>CM042014.1:1620000-1860000 GCA_023525715.1 Cichorium intybus | reverse complement strand
GTATTTTAGGAATTGTCCATTTATTAAGTAAATCTAATTTTTTTGGAATTTCATATTCCTCTATTAACTGATTTTTAATAGAACTTTCATTATTTCGATTAAATATATTCATGTTTGTTGATATATGTGTTGAACTCATCAAAGGCTTTTGAAATCATGGCTCTGATACCATATTAAAGGGGGGAAGGATCGCGAGAAAATAAAATCAAAATCTGAAAAATCTGACCAGTAAAATAAAATCTGGGAAAACAATTTTGAGATCATATTTAAGGTTCTTTACCACATTGTATGAGTAAGGATGGCAGTTAGCCGAGTCAACGAGTATAATGCCCTAAAAACGCCAATCCACGGCCTGAAACGGGCTAAAACGCGACTAATGGCTTTGTCCATACTTAAACATACACTGGGTATAATGACCTTATAATATTATGTGCAAAATATATTTTTCCAAATTCTAATTTTTTCGAACTGAGTCAGATTTTTGTGTGCATTTTTTTTTTTTTTTAAACACCATAATCTCAAGCCATGATGGATTCAACACATACAAAAATTTAGCCTTGCATTAAGGCGTTATGAAAATCTAAAGACAGAAAATGAAATATAGTAATGGAATATGAAAACTTACAAAAGATAAAAGCAGACTTTTATTGCAGAGGTTTTTCGTACAAGATGAGAGAGTAGGGGATATATGAGAGAGGTGTGTGTCTAATGTCTGCCTCTAAACATTACCAAGCATCTGTATTTATAAGCTCGGATTTCAAACGACTATCAAATCTATTCTATAAAATTATTGAGGCCGAATACATTGGCCGACAAAAATGCAATAGATTATTAACTTTATTAAAGAAGATTCGCGACTTCTGCGGTTCTCTTGAATGGAGGGTCCACTGTCTTCAATTATGCACCATCTTTAATCATGGGTTGTGTTGATTTACGACAATTTGTCGTTATTCTTGGATGATTGAGATTCTTTGAACAGAGTGGCTTCCATTTCTGTGAAAAGATCTTCAATAGGAATTGTAGGGAGTTCTTCCTCAATTGGTTGTGATTCTCCGCTCAGCATATGGAATTGATTTTCGCTATCAGCTGAAGCCATAGATTCATTGTCCGAGTGTCCTTTCATTTTTTCTGCATGTTGCATAATGACAGTCTTCATTTGATGAATGTATTCTTTAAGAATTTCTTGGTCTGTCGGTTCCTTATGATACTTGCTTTTTAATTGTTCAGCAATTTGCTGTAGGGGCTCCTTTTTAGCTTGTTTTTGCCGGAATTCTTTTTGGGCAGTATACTTTTTTAGTGTTTCTTTGATTTGATCAATTACTTCCATGGAGTGCATTTCTCCGGTTTCATGATTTTTGGCAATCATTTTGGGCCAAAATTTTGTAAGGAAAATCCTTTGAATCGAAGGGAATTGTTGAGTGGTATAATCAACTTCAGGGATCCATTTCCAGATCCATGGAATTGAGAATTCAGTGAAAAAATGGTATGAAGGTAAATGTTGTTGACCACCACTATATTTGGTGATATCGTTTATTAAACGAGGTGAAATTTTTACCCATTCCTCATATAATGACTTAAATGGTTCTGGAAGAATTTCAATTGATGGACCATATGATATCCACCATTTCAAAAACCAATTAGGAATATCTTTATTATACACTTTGGAACATACTTTTATAAACCAAGAATGTTTTCTTTTTGAATTTTCATATAAGAATACTTTATAAAAGCTTTCAACATAATCCCAATAATTGTATTTGACAGGGATTCTTTGTTCAGGGTGTATAAACTCTTTTTCTTTCAGGGTGCTTATTCCCCAATCTTCTGCTGATATAATCTTTTTAATAATAATTTTGCTAAAGTTATAAACTTGGTTTGAATTGGCTGGATAAAAATGTGATATTTCACAAGACTCTGTGGCCTTTAAAATATTTTCATAATATGACCTCTGTTTATAAGATCCAGCTGAATATGAAGCAGTATCCAAATATCTGGACATAAGTAACCAATCATCATTATTGGCATCAAAATACCTCATTATATCTTTTTCTTCAAGAATTAATATTAATTCTTGATGTGGATTTCTATAATAATCCTTCGAATCATCTGGTTCTTCTGTTATTACAATGTTTGCATATGAATTACCAGTATTACTGGTTTCTCCTTTCTTTGCTTTTAGGAATTCCATAAATTCTCCATATAATGGATCATCTTGTTTAATTGAGGAAGATGATGAAGATGCAGTATTACTGCCACTTTTACTGTGATAAGGTAATGGAGGAAAATTTCCTCGACCTTGTCCCCTATAAGGGTACTGGCCTCTTCCTCTTCCTCTGTCACGAGGAATCATTCCTGTAAGATATAAATATGGAAAGGTATCTCTTTATTTAGAAATTTTACAATAAAACTAACAAGTAGACTGATTAACGAATTTTCTAAAGAACTGTATTGAACTTTTATATGCTTCAATTTCTCTTGCTGTCATTACAGCTTTTATTTTCTTCTTTTGCTTGAAATCTCTTTCTACATGTTTTAACATATAAACATATACATTATCTTTGACCTGTAATTTGGAATCAGTCATTGTTCCTGCATAAAATTGTTGTGCAATTTAAGATTCTTTCTAAAGCTTTTATTTCTGAATTAATCACTATAGAAAATATTCTATAAAAGGTTGGGGAATATTCCTCAATTTCCTGTAAATCCCACATTATAAATCTCATTAATTGGTGATTACCATTTTTTATGGCTTTCTCACTTTCTTTTAATAAATGATTTAAATATTCTCTATCTTCTAAATAGAATACTTCTCCCTTAATATAAACTCTCCATTTATTTAGAGAATTTTCTTGAGGTTTAGAATTGCTAGGTTCACTTGGTTCACCTGCTTCCAATCTATTAGAAATGGGACTAAAATCCATTTGTAAATTCATAGCTTCAATTTCATCAAGGCTCATCTGAATATTAGAATTATCCGATTGTGTGCTCATTGTAGGTATTCTCTAGTTAAAAAATCAGGTAAATTATTATCTACTCCTTTTTTGTATTGGACTTCAAAATCAAAACAAGCTAGATTAGCTTGCCATCTTGCAAACATTTGTTTAGAAACATCATGTTTAAAATCTTTAGTAAGAATGAATTTTGCTGCTTGGCAATCTGTTTTAATAATAAAATGTTGATTGTATAAGTCATCCTGAAATTTTAAAACGCATTTTACTAAAGACAATATTTCTTTAGCAGTGGTTGAATAATTCTTTTGTGCTGGATTCCATTTTCCAGAATAGAATCTTATTAAATATTCTTTTTTAAAATCGGGACTAGTTTGTTTTAAAATTCCTCCATAGCCTATTTCGGAGGCATCTGTTTCAACAGTCTTGTCCCAATTGGGATTAGCTAAAGATAAGCAAGGTAGAGTTTTAACTTTTTCTTTTATCCTTTTTACCGCGTTAGTATGTTTTTCACTCCATTGAGGTGGATTCTTTTTAAGTCTTTCATATAAAATAGCAGTATCTTCTGATAAATTTTTATAGAATTGAGATATATAATTCAAACTTCCTAAAAATCTTTGTAATTGTGTTTTGTCAGTTATTTTATCAGGAAATTTAGATGCAAATTCAATACTCCTATTAATCGGAATAATACTTCCTTTTTCTATATTGTGCCCTAAAAATCTTACTTTTATTTGAAATAAAATCATTTTTGGTTGAGATATAACTAGGCCATTTTTTATAATTATTTGTTCAAATATTCTAAGATGTTGAAAATGTTGTTCAATGTTTTTAGAAAAGACTAAAATATCATCTATGTAAACTATTATAAAGTTACTATAAGGATAAAAAATATCATTCATTATATTCTGAAATTCAGAGGGTGCATTTTTTAATCCAAATGGCATGACATTCCATTCATATTGGCCAAATGGGACATTAAAAGCAGTTTTATATCTATCTTCTTCTGTGATTTGGATTTGCCAATATCCTGATTTTAAATCAAATTTAGAAAATATAATTGCATCATATAATCTATCAAGTAAATCCTTTTTATTAGGAATAGGATATCTAATCCATTTTAGAACTTTATTTAATGGTTTATAGTTAATTACTAGTCTAGGAACTCCTCTTTCCTTTTCTGCATTCTTGTTGACATAAAAAGCTGTACATGACCATGGGGATTTAGAAGGTCTTATTAGTTTTTTCTCTAAAAGAGATTGTATTTCTTTTTTACAAATTTCTAAATAATTGGAATTCATTTGGCATGGCCTTGCTTTTGTTGGGATGTTCTTTTCGTTAAAAGTTTCTTCATATGGTAAACTTACCATATGTTTTTTCCTATCCCAAAAGGCATTTGGATGATTATTGCAAATGTTATTTGAAAATTGATTTTGTAATAATTTAATTTTTTCTTGTAATTTAGGGTTTTTAAGAGTATCCTCTATAGTGTAGATATTAATTTCTTCTTTTATATAATTAATTTGGTTTAATTTTGCTATCAATTGATTTTTAATCTCATCTACCCAAATGGTTTGGGGAGGACTTATAAAAGGAAGACTTATTATTTGTCCTTCGTATAATCCTATAATTTTTTCTTTATCAGTTAAAAAAGGTAATATCATTTCTAAAAATGGGTTTCCTAGAATCATTTCATTGCTCATGTTCTTTACAATAGTAAAATGAACTGGTAAACATATACCATTTGTACATATTTTTGCATTTGTTAATTTGTATGTGATATTTAAATCTTCTCCTGAAACTCCTTTTAATTTATTAGAAGTTTTTTGAAAATATTTTGTAGGAACTATTCCTTCTCTTATACAGTTATTATCTGCCCCACTATCTATTAATGCTGTAAATTCTTTTTTATAATTATAACCTATTAAAAGATTAATTTTTACATGCCATTTTCTAAAAATTAGCTTTTCAATCGATTGAAGGAATAAATTTTCATTACTAAGGTTTTCCTCAGCATATGTTTCTATGGGTCTTTTTTCAAGCTTAGTTATTCTATTATCTTGGATTATAGAATGTTTCTTCAAACTTTCAATTTCTAATTTTAAATTAGTGATTTCTCTATTTAAATCGTCAACTGTTATTGAATCAAAGGTAGTTTTAATATTTCTTCTTCCTTTTAACATTTGATCTAATTTTTTCATAGAATAAGGTTCTTCATTAACCACTTGTTTTCCTTTATCAGTAGTTTGTAATTTGTCTATTATTTGATTTCTAATTTTTTCATCTGATATTTCTTTAAGCAATCTTGCTATATCACTACTAATCATATTAATTTGTAGATTATTTTGAAATTGTGATTCAATTAAATATATTTCATCTTCAAATTTATTATTATCTGTTTCTAAATCTGTTTTAGTAATACAATTACATTCATCCTCACTTGAAGTAATGTCTTCATCATAATAATTTTCTGAATAGTTATCTGAGCTATCCGATTCTGTTTCTTCCATTAGACTAATAAATTTTTGTTTAGGATTATACGAAGGACAAATAATAAGTCTTCCTTTTTTTTTGAATCCATCATGGCTTGAGATTATGGTGTTTAAAAAAAAAAAAAAATGCACACAAAAATCTGACTCAGTCCAAGGTTTCTTCGAAACCTTTCGAAAAAATTAGAATTTGGAAAAATATATTTTGAACATAATATTATAAGGTCATTATACCCAGTGTATGTTTAAGTATGGACAAAGCCATTAGTCGCGTTTTAGCCCGTTTCAGGCCGTGGATTGGCGTTTTTAGGGCATTATACTCGTTGACTCGGCTAACTGCCATCCTTACTCATACAATGTGGTAAAGAACCTTAAATATGAACTCAAAACATATACCATTTCCCAGATTTTTAGGGCATATTTTTTTTTTTAAACACCATAATCTCAAGCCATGATGGATTCAACACATACAAAAATTTAGCCTTGCATTAAGGCGTTATAATCAAGACGAAATGATTATAAAGTTATTAACTACATATATATATATATATATATATATATATATATATATATATATATATATATATATATATATATATATATATATATATATATATATATATAGGGTCCGGATCCGGTGAGGACTTCAATTTCGGTGAGTAGTACGAGGACAATTCTCGTCCACACATTTCCTTAATGGCAATAACGTCAAACGTAATTATTAGATTTGAAGTAATCGAATGCGACGCTCGTCCATGGAACGAAATACGGACTCGAGAATATAATCACATGTTACTCACGTCCGTACAATATAATTTAGCCGGGTTTTTTATTTTTATTTCATTTTTTATTTTTTTCGTTATTATTATTTTTTTAGTTATTATTATTATTATTAGCTTTTAATAAACTCGATTTTTAGTTTTTTTTCAGTCTTTTTTATTTTACTTTTGTCGTTTAAAACTCATAAGTTTTTTTTAACTCGTTTTGGATTATTAGACTTAATAATCATAACAAATTTTGGATCTTGGATCATAACGAGTTTTGGATCTTGGACCATAACAAATTTTAAATCTTGGATCGTAAAACATATTTTGGTTTTAATATTGGATCATGTATATATATATATATATATATATATATATATATATATATATATATATATATATATATATATATATATATATATATATATATATATATATATATATATATATATATATATATATATTTGCTATTTTGATAAGTTTTGATTAATAAAATAATTAGTTCATAACATTTGGAATCATAAAACATATTTTGGTTCTTAATATTTTTGGATTATGTATATTTTTTTTTGCAATTTTGATGAGTTTAAAATATAAACATGAACACTTAAAAAAACTTTTTTTTCAAAAAATTCTTTTTGCAAACTTACTAATATAATATCTACAATGATCCATTACATTTTCATAATTTTTGATTTTTTTTTACTTTTTGATTTTTTATAAAAATAAAAAATAAAAAATAATTTTTAAAATTTCCATGATAGTGCTTGTTTTGTAAATATATAAATTTTAAAATCTTTGGTTTTTTCATAATTTTTTTTACAAAGAAAAAAAAGTTATGATCCAAATACAAAGTTGGTGGAATAAAAAACCCAGCAAACGAGATTGTGACAAGTGTCGCAATAGGATGGGGTACTCGATCAGATTATCATATTACTCTTTTTAATTTGTCTTATTCACCCACTAGTTTTGATTTTTAGATAACTAGCCCTAAATTTTTAAGATGTGTCAATTTTTTCAGAATGAATCTAAGCCACCAATTTTTCAAGATTAGAAGTCCAGATTTGTCATCATAGTCTTCATCGGAGTCCTCACTTGATCCTAATTATATTTATATATATATATATATATATATATATATATATATATATATATATATATATATATATATATATATATATATATATATATATATATATATATATATATATATATATATATATATATATATATATATATATGGAGGGTCATGAGAGAGCTGACACGTCAACATATTCTCTTTTAACATTTTTCCTTATTTTTTGTTATATTATATACATTAGGCAAATCATCACGCGTTGTACATGAATTATTTTACATAGATTGGATATTAAGAATTATATGTCATATAAAATAAGCTAGAGGCGTTTGGTTCTTAGGTTGTTGTAAGATCTGATGAAGTTTCGACTGTGTAAAAGTTCAACATATCTTAAGGAGGTGGGGATCTAATGTAAGTTTGGTGTCCAATTTTCTTTCATGCATTTAGAGTAAATCACATTTAGCAAAAGCTGTTTTCTTTTGGTATTAATTTTCACTTGGACTACACCTTGACATGTTTTTACCCACATGTTGTGTGTTAGGTGATGCATTTGAGGTTCTGATTCATTTCAATGGGTGGTATGCTTCACAATTTTGTTATATTGGTTGACATTGTATTTTGATATATTTTGAACAACTCTTACAAAAGTGTTGTTCATGATTTTAAATGTGACATAATACCCAACGATGCTTGCTAACTTATTTTTATTTTGAAATAATCGACTACACAATTGAGATCAAGCTCAGTATAGATCAAGTTTATGCCTTGAAATGTTTTTCATTAGTATTTTAATTTGACTTAATAATTCAATTAAGATACATGACCAGCTTTAGCCATATTGAGAATGTGATTGGTATTCTCTACATGAGCATCCGTGTGGGTGTGTGAGGTGGGCAATCGTACAAGGCATATATGGTGGAGGGGCCCAAAATTACATACGTCCATGTCTAGGATTCAAAATATTAGAAGGCCTAAAGATGCAAGATCGATTACAATTATGCCAGGCAGCAACAATAAGATGCAAGTCGTGAAGGATCGAAGGCAGTACATCAGAAGTCACAAGTCAGACAGTTCCTTCCACTATTAGTTCCAGTGATCAAACAAATTAGTTTCAATTCCAATTGGACTTCAATCGCGCTTTGTGTCGGGTAGAGATTAACAAACCAAAATTCAATCTTGTTGACGTGAGGTGTCGACTTCATCAGTTCATACAGACTAGAATTTTGAATTCAGGTTTAAAAATCATAATTCAATCTTGTTGATGTTGAATTTATCAGTTCATATAGAACAAAATTCTAAGTTCAATTTTAGAGATCAAAATTCAATCATGTTGGCGTTGTGTTTAATTTCATAATTCAATATTGTGAGTTTCATTTTCACTTCAGAAATCAAATACTATTTATTGTGAGTCTCAGTTCTAGATTATGATATCAATTTCTTATTTCACATTATTGTTAAAAGTTAATGTTGTATCATATATGATTTTCAACAATTATGCCTCCTAAGCATCGATCTGGTAGTGAAAAACGTAAATAATGAAAAGAAAATGACATGAAGAATTAAGAAATTATCAAAGTGGGGCTCTATATAGGTATATCTAAAAAAACCACAAGTATCTTCTCAGAATAAAAGGAGTGATGGTATTAATGTTGATAATATGGGTGTTGATTGAGATCAACTTGATAGGCCCCATGTTGATAATGCTAATGTTGATGTAGATCATGTTGATAATGGTAATAATGATGGTGATGACATTGAAGATGATAATGTTGCTATTGATGATGATTTTGTTGAAGAAGATCAAACTGGTGAGGTTTATCTTGATATATTTAATCAAGGAGCTTGGGAGGGACTTTATCCGAACATGATTAAAAGTTTGGTAGAGAAGGGTCCTTAAAGATATTACACTGTTGATAAGGGTGCACTGGATAAACTTTCTAGATGTTTTTTGTGAATATGTACACTAAAACACTACCAAATAACAAGACGTCTGATAGTGAATGGCTAGTATACTCGAAAGAGTTTAATCGAGATTTTTGTTTTTGTTATAAAATGTTTGGAAAAGGGCTCACGAGAAGTCAACTAGAAAATTAAGGTTATGGGATTGACAATGTCTTAGTAGTAGACTTAAAGAGCATGAAGTTGGTTTAGATCATCTCATAATTATAGCTACTTGGTTTGAAATGCATAAAAGATTGAAAAATAATGAAGAATTTGATAAAGCGGCATTCGAAGAATTTAAGAAAGAGTGTGATCATAGAAAACAAGTCCTTTTGAGAATAATTGACCTTGTGAAATATCTTGCTAAATATAATTTAGCATTATGTGGAAAATAGCGAAGTTATACAAAAAACGTAATGAGATCTTTTTGGGAGCTATTGAGATGTTAGAAGAGTTTGACTTGATTATGAAAGAGCATGTGTGACGTATCACAAATGATGACATCCATATATGCATTATATACATGAGCATTCATGCACCTCTCTTTTATATATATATATATATATATATATATATATATATATATATATATATATATATATATATATATATATATATATATATATATATATATATATATATATATATATATATATATATATATATATATATATATATATAGTATTGTCGTTATTTTATTTTGATTGGTTTTATAACAATTATCGACTTATCGTAGTATTAATGAATCTTGATTATGTATAAAAGAAATTATATTTAGGGGCCAATTTTTGTTTTGCGTACATATAAAATCAAAGAGACACCCATGGTGGAAAGAAAATTTAAATTATGTTGGAATTAAACTTTAATAACCTTATGTATTATTTATGTGGGTTAAATTAAATTAGACTTAAATCATGTTGAACATTGATAGCTATTTGAGGAGTCTAGTCGGTAAATAAGTGTAAGTTACAATTTTGGTCCTAGTTTTGGATATTTTTTCACTGGTGGCCCTGTGATTTCCAAATATTACACCTTTGGTCCATGGTCTATATAAAAATACCATTTTAACCTTTCTATTTTCTTTTTTTGATTTATATATTAATATAATAAAAAATCTACCCACACCGACTCCCACATCCTCGTTGTCTCTCTTGCTCTAGGTTAACCAATTCAACAACCACCTTCACAATTACCGGAGCAGCATCATTGTTGTTGAGGCTCTAATTTGTGACAATGAGGCTTGATTATAATGATTTTATTTTTCTGATATAATTCCTTCATTGCTTTCATTTTATGCTCGTAACTCGACTAACGGTTCTCGTATTATTAGATCCATTGCAATAACATATGTCATCCCTTGTCTTTTTCTCGTAAACTTACCTCCACTTTAAGAACTCGTCCTTGTAGCTCTAGAAGATACATTTTGTTCACCAATTTTTGTTGTTGTCTTGCTCTTACAAAAATTGCAGCCATAAATTCGTGTGGATATATAGTCTACCATTGATAATATAAGAAAGAAGGTAAAACCATAAAATTTTAAAAGTACCTTTCCAGATCCAAAATGAAGAAGCGAAGTGTCTATTGTGCTTCTCTAAACTAGCCATCCGCGGATCACTATAAACATGTTTGATGTTCTTTAGTTCTTCATGCTTCCATGTTTGATGTTTTTCAGTTGATGCTTCTAGATTTGATGTTCTTCAGTCAACAATGTATACATGATTAAAGATTGTGAATTCCTTGTTTCTTCCTCCTCATCAAATGTGATATTGTATTCCCAAACATTATATCAATTGGAATAATTAGTGCTTAAACTTTCACATGGCACTAAGCTTCTGGGCATCTACTCCACCTGATTTTTTTTACTGCACCAATCAAGGATTCTCAGACTAACAAATTATATTTTTTTTGTAAATCTTTTTTTAAATAAAATGTTTGCTTTTTTAGTATTATATTGTATTAAGAATTAAATGACCGATTTTAAAAATAAAAACATGGTTAGGACATTTATTTCACAACTCATTGCCAAGTTTTTTTTTCATTTTACTTGAATGTTTTAATAAAACCATATATAAATACTAATGTGTTAAAATATTATTTTAATATTACAACTCTTCAAATTCCAACTAAGAGTTATTTAACATTAAATTATTACAACTTAAAATATTTTTTTTACTTATGTTACTTAATGAATATTTATAAGTCTTAATTGAATGTGATTAAAATAGTTAATTTGTTTTTAGTCAATTAATGAATAATATGATCATCTAGTATCCAGATCAAAAGATTATATCAAAACCATCCAAAACCACTATTAAAAACATAACTATAAATTGTATAAACTCTGAGTTATTATATACAAATATTAAATTTTAAGCCTAAAAATAAATAGAAGTTTTGATTTGTCGTTAACTCAACTATATTAATAATTAAATGATGCGTTTACAACTAAAAATGTGTTTGAGGCTATTTGTTTCACAACTCATTGTCAAGTTTTTTTTTTTCTTTTGCATCTTGTTCGAATGTTTTTTCATTTTTTTTTTCAAAAAATATCTTACTAATGTGTCAAAACTCAAATATCTATTAAAACCACTTTTTTGTTAAAAAAAAATACAAATTATGATGTGCTACTGCATTGAAGTTTTATTTCAATAGTACAACTCTTTAAATTCCAAGTAAAGTTATTTAGAATTAAACCACAACTAAAAAATTACTTATGGTACTAATTGATGCTTATTAATGTGAAATAGTTCAATTGTGTTTAGTCAATTAAATGAATAATATGATCATCTAATCTCTTAATCAGAAATTATGTTAAAACCTCCAAACCTACTACTAAAAACCTAATTAAAAGTGTTTAATATTTTATGTGTACTATTTATATAAAATGAATTGTATGAGACTATGAGTTATTATATGAAAACATTTTGTTTAAGTCTAAAATAAGTAGAAGTTTTCAGTTACTGTTAATTGAAGTATATTACTAATCAAATGACATATTTAAAAGTAAATTCGTTGGTTTATGTTATTTGTTGTGCAACTCATTGCTAAGTTTTTTATTATATTTATTTATTAGTACTATTACAACTAAATAATCATTTTTCTTAAATATATTTAAACAAAATACTCTAAATAGCTAAATAGTAATTAAATGAAAATTTTGAGATGTTACACCAACGGACTCGTCTGCGGAGCATGAACCCCCAACAAGTCTTCGATCTTCTTTTTTGGAATTTTATTTTCACTATCTGTTTTACGAAGCACCTCAACGATCTTCTGAGATCCTGCTGCAGCCGATCCACCTCCTACAATACAATCTCCGTCAACCTTACCGCCACACTGGTAATGATGTCATCACCATTGCACATCTACAATTGATATGATTTCATATCTTTATTGCTGCCCATAAATGCATCTACGTATCAAATAGATCATCTACAATTTAAACTACCATTGTTTTATCCATTTCCTTGATCGTCTCGCCAAAAAGATTTTGGTTTTTATTTGATTGACCAGAAGAATGAAGAGACAGTTACTAATCAAAGAGGTAGATAATTGGTCAACGGTGATATCATTCTTGATAGCAATGTGAGTTAAATCTGGTATTATTCCATGGTCTACCTTTGCTGATACACCAATATTATACCAAAAATTCAAGATTGAGCTATAAAAAACAACAATATTCTACCAGAATGGATGTGGTGATACAACAATATTTTTTAAGAATTTCAAGATTGAACTTACAAAAACAAAAAGATTCTTTCAAAATAGAGAAAATCATCTGAATGCATTCTCAATTCTGAAATCTAATTATAATTAAATCAATTTGAATTTTAATTTGTATTTGATATTGATTATTAAATAATGTAGTATATAATATTGTGTATATTCTTCAACAATATTGTATATATTATTGTGTTCTAGTATAGAATGTTGTGTATATTCTTCAAGAATATTGTATATATTATTGCTTTAGTATTGAATGTTGTGTACATTCTTCAAGGGTATTGTATGTATTATTGTTTATGTTAGAAGAATGGTTGTTTTACGTTAAAAAATGGTTCTAATATTCTTGAAAAAAACGTGTTTTTTTGGAATGAGCGAATGACGATGTGTGCTCATGGTAATAATTTTTTTAATATAATTATTGTAATTACTAATCACATAATACATGCTTTAATTTAATATAATAACACAATTGATTATTTAATAAAATTCCACCAAATTAGGAGATAATAATTGATATTCATTTTTTAAATATTGATGAATAGACTACCATTTTAGGGGTTTATTTGTAAAAACTAATTAATTAAGTTTTATATGTATACGTTTAAACCCCTGAATCTAAGACTATTGATCATTTCAAAGAAGTTCAATATTTTGTCATACATTCACACAAGAGATACAATTCACATTTAATAGATAAATATAAAAAATGATAACACAAACATAACACGTTGCATAAAAAGTAAATGTTAACAATAGTCTTGACATGATGAATTCCAAATTAAAATCCGATTACAAAAATATAATTTGTTCGGTTAATGGTCGTTACTCCATTAGAGCGGATTTAAAAATCATCGTTAAATTGTGAAAGAGACTTGGTAAAAAAGGCACCATTTTCTTTCAGTATGAAAATACCGTCGCTATTGTGTAACCATATGATATACTAAACTACTAAAGCATTGTTATTATTTCCCACATATACAATTCATGTAAATTGAAAACATCATTCTTCCTACCATCTTGTACTTCTAAGTTGATGTCGTCGATGAAATATACCTGCCAAGTTACACAATACACATTGCGCATCCTCATTCCAATCACTATCTGTGCAGAAGGGGTGATATTTCTTGAAAATATCTATTTTAAAACAAGCATAAGAAAAGCCCAAAGTATTCCTTAGCCCTCCAAAGCCCAATAACTTAAATAGATTTAGAACCTCAGCTTCGGCGCTACGCTGGCGATCGTCGTTGTCGTGGACCTCGTGGTTACACTAGATTTAGATTCAGAGTCTTGCCGTCGGATCGCGTAACGGAACTATTGTTCACATCAGTGAGCACATTCGTTTCAACTTTAACACTGTGTAATCGCTTGTGAAAGAGAAGTATAAGTTTCTCCAGGAAAAATGCAAAGCAAGGGATCGAATTACCACCGGAATGCTACGGCAGGACTGGTTTTTCGATCCCCTATTTCAGCCTTAATGCTCTGCACCATCGCCGCCATGGCCTCTTTCTATGTCGCCGGTCGGTAAGTGTTTTTATTCTTCTTTTCAACTTTTGGTCAACTGATTTAATCGGATGAAGTGATAATACTCCACTGAGTAATTACTGTACATCATTTCTTTCTATGAGGTATGATTCAGGAAATTCCTTTTCTATTCATAACCATCACGTCTACTAATTTGTGGCTAAATCGTCGGAATTTGTACTGAATCCACTGCCTAGCATATGCAGTATAATTTTAAGCTAGATCGCATCACGATATCATTGTGTGTGATTTTAATTGGATGTGCATAGTTATATTGTTCAATCATCTCATACATCAGTAATTCACGCATATATCTATTTGCTTTTGGTTTTTCTGTGCAGTTTATGGCAGGATGCAGAGGACAGGGTTTATTTGGGTAAAGAGCTTGACAGAATAACAGGACAGGTAAGCAAGAAGTCAAGCGCATGATTAGTTTTGTTGATGCTTCTATACTTATAACTTACTGCTATGGACATATTTAGGACTCCTAAAGTTTGATCTGGTAGTCATTAGAGTTGGCATGATGATTATTATTCAATTTCAGGGGAAATCTGCTATATCCGTGGATGATACATTGAAAATAATAGGATGCAGGTAATGTGGTTGTTAACCTTCAGTTATTGACTCTATCATGCACTCTAGTCCATGTTTTAGTTTATAACTGACGTTTGTATGCTTGTTAGGGAACAACAGAAGAAACTAACAGCTCTTGAGATGGAACTAGCTGCAGCTCGTCAAGAAGGCTTTGTATCAGACCACTTATCAAAGACCAAAAAGAAGAGGCCATTGGTGATGATTGGAGTCCTTACAGGATTTGGTCGCAAGAACAACAGGGAAGTCATACGCAAGGCATGGATGTCAACTGGTAACCACATTCTTCACATTCATCAATGCTTAGTTTCAGACTCAAATCTTTACATCTCTGAATTTTCAGCTGTAATTGGTGCAGGTGAAGCTTTGAAAAAAATGGAGGTTGAAAAAGGTGTTATTGCTCGATTTGTTATTGGAAGAAGGTGCTATGCTCTTATTCCTCTTCTTTCCACTTCATGATGTTCTCTTCTGAAAATTGTGATGGCTAAATGACAATTTATTTTGCAGTGCTAACCGTGGAGACAGTCTGGATAGGGACATAGATATTGAAGATAAGAACCACAATGATTTCTTTATCTTAGTAAGTATAAGGGCTCATTGTATTTTGTGGTTTCGTTTTTATAATAATTGGAAAGTGACTGAGATTTATCTTTGTACAGGAAAGCCATGTGGAGGCTCCTGTGGAACTTCCAAAGAAAACCAAATTGTTCTTTGCCCATGCTGCAGAAAGATGGGAAGCTGAATACTACGCCAAAGTCAATGATGATGTGTATGTAAATATTGGTAATATTCTATTTCTTAATCTATATTAATGCTTTTATTAGTTTGTAACAAGGTATTCTCTATACTATAAAAAAACATTTGTTTTACAGATGCCTTGGGAAGTACACTTGCGGCTTATATAGATAAGCCTCGTGTATATATCGGGTGTATGAAATCAGGCGAAGTTTTCTCTGAAGAGTAAGTCTGATAAAAAACTCGACCACATTACCATTTATATTTTGTTTATATTATATTCTAGATAATATTTTTTGTGGATTTTTGTAGGGGTCAAAAATGGTACGAACCTGATTGGTGGAAATTTGGGGACGGGAAGACGTAAGAATTAAGAAGCTAATTTTTTTTGAAAAGAATCATTAAAGTTAAATTTTGTCGTATTATTATTTTTTTTATAATTAACAGGTATTTTCGACACGCATCTGGTGAAATGTTTGTTATATCCAAGGCTTTGGCTAGATTTGTCTCGATAAACAAATCAATTCTTCGCACATACGCTTTTGATGATGTCAGCACTGGATCGTGGTTCATCGGTCTTGATGTCAAACATATTGATGACAAAAAGTTTTGCTGTGCATCTTGGTCAACAGGTTTTTTTTCTCTCTCTCTCTGTCTCTCTCTCATATAGGCTGCTTTTTGTTACAGGGGATAGGATGAGGGCGTTTACGTCTTTTGTTACATGGTTGTGTTTCAGGGGGAATATGTGCAGGTGCATGAGTTGTTTTATATAAAGAAGGTTAACAAGCGGAGGTTGCTTTGATGTGTACACTATGGAGATAGATGATGTCAGCATGCTTAGGGAAGTTGAATTATAGCAACGAATTTTTGTGGATTCGTTTTAAAGGAACTTAACATTATGAAATGTGCGGTGGACACCTAGAGGGAACTTTTTTATTTTATTTTTAAATTGACCGAAAAACTTGATTCTTTTGTTTGATATATACTAACTACAAGATGTTACAATGCTTCAAAGTGAGTTATCTTTTAATAATGATTTCAATTTCCCTTCTTCTGTTTGGCCTCAAGTACTCTTTACAGTACTGAAATCGGGTTAAATTGGTTTGGTTTTTTTTTTTTTTTTTTTTATTTAATTTATCACTTTCATCTGATTCCAACATGATGCATACCCACATTTGAAATCAATTACAGGAATAACTAGATAGAGTATACTGTAAGAAAATTTTGACAAACGAAATCTGCACAGTTATAAATCAACTTGTGTAACATCCGCATTTATCTAAACTACCTTTTTACTGAAAAACAAGAAAATAAAATGAATATGTTTGGTTTCTGTTGAAATACTTTATGAAATACAGTTTGTGTACTTCATAACCATACAGCTGTAGCATTCATGATGTCGGTACACATTTGCTAACTACATTACCAAATTTATTCCATAATCCACATACACAACTTATTAATTAAGGTCATTTGTAGTACACCTCAATCCACATACACTACTACTTTTTTTTTTTTTTTTTTTTTTTTTTTTTTTTTTTCTTAATATTATATAGCATGATATAAATGACTTGGAAATTTGTTTAAATATATATAATCCCAAACCTCTGAAAATCCCCCTTCTAGTTTTACCCATTTGATCCGTCATAATTAAAATGTAGCTCTTATGTGTCATGATTGACATATTTAATATGTAACAACCTTTTATATTTTTAATAAAACATGACTTTGAATTAAGAAATTATTCTCAACTGATTTAATTTGCAATGTAATATATTGCAGAAATTAGTACATTATGGATATTTGAATTTATGTGACGATTTATGAAGTACGAGTCATAGACATGATGGCTTTTTATGCGAACTTGGGTTAATGACTTATTGCTGAAAAAACATATATGTTTTTAATTAATTTATGTAATGAAGTAGATTTTGCAACAATTTATACATTTATGTGTCCGTGTAGTTATTTTACTTTAAAAACACATATAAACTGTAAAGTCCACAATCACTACATTGCTCTGGTGTTGCTCGGGCAGGCCCAAAAGAAAAACTAGGTATAACTCGATTAAGGCCCGAGAGCAGCCTGCAGGCCTTGCTTGATGAGACGTAGGCCTCCCCTGGCCTTGGGGCCTGAAACCCCAGTCCCTTGTGCATCTTTACAATCTACTCTAGACTTGACAATTCGTGTACTTGTGTCCGACACAAATTTACATGTCACGAACACGACACGAACTGTAAAACGTGTCAATGTATAAACCAAGAACACGACACACAAATAGTTTGTGTGACACGTGACACGACACGATATGAGATGTTCTTAACCGTGTTACACAAAAACACAGATTTGCACGAATTTATGTTATTTTTCAAAAATATATGTATTAAATAAAAGTATATTGTTAAAACAAGCTAAAATCAAAAGGTAGCATGCTCGATTTAACTAAATTATTCGTGTATTATATGTGTCATGTATTCTTGTTACGTGTCACACGAAAAGTATTAGTGTCTTATACGTGTTTACACGAGTACATTCGTGTCTGACTTGTATAAGATATGAGACACAAGTTTGAAATTTGTATCGACACGAATAAACACAAAATACGAATTTACAAAATTCAAACATAAAATACACATATCGTGTCACTCGTGTATCAAATTATCATGTCTGGTCTACTTCTCAGCCTTTACTCATTTGGGCCGGATCGAAGTATCCATGGATACTGGCGGGTGGTCAACAGCAACGCGGTTCCTTTACCCGTCTCAAACAGGTCTATAGTTTTCTCACCTAGAACTCTTGTTTCCCGATCCTCAATACCCTTCGTTGAATTTCTCCATACAATGGATTACGATTTCAGAAACAGGTTGAATCCACCGTACAATTCTCAATCTTCGATGTACAACAGGCCAACGCCGTCATCTTCGGCGTCGCCGATGCAGCCGTCGACTCATCCGATGTATGGACCGTCGTCGCTCTACCCCAAGATCGGTCAGTCCGGTGGTCACTCTGTTGTTCACCCGCCCGCTCGCAATAACGCCACTGCCTCTTCCTGTAAGTTTTAGACTATATTAGTGTGATTTTAGGTATCCGTTCAATAATTTTCTTAGTTGTTTCTAAGCTCGTTTTGATCGGACGAATAATCTGTTTTCTAATCTTATTAGGAAGTTTGTATTTAATTGGCGATTCTGATCTGTATATGAAATTCGTTATTAGTTGAAGGTTTGCTAACTGATTAATCTATTCCGATACCTTTTTAGCAGGAATGGGGATTAGGGTTACTTTAAAACCGGAATTTCGGATTACACCACCGGTATCTTTCTGTACTTGATTCAAACTCGTTATTGTTGCTTTTCCAATAATCACTGTTTGATGACTACCGATATTGTCTTATCTATCAGTGTATTCATGAATCTTGAATTCCTAGCATACTATATTATCTATTTCGATTTTACTTCTCAATTTTAGCGACTCACTTATAGGTACTACCTTTAACTTTTCTGATGGTCCCAAACCTTGATTTATAGTTTGATAATGGCTTATAAAATCATTCTAGTATGATTTTTGATGTCTTATTGGTCAAAAGTGTCTAGAGAAGGTAATTAGAAGAACTAATATTGTTCGAGCATTTCCCATCATAGTTTCATTAATTTCCTGGCTCCTATAAAAGAGAATATATATAAATCTTGACCATCCCCTATTTCTACTATGTTGGACACACACATATAACTTAGGTGCTGTTTCTTTTTGACTTAATGGAGACAAGACTTAAGGGCTGTTTCAACCCATTAAGTCATTCTGTATAGATTAAGTAAAAAAGAAACAACCATGTATAGGTATTTATCAACTGTTTATGTGGATTAAGGGTTTTATATCTTTATATATGATGTAAAGCATTGTGTTCATTTAATTTACAAGATTAGCCTTGATGAAAAATACTTGTGTATTGTAGCCTCAAATGTCCCCACACATTGGAGAAATCCCTCGAAGCACATTTCAGTTTGACTTTGACCTGGAAAGGAAAATACTTGCTGAAGCAGAGAAAGAAAACCCAAATTGGAGCAAACTTGGGCTCGAAAACCTTCCCCATAAAACCGCAAAACCAATTTCTCGCGCGGTACAATTTAACAATTTCTTTTACTTTATTTTTTCTTTAAATATTAATCATATTCCTCAAAATTATTGTTTTGGATGCAGAACTCTAGTGTAGACCCAGTGGTTGGAAAATACATAGCAACAGGTCTTAATAGAGAGGCAGTACCTATTGCAGTTGCTAAATATGGAGATAATCCAACTAAGGTAATTAAATGACTACTTGCTTTTTTATTAAAATTTATCATCCTTTTCATGTTTATGTTGTTTTAATATTTTACAGGTGAGGGAATTTGTGAATGGGTACAGTGTGTTGCGAGAAATGGGGTTTGAAGCTAATAGTGTCGCTGAAGCATTATTCACCCATGACAACGATAAAGAGGCTGCAGTTAATTATCTCAGCAGTTCATGAGACCGACTGCCACAAAAATATTAAACTCAGCTTGTATCATTATTTTTATCTATTTCTATTTTGGTTTGTAAAATGATGTCCTTGTGTATATTGAATTTATATTGTCAACTAATGTTATGAATGAATAACTTCTAGTTATTGATTTACCGACTTACTTATGTTTGCAACATTAATAGCCGACATATTTACAAAAATGACCACATCACTGATGCGAATGGTAGGCTATGGCCCTTTTTTTTTTTTGTTTACCGAAATGACCTCTCTGTATAGAACATGACATTCTGGGTTCTGGATACTATATAAATTGCATTCTTGCTCATTTGCACCATCCGTTCTAAAGAAAATTCTCTCAACATTAGATTCACTGTGTTTTTCCCGAATTGTTAGTTGATAATGATGTTATAGTGTAACGTATTTCGTCATATGTAAGTATGAGCCTGTAATAGACCATTATGGACGATTGTTTCGGAAGTGTTCCTTCAATTTTGAAAACATACGTCATAATCCGGATTGAAGATATGAGGCTAGTTTACATCTTTTTTGCTTATTGTACTCCAAATTAAAATCATATAAAAAGGTCGTGGTGTCAAAGGCTACTTTTTTACATTCCCCGTACGTTATAAAGGCACCAAGTGTGCCTAGCAATAAGCCTAGGTTTGCCGTTTTAGGGCCGCAGGTCATTACATATAGAGAAATTGTATTTATTCCTACATTTTATTTCTACTCATGTTCCTATCCATGTTAAATTTTGACATGTGGCTTAAAATATCATTTATTTTATTAAATGAGACACTTGTCATAATTTCACATGGGTAGGAAGATGGGTAGGAACAAAAGGTAGGAATAAATACAATTTCTCTTATAGATAATATACTCTATTTTAAAATTGGTTTGAAGTACCTAGTACGCCTACCAAAGTTGCATAGTAATCGGTCCAAGCATCTTTAGCTAAAGGCCTAGGTTAGCCGGTATACGACCACAAGAAACCAAGTACATCTAAATCAAGTGTGCGTACCCAGGGTATTGTATTTAGTTACGATTTAGGTTATTAGGTTGTGTTTCAGGAATGTAATGTATTTTGTTAGAGTTGGTTTATGTTGCATATATCTTCTTAAACCAATTGGTATGATGTTCGACATACGATAATAAAACATCAAATTTCTCTCTCTCTCTCTCTCTCTCTCTCTCTCTATACATACATACATACATACATACATACATACATACATACATACATACATACATACATACATACATACATACATACATACATACATACATACATACATACATACATATATATATATATATATATATATATATATATATATATATATATATATATATATATATATATATATATATATATATGACAAAACTACATAAATGGTCCTTGTGGTTGACAAAAACTATCATTGCAAGTCTTTTTCAGGGTTTTTTTAACATAGATGGTAATATATATATATATATATATATATATATATATATATATATATATATATATATATATATATATATATATATATATATATATATATATATATATATATGGTCCCGTTCCGGTGATGACTCTTTTTTCTATAAGGACTCGTAATGACATCTTAAAAAAATTAAAAAAAAATATAAAAAAAATACAAATCATAAAATCGAGAATAGTACTATATCATTATCAAAAAAAATTGGATCATTGAAAAACAGCAATGATCCATTTTTTTATTTTGTGTATCATTGTTTCATTATAAAAAAAATAATGATCCAAAAGTTTTTTTTCGAATTTTCTTTTTATCCAATATAGTACTATGATCCATTTTATTTTTTATATTTTTTGTTTAATTTTTTTCAATTTTTTAAGGTGTCCTCACGAGTCCTCACCCGATCGCTTATATATATATATATATATATATATATATATATATATATATATATATATATATATATATATATATATATATATATATATATATATATATATATATATATATATATATATATATATATATATATATATATATATATATATATATATATATATATATATATATATGAGAACCCATATATTTACAAGAACCTCAAAACTCCATCAAGATCAACTTTATTAAGAGCATGATCATTCACATGTGAGTTTTAAGCAAATTCCTTTGTGAATTTCAATTAATTCATTTACGTATGATCAAAATGTTAAAATAGCGTGCATCTAATTTTAGACATATTAATTCACATACATATGATAATTGTACCTGATGTTTTCAACAATTTTTGATCATTCATACGTAATTTTGAGGACATGTTATTAAGTAAATTAATGTATGAATCTTAGTTAAATCAATTATATATTATCAAATGGTTAAAAAAGTAAAAAATATAAGTGAATTAATTTCGTCATTTTTTTACATCCAAAAATATTTTAAATGTTATATAAAAAATCACCGTTCTAGTGAAGTATCCTAATAAAGTATTAGTTATAAAAAATAATATGTGTAATGTTTTATTGAAATATTACGATTGCAAAGTATTAAATTGCTCAGTAATATTCTATTAGAATATTAAAAATAATAGTCCATTGTGGAAAATTTTAAAATTCTAACAATATTATTATAGAATATTATAAATAATATTTGTCATGAACAAAATTGTGTTAGAATATTACACACAAATGATGATATTTTTTTCTTATTTTATTTTTAAAATATTTTTTAGGATATTAAAAGTGATGAAAAGTCAATATTCCTTTTTCACTTTTAATTTTTTCTTTCAAAATGTGTGGCCAGAAACATGTTCCCATGTTTCATAAACATATCCCCTCTCAAATGACATCTTTCTATATTTTCGTAACTGTTCATGATTGGTCCTTTCAATATTGTAACAGTAAAGCGGAAGATTGACAAAATTTCTTCATGAATTCACTTGAATCTCATTTTAGCTATTAATAAGTTGTATACGAGGTTGCAAATATCTAAACCTTAACAAAACAAATACAAACAGAAATTGACACTACATAATACGAGTCTGGAGTATGCCACTGGAATGGTGGACGAACCAATTTATGTCAATTTTTATGGTTTTGTTACATATTACACAACCCTTATAAAATATAAAGTATTGTGTATGGAAAAACATTGTTGTGTACCAATCACCGTTTTGGAACAAAGCATTCTTCGATAAATACTAGATAAAATTGATCAAAATCCTTTTATTCTTATTGATGTGGTTATTTTATAAATATCTCTTCATAAGTTCATATCTAGGAGATGTTGGTTGACTTGAATATATTACAGTTGGATATTTAAAATAATTTTGTAATGAAACAAAATTTGTGAATTAAAAGAATGATGGAATATGATTATATGTATTTATGCCAATTCCAAACATGCAGTAGCTATGAAGATGAAGACAAAAAAGAGTAGAATAGAATAATAAAGATTTTGTGGCATGGAAGGTGGCTGCTACATATCATTAAATGACGAAGCGTAGCATGGTTTGTTTAATTATTTAAAGCCATGTTACGTCTGGTCGGTCATTGTGAATATTTTAATGTTATATACGTAAACACTGGGATTTGGTAGGCGCATTCTTATCTCTCCAATAATTCTTGTTATATGCATTCAATATAAATTTTCAGTATAACTGTATTTAATATGAACCATGCTAATCTAAGTGAGTTAGATGGGTCGATCAACAGATTATGACATAAATTTAAGTTTGAGCTAAAACGGGTTACGTGATCAGCTAACATTTTATTTGAACTTCGAGTTATTATACATACATTTGTGTATACTTTGAGCCGCCAATTTAAAATCATTGGACCCCTTTTCGGCCAAACTTTTAAAATGTTAGTTTAACTTGTTACCATTTTTATTATTTTTTTCTAAATCAAGCTATTTTTGTATAACCGTAGAAAATTAATCAGTAGGTATATCCACCACACATAGTTAGGTGAGGCCATGGTGGCATTATGGGATGCGAAGTGACCTATGGTAAATTCCCTATCGAGATGAAAAACCACTCCACTTCCTCCGTTTTTTTGTTAATATGTAATCTAGAGCAGAGGTGCATAAAAGCCGGTTAAAAACCGGTTCCGGTTTTTTTAAAACCGGTTTTTTCAAAAACCGGTTTGGATCCAACCGGTTTCGGTTATAACCGGTCCGGTTTTGGCCGGTTTTTTTCGAAAAGAAATTGAGTTTTCGACCGGTTTTTTCGGTTTTTAAACAGGTTCGGTTTGGTTAATCGGAAGAAAAACCGGGGAAAAAACTGGTTCAGTTTGAGATAGAAAACCGGTTATTATAAAACCGGTAATTAAAAAACCGGTTATTAGAAACCCGGTTATTAGAAAAACCGGTTTCGGTTTTTTTTTTTCCGGTTTTTAAAAAAACCGGTTATAATGTGCACCTCTAATCTAGAGTAAATTACAAAAAAATATGGTTTGGCCCAATTTTTCAATAAGAGTCCAACTTTTGGAATTTTATTTTATGAGTCCTCATATTTTTCTTTCAATAAGAGTCTAAAGGTCAGTAAAAAGACTAAACTACCATTGATATATTTTTTTTCTTTAATTGTATTATTTATTTGGTAATTAAAAAAAAAGAAATCGATCTTGGTTTCCGTTGTCTACCTCGATCGATATAAACCCAAAAATCGAAAACTTGGACCATCGGTATCGGTCTCCTCGACATCCTTCCCTTGAACAACGCCGGCAGTAGCAGCAATCGCTGCGACCATTCCCAACCTCTCTTACTCCTTCGTTCGATCTCTATCTCGATCTTGGTTTCCGTCGTCTGAATCGCGCCACACCACGACCATCGTCGCCCATAATAGTCGCTGTTGAACTTCCGACAGCTTATAACCGCTGCTACTCCTTCCATCTGCATCGATACCTCTGTATCTCGATCTCTCACTCGCAACTATTGAAGTCGTGATTAATCTTTCCCCTCGATCTCTCTTTCGTGTCTGATTTCTTGTTTATTCTCTTCTTTCTGCAGCTACCGAACACGCACACACACCAAGAATTCATGTATAATAGGAAAGAGGGACATTTGTATCTTGAATCTTGAATAAAGTCTCAGGCGCAGTGAGAATGCTATATTCCTCCCATCGAGTTCCTCCCCAAATTAGGTCACCTTTCTTGAAGTTTGAATGCCCAGAATCCACGACTTTAGCCACTCCTAATCCTACTATAGAAGAACACAATCATAAGGACAAATGGTTCAATAGGCAATCTGTTTCCCCAAAATTGGAAAAATGAAAGTGAGAAATGAGAGTGTAATTCATACCGAACCAGAGTGAAGGATTCAACGTAACTGCCTTGGGTTTTGTTCATCCGACCACGCATTTAAGGATCACAGGAGAGATAAAGGTTATTGACGAGGACGGCTTTGGAGCCTTGTGGTAGCTTGAGTTGGACGGTGCCGAAAGATTCGACGAGCATGTCAGATTCCTTGGGGAATCCATTAACGTTATCCTTTTATATCACCGGCTGATTTCTTACTTCTTCCGGCTGCTAAACAGGGATGTATTTTCTTTTATTTTTATTAATAAAATAAATAATAAATTCAAAGAAAAATTAAAAAGAAATTAAAAATGGTAGTTTAGTATTTTTACCTGGCCAATGGACTACTTCTGCAAGTTAAATGAAACCTTAAGGACCCATAAAATGATTTTTGAAAAGTTAGACTCTTATTGAAAGTTGGGCCAAACCACAGGGACCATTTTTGTAATTTACTCTATAATCTCTTAAATCATATACATAATAAAAATTATAAAATATATTAAAATTCATGGTTTTTAATTCTCTATGAATAAAATATAATATTATATCATTTATACATATTTGTCACTCTCATATAAAGATATTTATTAAAAAAAGTAGCTAGTGAGAGGTGACAATTTTCTAAGTTAGGGGGAGTGCGAGGAAAATGAAGTGACACTTAAGTGATAGTAAAAAAATGAGAGGAGTGTTGGATGATCAGCACATCTTTTGGTCTTATAATGATATAATCCACGCTTTCTTAGGCTGTGAGACTCATCACCCCATCACCCCAAAAGACTTGTTGCATCAACGTCATGTCACAACTACTTCCCCATCACTTACTAAGGGGCATCCGTTACTCGATCACCCCAAACTACCAATACTATTTCTAGTTATACTTTGTATATATCCATGATGAGGTATGTATCATAGTGCACTCTGTACAAGCAGACAAAGCACAAGATGCTTGGAGTTTGCTGATATTGATATGGAGAAAGCAATTGCCTTAGGGAATGAATGACATGACCAAGTATGAGCAGACCCATGACCCTTTACTCCACTTCATCACAACGCCCAGATTTGGGTGGTAGCGGTGGTTTCACACGACTATGCAAGCCATATCACCACCACTCCATATCATGGTGAGTACATCGATAAGCCTTAGGTTACAGGGTGTGATACCACAGATTTCCTCAATGTTTATTTGTCATCTTAGCACCATATCAGTTTCCCTCATTCTCCTCTCATTCCCCTTTTATATAGGAAATATTTCATTACTTATAGCCTAACTTTAAAAATTACATAATAATAAAAACTAAAATAAATATTAGAACAAACCTAAGACATCCTATCCTTTTTTGATATTACTCACTTTAGGTGGTTTGTTTGTTGTGCAATAAAAATGATTGACCAAATAAAGACTAATCGAGAGAGAAAATGGTTGGAAGGTTTAAGAAAATAGAGTGTTGGGTTGGATTTGATCGTGGGCTACAAGTGGTTAGACCAGTCTATGGGATGTTGAAGGACTATAAGTGGACAATGGGTTAAAAGGGAAATGTAATACATGAAGGAAGTCAAGAGGGTAGGTGTAGTGGCTTCTATCTTAGAGGTGCACAAGTGCGAGACATTTTAAGGGGAGGGGGTTCAACGAGGTCTATTGCGACCACATTAGCTTCACTATAGTGGCCACCACATCCACACCCTTTTGTCTTATTTTTTAGCTGGTTTTTACGTCTGTGAATTCATATAAACAAACCAAAAATTAGTAGTGACATGATAATAACAAATAAGAGGTTACAATGTAATTTTTATCTTAAAGTTTATTTAAGCTATATCGACTAATGCTCAACTATAGAAACGTCTAACTAACTGTTACAATTTGGGATCCCCATATTCGAACTAGGCTACTACTTCAAAAGGCGGGTATCATTCCCGTAGTTCCTTTCAATGTCTAGACATTTCTAATCCATTATCATGTTCTATTGGGGATTTCATATCCCACTACAACCAATTACACAACAAACATCTACTATAGACATCCAAAACATTCATGTACAAACAATAAATAAGACATGTGTTTAAAAGTTGGGAAAGTGTTACTATGTACTCACATCAACTCTTGGTTTGATTACTTGTAGAACTCTTATTGTCCCCTTGCTTTAGTCCTTTATCTTTGTTTATAATTTCCAATCTAGTGGAAGAACCAATTCATTAAGCTTTTAATAAGTCTGCGACGTGACTTACTATAATCATTATAACTCAAGTTCTCATATAACATTTAATGCTTTAAGATCACAATGATAATCCTTTCATTTACTTTTATCACAAGGAGCAAGTATTCATTTATGTCTATGGAGATTATGACCACTGTGGTTAAATCCCCAACACTTTACTTTCAATAATCTCTACGTCATTATCTAGAAAGTTATCCCATTCCCAAGTGTGTAGCAACATTATTTCATCAAGACATATGAGATTTATTATGGGTAACATGCTTATCTAACTTGGATTTAACATCCTTTAACCACAAGTTCAACATAACACTAACCTATGAAAATTGGATTCATGAATTCATCTCAAGTTTTCAACTTAATCCATACAAATTGAAGAGAGAGATGTGTTACATTGTTACCTTGCCTTGATTATCAAAAGCCCCTTGTTATCACATTGATTTGAGCTCACATTAGAAAACACATAGTAAAAACATTAAGACACACCTAGTAGTTGGGAGAGTTTCTTGAGACGATGGAAATGAGATTTAATTTGATGAAGTGGCTTCTAAATCACTTTAATTTCTTGGTATACTGACAATCCATTGGGTCAACCCGGACCTTTCGACACTTGGAAGGCTTAAAAGCACAACAACTGTCCTACATGAAGCGTCAACGCGTTGCGTTTAGTATTGGGACGCGTTGCGTTCCTTAACATGTCGGGTAGCTTCCTTCTTATGCATCTTGTTTATTCTTGGGGTATGAGCTTTACACGATCCGTGTAAAAATACACGAACCATGTATTAAGAAAAATGGCACGGTACACGGCCTCTGTAAAAAGACACTGACCAAGTGCCTTCGACCCGTCGTGTCAATCCAAGCTACGCGTGTGTTTAAACCACCAAACTTTTAATGCTTAGCCAGCCCTCTCAACTTTAAGCTATTATTTTCTCTTACCTCCTTTTATATAATAAACTTCCATTTACATTAATTTTATATGCATATAACTTCATGAACCAAATTCTTAGCATTAGAACAACATTGATTCACATAAAGGACCAAATTGTCCTCATGATCAAATTACTTATGACATAGATATTAAGAGTTTCAACTACATAATTCATGTTCACAAAAATTATAGAACTTTCTATTGTCACAACAATAAAGTTTAGGAAGTTTGAAAACTTTAGTTTGTTATTCATAAAATTCCCCAACATGACCCATCAGTTTCTAACCGCCACTCTAAAAAATTATAGGTTTCTAACTTAGAGAATATAACATTACCTTTTAATGCATTAGATTCGTAATAGTTTAGTTGCAAAAACCTTTTAATGCATTAGATTCGTAATAATTTAGTCACAAAATCTAGTTCAATCATGTTTACACTTAAGTTTCACAAGTTTTACATGTTTAGTCCTTACATCTTAAATTTCCTACAAGAGCTTTTACTAATATCTAACTTAGAATATTCAACATTATCTTCCAACTAATATTTTTCATAACATTTAAGCAGGGCCGGTCCAAGCCGATTTGGGACCCGGGACAAAATAGAAAATGAGGTCCTTCAAAAAATATCGTCAAAGTTAATGTACAAAACAGTAAAATGAACGAAGAAAATATAAAACTTCTTATAGAAAAAAACTAGTTTAAGCTTCAATTAATTAGTAGTGTGAACCTCAATATCTATTAAGCTTTAAATGATCAAGATTGCAAAATCAAATCTAAAAGGTAGTTCCATACACACAGTCACTCTAGCTAAAATTCAAGATCTTCGATGACCTGTTGATTGTTTGTACAATTCAAGATCATAACAGTGTAGTAGGAAAGCACACAAATGCTAGAATCCCTTCCAAGCAATGAGACATGATTTTGTTGAACATCAAAATGAGAACATTGCCAAGTATACATACAAAGACCTTATGTCTATGTACGACTAAAAGCATAAATTGTGGAGCAAATGCATATATCAATTGATGCTTCTTAGAACAAAGCACACTCAAACCATCATTAGAGTAATTTAAGGATTTAACCAATTACACTTGAGTTCATATCCAATATGTTCTATAAAGTACTCTCACATTTGATTACAAACCAATAATCAAACATATGACATGTATAGAGAGATTCATCATTCCAAAATGTGCTTATCAGACTTCAAACAAAAGCAAACTTGGTATTCAATATGTAAACAACTTTTTTCATATAACTGGCAACCGCAATTGCATAAAGACAACACAATACTAAAAACATACAATCTAAAGTATACAAACTTCATTACACGGAAGAGGGAATGTAATACATATAAAGAGTTAAATTACAAAATGATACATACCTACTTAACAAAAAAATAAGAGGCATACAACAGATTGAACAAATGGGGTCGTTGATTTCATTGCGACGGCTACTTCTTTGTATTTCAGTTGATTTGTTTTCCGCTCAGTCATTTAAATTTTAGTTGATCCATTTTTCGTTAAGTTCAAAGCAATTGTCATCACTAATGCATCAACTTAGTCGCTTCATACATTTGTAATACGGATGGAAACTCCCTATAAATAATCGAAATTAATTTGGGGCCTTAAACCAGTAGGGCCCTGGGCGGTCGCCTAGGTTGCCCCGCCTCATGGACCGGCCCTACATTTAAGTCCTTAATATTAGCTAAACAAAAACTAGACAATGATTTTATCAAGTTTGACAAATTTATAATTTATTTTTATTTCTACATAGTTATATTTATTTATTTTTATTAAAATTTCCTTTTCACAAAATTTTTTATTTTTACCAAAAATGACAAAAATTCTAACCCTAAAATAGGGATGTTACAAATATCTAAAAGTTGTTTGGACGTGCTCGTGTAGATACACAATCTTGATTGCCATCTCCTATACCTAAAGGAACCCTACACATCAAAGGTATGGTCAACTAACTTTCTTTTGTAGCAGCTGATTATTTTAGTTTAATTAGATCCACTTTGGTGTTCATAAAAAAATTAATATTATTTTTCCGTTGCATATCAATTTTTTAATCGTTTTTAGAATTGATCATACCTCAACACATGTTAGTATGTTACTTACATGACTTTAACTTGTCGACATTGTTTTGACAATCATCCGATGGTTCATCTTTATATGCCCAACCATCCGCTCATGTTATCAAAGCACATAAACTGCGATCAAACCACCAACACTCCATATTAACTATGTAGATATAACGGATGAAGACAAAAGCTTTTCCACGTCTTCATATTAATTATTTAATGTTTGTGTTTTGTAATATTGAATTTTATAAGTTTAAATATCTTTGTTTCACATTTTTAAGAAAAATATTGTTTTTGTGTACTTTTAGGAAAACTGTCATTTGTTTAATTCAAAATATTTCTCACTTCGGTATAATTAAAGTGACGTTTACTATACACTAAATAGGCGAATATGTTACACAATGCTACCATAGATAATTAATATTAACCAAATTTTAAGTTTAATGAGAATGATTTTGGGCTTACAAATTTTTAAAAATAAGAAATGAAGTCCAACGCAGTGCTATGAACCATACTGTGTTGTCTGGCCTCCAAGCGTACACTTCAGATTCCAGAGACTGTGAGGGAGGTGACAGCTCAGATTGTTGTGATTCAACAATATTGCTTTGTCTAATCACAAAGAGTGGTGCTTCTGATTTTTAGGATGAGACAGAAGTATCTACTTCCTCTAACCAAATGCAAACATTTAATCACTGACATGCTTATTTCATACAATCGCGACTGATTCATAAATTTGTGAAACCTGGTTCTTCATTTTCAAGAAGAAAATATGAAACATGTAATCTATAATAAGAGAGTTACTTGATCGCCAGTTGATTTTGAGACATGTTTAAGGTTCTTTCTTCTTATCGTTGTAGTATTGTAAGAGTATTAGATATTGAATTTAAATGGAGCGTCTTGAGGATATAAGTCCACATGTGATGAATTCACCTAACTTCCACATCATGTAATTGAGTGTCATGTCACTATTTTATTATCAACACACAAACATCACGTAGACCTTGGTATACTCATCACATCATATCATCATTTTCAATTTAAAATAAATAAATAATAAAGTAAAATGGCATCTATAATCTATTGATTGGTTGATAAATTGAGGCTTTAATCTGATTGAATATGATGGGATATTATGGGAAATACGGTGTATCACATGAGACCTCAACACTATCCATCACATACCACCCGGGGTGGTGTCCACGGTGTAATGGGCTGCCAACATATCATCACGATAGCTCCGTAAAAAGCATACCGCACAGCCTAACCTGCGAATTTGTGGTAACTTTTGCTTGAAGTTGGTGGTTATTTTTTTAAATATTTAAAAAATATGAATCTAGAAAATGAGAATATATATATATATATATATATATATATATATATATATATATATATATATATATATATATATATATATATATATATATATATATATATATATATATATATATATATATATATATATATATATACTTCATAATAAAGCATTCATTTTGATTGCCACGTGTCATCTTTTTAGCTATTCTGATTCTGGTTTTCCCGCCTAAACATGAACATAGACAAGTATTGTGGTTTCATTCATTGTTCTTTCGGTTATGCTTCTGTTTCCACAAATCACGCCATTTTTAAATACGGAACTGAATATATGCTAATTATGACTATCCATTTTGAAAATTAAATCGTCCAATTATAACTGCTTCATCGCTTCATTTTCTTAATTGCGTTATTTACGCTCAACTTTTCAATATTTCTCTTTGTTTATGAAACCCTAATCCTTCAGGAAACGATATGCATAAAGCCAACCAAGTATTCATTCACTCCTTCAATATGTAATATTCAAATCTTATCCCGTGAAATCTGCTATCAATTTGATTTCACACTCATTCAATTTCATATATGTACAGTTCTTAAGGTTCTTATATTATCAATTCGGCCACAAGGATTTGAAAGTAAAATGGAGTTCGATGGTTTCCCCTCCCTCTTCATTGCTTTGCTGTGCCACCGCCTCATTACCCAATTGCCAATGGTCATTGTATGTCAACAAGTCCTAAAATTTCCAGATTTGTGAAATTGGAATGAATTTTGTTAAAGTTGTCATGTTACTTTCCACCAAGAGTAAACATCGGCGCCACATTTGCCTCCTTCGTCTTGATGGAATGATTGGAACAATAACAAACTGAAGTTAGTATATCATAAGCTTCGTCTGTTGGTAAATGTTTTTCACAGCTTCAATTCATGTTCAATCAGTTTTTTAATCTTCAATTTCTATTTTGTAGGTAGTTCAGTTCCAAAAATCCACAACTTTGAAAGTAACTCCATTGCATTCTAGCCTCAAGGTTCGCTCAATTCTTCCTTTCAACCACTGCGTTTCCTCTGTTTTAGTGAAGAACATAACACGGTTAAAGTGGTATCACTTTGAATCTTGAAAACGACAAAATTTTAACCAAATTTATATAATTTCTTGGTGCAAGATATCTAAATTGTTGTGGTATGTAATGACATGCGATGTTGTGGGGGTTAATTCATTAATTAGAACACTATGGGCCATCTGCATCAATTCTGTTAACAGGTATAACAATGAATTATCTTATTTTTTTTTACTAATTTTGTCTCAACTGCTGATTGGGTCACCAGAACTTGAGGAATCGGTGTTGGCTTTTCAACCAGAGAGAGAATTATGTTCTTCAAACTTGAGACCCACTAAATTTGGTCTTGGCTTTTCAACTGGAGGATTCAGTTATCTAGAAACTCGACATTCTCTCTCATATTGTTGTTGATGGTGTTAATCGCCCTTAATGTGACAAGGTTGTGGTTTTAATATAATAACTATGGAAGAATTTCAGAAACACGTATAAGTAAAGAGATAGACGGGTGTCTTAATTCTCCCACATAGTTATCATCACTAAATGTTTTAGTTTGTACTTATTCAGTTATTTGGAACAAGTTTTCCTTCATGTTATGATTAAATGGTTTTAAGTATTTAATTCATTCATTTCTAATGGTGGTTATCTTAGCCATTGATTTGGAAAAAAACTTTAGAAATTCAACAACATATATTTACATATTTTACTCAATCAGGTTTGTGGCATTGCTGAAGAAAGGGAACGGGGGTGTGAATCACTCTATCCTGATGAATGTGGGGTGGAGGTCGTGCGACAGTGATTGTTTAGATGATAAAAAACACATTTGATTTGACCTGTGACCAGGTATGGCTGTAAACCCGTTACGATAATTAATTAAAAGACGATTATCATAGAAGCTATATCATGAAAATAATCTAATTATTCTTTTCTTTTTGGTACTGCCAAAGGTTGCAAAACGATTTAGTTATTGCCTATGATAAATCAATTCCAGGACATCAGGACATCAGGTACACTGATTGCATGACTAAGTTTTATGGCTAAAAATAGATCCCTTATTTTTGAAATTTAATTGATGTATAGCAAGCATAAAGAGCGTGATGTAAAGCTTATTTTTCTGAAGAGGAACTTTCATTATTTAATTTCTCAGCAGTGGAAGGAGATAGGTAGAAAGGGAAAGATCCTTCTGTTATTTTTTGGTAAATCTCATTTCTTTTTATTCCCGTTGCTTGCCCCATCGAGAGCATGCCATTTCTAAGAAATATAAAAAAAACATAGTTGTCCCTGATTACTCATGAAAACTGAAATTTCCCTGTATAAATTGCTCACACATTGTCAACAAGCCATGCAAAATTGATGTTTAAATTCCAGTCGATTTGACCATAAGTCTCAACTCTCAAGTTTCTTGTAAATGGATCGATGGTTTGACTTTTGAGGTCAAGCATGTATGTTTTCAAACCTAGAATTGGCCATAACTTATTTACAGATTCAGTTCCATTTGTTTCTGTTTATAGCTTTTGTTAGGAAATATTTAATTCAATAATAAAATTGCTCACAGTTTTTCAACAAATCATGCAAAATATAATATTATAGTCAATTTGACCAGAAATCTGCCGACTCATGAACAAACAGCAGGCCTGAACATCATCACTGCGTACATGATCGGTTACTTGTATCCCGAACGTCCAGTTGCCAATATGTGCTTTAAAGTGTACGGATATATTAGCATGATTCAAGCTTTGACTTTTATACAAGACTTCAAACTCGGACGTTACATTCATGACTCAAGTAAGCTTTAAAACATCTCATCTTCAATTTAAAATACAACTCCAAAGTTTTTGAGGGTTTGTAATTATCAAAATTGCCGCAGGAGGGAGACTTTAGGAGGTATACTTTGACAGATCCTAACAAGGTGCTTTTCTGAAAGTTTCTGAGTGTCATCCATTGTCTTCTTTTGCTTGCTTGATTGATATAGAGATTTGTTTGTATGCAGCTCTTTGATTTTCATAAAATTATCAAGCAACCTATGGATTTTAGCCCTCTTAGGATCAAACATGATGGGGGACTTTGTTCAAATTCAGACTAACTAGAGTCGTTTTGGTTAATTATGCTTCAATTGTTTATTTCCGGTTTGATATAACATTGTTTAGATTTTTTACAGGATTTGTAATATTATAATCGTGTTTAAAATAAAGAAAACAAAGGGAAATGGTGTTTTTTGGAGCATACAAAGTATGGATTTTTGAATAGCATTGTGATAGCTATGAGTTTAATTAGATAAAATACATGATTTTACGATAAACATCATGTTATTATTCTAATTGAGATTGATGTATCATTTTCAGTTAATCCATCCAACCTCAAAATGGTGTTTTTTGTAAAGGTGAATATTAAACATACAAGATAACCATGAAAAGAATTAGTAGGTTTCTTCTGTTTAAAAGGATAATATATGACGACAACCCACCCCGGGTATTTCTATGCTCAACACTTTTTGAACATAATCAAGGAGGCATAGGTTTTTCCTACGCTCCAACTTTGTAAGGTATAAGTAAAGTACATGTTTTCTAATACTTGTAGCTTGGCAGGTGAACTTAATTTGTTTTTAGTATGCTACTATGTAAATTGTTGTAAATTGTTGTAATAATAGCATCGTACTATAGATAAATGATAGAACTGATACTTCCGGAAAAATGGCAAAAATTACACAACCTCTTTTTAGCATCTTAGTATTGAAAACATGGTAATAATAGCATCCTACTATAGAGAAAGGACACAACCGGTCCATGGCCGCATATCGGTTTTCAGCATCCTACTATTGAAAACAAGGTAATAAAAGCAACGTCGTTTGTAAAGCCAAAAATGATAATTTCCGGCAAAATGGCAAAAAATACACAATAGTTTTTTAGCATCCTACTACTGAACTTTGCAAAAAAAAAAAAAAAAAAAAAAATCATTAATAGCATCATACTTTTAAGATAAAATGTTTTTCTTAGTATATAATTTATTTTTAGTTGTCAACCGTGTAATACACGGGTTTTAAACTAGTATATATATATATATATATATATATATATATATATATATATATATATATATATATATATATATATATATATATATATATATATATATATATATATATATATATATATATATATATATATATATATATATATATATATATATATATATATATATATATAGGGTAAAGTTCAATTGAGAACCTAAAAAAGCCTAGGAACCTAAGAACCCATTTTATGAACTTTTTTTCTACATAATATTTTTCAAAAAAAAATATACCAAAATTTTTGTTATGATGCGTCTAGAAGATTTCAAAAAAAAAATTCAAAAAAAAAAATCATTTTATTAATTTTTTTTTCATATGAGTTTAGGGTTTAAAGTTTAGGGTTTAGGGTTTAGGTTTACGGTTTAGGGTTTACGGTTTAGGGTTTAGAAATCTCTTAGACGCTTTAAATAAAAAAATTGGATGAAAAAAAAAATCATTTATTATTATTATTTTTTTCATATGGGTTTAGGGTTTAGGGTTTAGGGTTTAGGGTTTAGGTTTAGGTTTAGGGTTTAGGGTTTAGGGTTTAGGGTTTAGGGTTTAAGGTTTAGAAATCTCTTAGACGCTTTAAATAAAAAAATTGGATGCAATTTTTTTTGAAAAATATTGTGTATATAAAAAGTTCCTAGGTTCCTAGGGTTTTTTAGGTTCTCTCATGATCTCGACCCTATATATATATATATATATATATATATATATATATATATATATATATATATATATATATATATATATATATATATATATATATATATATATATATATATATATATATATATATATATATATATATATATATATATATATATATATATATATATATAATTATTTTAGTAAATATTTCTTTCATTAATCGTTTTAGTAAATAACTCTTTCATTGAGTGTTGTTTCTGTGGTTAATTTTGATTGTGGGTTTATCTTGTGAGATCCAAACTTCAGCTACCAAGTTATCAGAGAAAAGTTATTGTCATTGACTTCGAGATAATTGATAGAAAATTAATAATAATAATAATAATAATAATAATAATAATAATAATAATTTATTTAGAAAAATGCGAGTTTTAATAGGGCATGGAGCAGACAATATCAATCAAAGTCACGAGAGAAGGGGTTATGGGCGCGGCGGTTGTGGTCGTCGGTGATTACCTCCTCCGTCCTTCAACAGAGCTCCCCCGCCGGAAACGTCGGAGCATTTTTTCTCTCCTCCAGCTACGGCTGACCATCATTACAACCTGTACTTCTAAACTTTGATTCCTCCCTCCAAATCATTACATTTCTTAGGTGTCTAAATTGATTAATAATTACGTTGAGTTCTTCCTCTACGTACCATTCACCACCACGTGCATCCTCCGCTCATCTCTCCAATCTCATTGATTTCTCCATACACTAGCTCTCTCTTTCCTCCATTTATTGTTTCCACCCTACCTCCATTAATTTCAGCTCCCACCTCCAAAATCTCTCTCCAGCTATTTTTTCATCAGTTTTTCAATATTAGTGTTTCGCTGTGTTGTGGAGTGGTTTAGCTTCATGGCTTGCAGATTATGAGAAATTTCATTAAGATTTCAATGGATTCAGCTTATCTTCACTGAGATCTGAATACGGTGAGTCCAAGTACTTTTCGTTTGTACTCCACTGTTGATAATTGTGTTTGTTTCTATGTATTTTGCAACGATTCCTTCCTTCGATTACAAGATTTACATCGGTATTTCTGGCTCTGTGTCGGTGGAGTGATTTAGCTGATTGCTTGTAGATTCTGATAAATTTCATGATGAACTCGATGGATTTAGCTCATCTTCACTGAGATTTGAAAACCGTGAATCCAATCAACATTCACTTTCTACTTCATCGTTGAATATTGCTTTTTTTGATTTTGCAATTACTTATAAGTTAATCCGGTAAGAATTAAGTACTGCAAAGTAGTCGAGCGTAATACAAGCTTGAAATGCATTTCTGATTTGAATCACTATAAAGTTACCGATATCGTAATTGATTACAAATTGAGCTCAAATTATGTTCAACTTATGAGAATATGACTTTATGCTATAATATTTTCTTTTCTTTGGAAATTCTATTGTCATAATCACCCAAATACGAGCGAATTTTCATTTCTAGAACGGGTAGATTTTTTTACAATAGTTTAGTAGGAAAAAGTTAAAAATGAATAAAAAATATAGAATATGATGCTATAATAAACAAATAAATGAAAACTCTTCGTTCTTACATTACTCATCCTGATCGGAAGTCAGTAAAGTACGGAAGAGGTGGATAAAAATCAAAGAAACTCACCAATAAAGAACTGAATTCATTTACGTTTCTTGTTTGACTAAAACGTTCGCTCTGATACAAGTTAGCTGTTCTCAATTCAGTTACACCTATATTCGACCTTCATCCAATAATGGTGGTTATTTATGAAGATCGTTACTTCATTACTTGTATGGTACTAAATCCTTTAATTTTCACCATCTTCTTATCTAGATGAGCAGCAAGGTTCTGTAGCTATTTTGATTTGTGACAAAATCAAAAATGAAGAGGATGAGCAAGAACATGAACAAGAAGGCGTTTATATTGTCTGCAATTTTCTTGTTTGGAGCATTTGTATCGTTGATCACCGCAGAGCCCACCGAAGATAAGCAGGTTCTAATTAATTTCATTCAAAGCATTTCGCATAGTCGCGAAATCAATTGGAATATGGGTTCTTCAGCTTGTGTTAACTGGACCGGGGTAACATGTAATTATGATGAGTCAAGAATCATAGCCCTTCGTTTGCCTGCTTTTAGCCTTCATGGTCCTATTCCCCCAAATACTCTTAGCCAATTATCGGACCTCCAAATCTTAAGTTTGAGATCCAACGGGTTAACGGGTCCTTTCCCATCCGATTTCTCAAACCTTAGAAACTTAACAGCTCTCTATCTTCAATCCAACGGATTCTACGGCCCGTTGCCTGTGAACTTTTCGTATTGGAATAATCTTTCGATTCTTGATCTATCGAACAATGGTTTCAACGGAAGCATTTCTCCTTCCATTTCCAACTTAAGCCACCTCACAGCTTTAAACCTCGCTAACAACTCGTTTTCCGGCGAAATCCCCAATCTTAACATCCCAAGTTTGCAAGTTCTTGATATGTCAAACAATAATCTCACCGGACCAGTGCCTCAATCTCTCGAACGATTTCCAAGCTCGTCTTTTACCGGAAACAATCTTTCTCCCCTGAGTTCACCGCCGCCTGTTCTTTCTCCGGCAAGTCAACCGTCAACAAAGTCCTCAAAACTCGGCGAGCCTGCGATTCTCGGAATCGCGATCGGAGGTTGTGCTCTAGCATTTGTACTCCTTGCATTGATTATGATACTCCGGTATTCCAACGGTAAAACGGAGGATTCCGGGAGACCGGAGAAAGAAGAAAAGGTGACAAAACTGCGTTCCGGCAGCCAAAATGTTAACGGGAATGGGAGCCTTGTGTTCTTCGAAGGCAGTAGCCTTGCGTTTGACCTTGAGGATCTGTTTAGAGCATCGGCGGAGGTGCTTGGTAAGGGAACATTTGGTACGACTTATAAAGCGGCGTTGGAGGATACCAGCACGGTGGTTGTGAAGCGGTTGAAGGAAGTTGCTGCGGCAAAGCGAGATTTCGAGGTCCAAATGGAGGTTGTTGGGAATATTCGGCATGAGAATGTTGTGGCTTTGAGGGCGTATTATTATTCCAAAGACGAAAAGTTGATGGTGTATGACTATTATGATCAAGGGAGTGTTTCTTCAATGTTACATGGTACGTTACTATCTCATTTCTTATTCGTTTTTCCATGTTTTTGTTAGCGTTAATCTTGTAGGTGGCAATATAAGTATGCCTGAATAAGTAACCAAAATCACTTCAGTAAAATCTTTAGGAAGGGACATGGGCCAATTTTTGGGGTAGACGAACACTAATTTTTTTTTCTTATTTTAGTAAGGCATTTAGGGGGGTTTTAAACCCATGGCGGCGTCTTGTTCGACGAATTTTGTAGGATTTGGTCGGAATTATAATTTAATATAACTTCATTTTAATGTTTGGTCGTCCATATTTGGAATATCATTTGACCGAGTCTTTGAAAACCAAATAACCAATAGAATTCAATTCTAAAAGTTTCCTCCGTGTGAGAGATACTTAAATGCATTTAAAAAAAAAGGTAATTTATGTATTTAATATTTGTTTTGTACCTAAAACTAATCCCAAAACCTCTAAAAATAATTTATTTTCAAACGAGAAGCATTTTCACCATAATAGATATAGTCTCTAGTCACTTAAAAATAGTTTTATCTAAAAAACGAGAACAAAAGATTAATAAAATTGTAATTTATATTTTTTGCAAAAATACATTGAAAACAGAACTAAATTATATATGACTAAACAACACGATAATATATGTTCATTTTTGAAGATACTTATGTTAAATCATAAATCATACTGAGAATACATATTTTCCAACATAAACATGTATGATACCCTTTTGCCATATCTATAGTTGTTCCCAAATATATTTATAAAACAACAATACTTTACGATAAAATTAATAACTCGTCACTACATTCAAATCATTTTAACATATATATACTTTAACAAATAGAAAAGAAATCGATAGGTTTTGTTTGATTAAATTTTCAAATATCATTTGATAATTTTCATTTCGTTCTAAAAGTTTATGCGAATCGAACGCTCTCTTCAAACTAAATTAATTAACCTCACCACTTATTAGCGCTAAAAATATCTTAAATTGACATATTTTCACATGAATAGGTTGAAATTAACTTGTTTGTTATATTGCAGCGAAAAGAGGCGAGGACTTCCGGACTCCATTAGATTGGGATAGCCGGTTGCGAATAGCCATCGGAGCAGCAAAAGGCATCGCACATATCCACACCCAAACCAACGGTAAGTATGTTCATGGAAACATCAAAGCCTCCAATATCTTCCTAAACCCACAGCGATACGGTTGCGTTAGCGATCTCGGCCTGGCGGCAATTATGACACCATTGGCACCACCGGTGATGCGGATCGGCGGTTACCGGGCACCAGAAGTATCCGACACCCGCAAAGTCTACCAAGCATCAGACGTCTACTCTTTCGGAGTCGTCCTATTAGAACTCCTCACCGGAAAATCACCCACTCACGCCACTGGCGGCGATGAGGTGGTGCATTTGGTGAGATGGGTGAACTCGGTGGTCCGGGAGGAATGGACGGCCGAGGTTTTTGATGTGGAGCTGTTGCGGTACCCGAATATAGAGGAGGAGCTGGTGGAGATGTTGCAGATAGGGATGCAATGTGTGGCGAGGTCGCCGGAGCAGCGGCCGAAGATGGCGGAAGTGGTGAAATTGGTGGAGAATATTCGGAGGCCGACAAATACGGACATGTCGGAGGTGTCGACTCCGGCAACGGAGATGGCCGTGTCTCCGGTGGTAGCACAACAGATAGGATCGTCTGTAGTTGCGATGTAAGATTAATCTAATTTTTTTAAACAAATTAGTTTGTGGAAATAATTGTAATATTTGAAAATGTATGTGAGATGTAGATGGGGTTTGTTATTGTTTGATAATTGGGACATTTGATTTGGGGTTTGTCTCAAACCTCATTCTTTGACAAAATTTGCCACTTGAGGTTGACTATTCATGGTCAGAAGTTTGGTTTGTCGTAAAGTCTACCCCATTATTTGAATTTTTTTTTATATTGTAGATAACATTTCTTTGCATGATACTTGGATATGATAATAAAGTTTGGAAGATTTTATACCCTTCTATTAAATTTCTTTATTTATTTTCTTACTTCTTAGAACAAATGTCAAAAACAAGAAAAGGAATTATAAGAGAAAATTAATGGATTTTACATATCATTATCTAATGGGTTGGAAGATTAAATAGAAGGATTTAGTAGTGGAAAATGTTATTTTCCTAAAGTTTTTATTATTAAATTACTTGTGCTTTTGGGTAATCTAGCTTTTATTTCACATGACATGCATAAGAATCGAGAGTCGTCCCTGCTTTTTCTTATGCACATCGGTCACTATACTTTCACATAATGTCTCACTTACCTAATTTAGTCAGAATCAATTTGATTTTCTTATTATCACATCAATATTTTTGATTTAAAACAACGATGGTGAAGTATTTGCATATCATAATAGTTAATAACCAACAAAACAAAGCAATCACAGCAACATACTTGCAAATATACTTAGCTAATCTACACTACAAATATACTTAGCTAATTTTTAGTATCGTTATATATATATTTCAATTTTTTTAATGTTTTGTGTATAGTTTAGTATATTGTTATGTAAAACAACTCAAAATGACAGTTTTGTCATATATGGTTTTTTTTGGTAACCGAACTTGTATGGAAAGAAAATGGAGAGGTTGAGTTCTTTCAGTCAAAAATGTCAGTTTTAGTGAGTCTAACCTAAGGTTAAATGCATTGCAACTTTGACTTATCGGTTGGTTAATCTATAAATAATTTTACTAAAAGCTGCAACTAAAGCATTCATGAAAAGATGTTCGAGAAATGCTATTGGGCTCCCTTACAGAGTTACAAGTGGCACGCAAGTTGTATCTAAGTTCCTCGGTCATTGTAGCCTTTGGCCCATTGCACTAACCCCAAATATCTTCTTTCAAAATTTCCAAATCAAAGTAAGGTTTCATCTTTTACCATCGCGCATTTAGGGCGTGTTTGACAAAACTAGCTGGTAGCTGGTAGCTGGTAGCGGAAAGCGAGTAGCTGGAAGCTGGAAGCTGTGACTTTTAATTTGTATATTACTGTTCGGCAAAAGTAGCTGGCAGCTTTTAAAATATGTAAAATTACATTAAATGACATCAGCGTAATTATTGGATATATTTTTAAGGGTATTCTAGTAATTAATGGTATAATCGGTAGAGCTTTTTGTTAAACGCTACTTCAACTAGCTTTTAAAATAGTAGTGTTTAGTTTAAAATAAAAGCTTCAAGCTCGTGACGCCGAACGAAGCTTTTTGTTTTTATTAGAGCTATTTCCTAAACGCTAGAAGCTAGAAGCTCTCAAACGCTCTCAAAAGCTCCGTGCCAATGGAAAGTATCCACAATAGTTTTTACCGACTTCCCTTAAATAGGGTAGTTAGGAGTGTTCAAAGAAAACGGAAAAGGAGAGCCAATAAACGATATTGCCTTTTAAAGTTAACTGGTTTTATGTTATTCCTATTTGGTTAAGAGCGTGTTTGGCCAAGATGATAGCCGTTAACTGTTAGTTTTATATTATTCCTTCTTATTGGGATTGAAAAATATAAAATTTTTGCTCAGGTTTGCTCTAAGATGTCTACAGTTTTCAATGTACCTGTAAGTCATGCTTTGTTATTACTTACATAAATTTTATGAAATATAAAGATATTTTGACTTGGTTTTTGGTTTTCTAGATTTTATTGGTTTTTGGTTTTCTAGATTTTATTGATTTTACTGGAGTTCAATAAGAAAACCCAACACAAAATTTACTGAAAATACCCTTCATTCTTTTTCTCTATTTTCCTTTGTTTGGTTTTTAGTTTTTTACACAGCAAGAACAAAAAGGACCTCACTTACACTAGTTTGATTTTAGAAATACTATATTCTTGTTGTTAAAAGTTTGCTAGAAATGGAAGTTAACAATTTTTTGTGTTATAGAATAGGTACATACTTGGATTCCTTTATGTAAATGTGAAAATTTATCTTAAGTACATTATACGATTAAATACATGGTTAGTATTATTTTGTGAAAAATATTCCATGCATGGGAAATTGTAATACAAGCTCTTATCTCCGTTATAGGGCAATATTCAACTATCAATATGTATTAATATTAAATGGATAACTGTAATATTAATCATTTGTTAAATTCCATTGATGAATAACAATTAAATTTCATATTTTGTTTACGCCTATAAAGATTATCCATACAAGTATTCATCAATGAATACGCATGTAAAGATGATTATACAAGTATTCATCAATGACTACTTCGCATTTCTGATATATGGAAGAAGGTAATATATTTCCTTCAACTTTTCTGAAATTTTGTATTAAATATTTGATGATTATAATGGTGATAATGAACTGTATTCATCGATGATTATAGTAAATCTTACTGTAATCATCGATGAATACAGTGTGAACAATGAACTGTAATGATCGATGTAATGAATACAATGAGGATAATGAACTGTAATCATTGATAAATCTTGCATACTTAATATAGTTATTTAGTTCCTAATAAGAGTTACCTATCTTTCTTTTAATTGATAGTCAATAAATATGTTTGTATATAATATGTTTTCTGTTAAATTCATTGATGAATACAAATATAACTAATCATTGTATTCATTAATGTTGATTTTTTGTTAAATTCATTGATGAATTAGTTGTTGATTTTCTGTTAAATTCAATTATGAATAATCAGGTTAGTTTTTGATTTGCATCATTCATTGATGAATTTAGGAGTTTAGTATCATCGATCATTGTATTCATTGATGAATAATCAGATTACTTGTTTATTTTGCATTCATTACTTGTTGATTTCGGATAGATTCATTAATGTATCAGGTTGAGCCATATTAGGAGCTTGTTTCTCAAAAAATTCTCCAGATCGCACAAAAGTGGCATACGTGCAAGAAGAATCAAACACAAGCATACCTAGAAGATGATCGGGGACATTTTCTCTGTGTTGTATAGTATATCCAAACATCGTATTCATTTATGAATAATCAAATTACTTGTTGATTTTGCATTCATTAGTATAATAAATCATTGTATTCATTGATGAATACCAAAATTGAGTGCAAACTTGTAACCAATTTCACGTATATTCATGTATGAATTTCATCGAATTGTCATCTTACATATCCATTATACAAATGTTCATTGATGAATTTTAATACAATGCCAATGTCGAATGCTTATTCACTAAATTCAGTGTCGAATATTCACTGTAATGTCAATGTCATTTTACGTGTGTGTGTATATATATATATATATATATATATATATATATATATATATATATATCGTATATTCATTAATGAATTACATCTAATTCGTCATGTTACATATCTCTGTACGAATATTCATTGATAAATTTTAATTCACAGCCAATATCGACTAGTTATATACTAAATTCAGTGACAAAAATTCAAATAAAAAAAACCCACGAAAATTCAAATAAAAAAGAAAAAAAAAACCACGAAAATTCAAAAATGTTATATTCAAGGAAATAATTATAACCAATCCCATTATTTTAGGTAACTTATAATTATCTTGATTTTATTCATTAATATAGATATATTAAAAAAACTATTATACCATTATGAAATGATTGATCCAGAATTGTCTTCGCGTTCTCAACCTTTTAATTGTCCTCGTTTGAACCTCTCATATATATATATATATATATATATATATATATATATATATATATATATATATATATATATATATATATATATATATATATATATATATATATATATATATATATATATATATATATATATATATATATATATATATATATATATATATATAGATTTTTGAGAACCACAAGTCCTCCGAGAAACCAAGAATTCCCAAACCAATTTTTTTTTCAAAAAACCGACCCCATGGGCCTCTTAGACGCTCAAAATAGGCCCGAGGCGCTGAATTTTTTTTCGAAAAAACGACTTTCTTTTTTTTTAAATTTGTACATGTGCAAAAAAAAAAAGTTTATACATGTACAAACTTTTTTATACGTACATTTTTTTTCAATTTTTTTATGGATGTCTTTCTAACATATATTTAAGTTAAAAAAAATTTTAAAAAAATGTTCTTATAAAAAAGTTTGCACATGTACAATTTTTTTTGTACATGTACAAATTTTTTTCAAAAAAGAAAGTAGTTTTTTCGTAATTTTTTTCGAAAATGCTTAAATATGTGCGTTTTAGGCCCCTATATTTTTGGTTTTTCGAAAATTTTGACCATTTTGAAGTTCTCGGGGGATAGTTGGTTCTAAAAAAATCTCAACTCTATATATATATATATATATATATATATATATATATATATATATATATATATATATATATATATATATATATATATATATATATATATATATATATATATATATATATATATATATATATATATATATATATATATATATATATATATATATATATATATATATATATATATATATATATATATATATATATATATATATACAGTTAGGATCCGGTAGGAACCGCGATGACTCTTCTTGTCCAATCACGTGCGACGCACGTCCACGGAACGAAATACGGACTTGAGGATATGATCATATGCTTTTTTATTTATTTTCGTTATTATTATTTTTTTAATATTATTATTATTTTTTTCAATTTTTTTATTTTTTCAGTTTTTTGTTTTTATTTTAGTTATTTTTGTTATTTTTTTCAGTTTTTTTTCGTTATTTTTCCAGTTTTTTTACTTTTGTCGTTGTATGTTTTTTTTAACTCGTTTTGGATTTTGGATCATAACTAATTTTGAATCTTGAATCATAAGTTTTGAATATTTTTCCAGATTTGTCATCACGGTTCTTACGAGATTTTAGGTTCCTACACGATCCTATTTATATATTTGGGTCCAGATTTGTCCTCTATATATATATATATATATATATATATATATATATATATATATATACTAGGTTAAAAACTCGTGTGTTACACGGTTGACGAATAAAAAAACTTATATACTAAGAAAAGTATTTTATTTTAAAAGTACGATATTATTAATTAACTTTTTTGCAAAGTTGAATGCTAAAATTGATATTTTTTCCATAAAAATTTTATATTAGCCTTAATGTAAAAGAAATATATATTTTTCGGATCATCTGAAAAGATTTCAAAAAATATCATTTTTCAACGTACGAAGCTATTACACAAACTGGATTTGCAACCACAAAAAAACCTTATAAGATCAAAATAGTAGTAGCATTTTCAACCAAGAGCACCTCTACAATTACAACTAAATCTATTCCAGAGTTAAACCTATAAAAGCACATTGGTTGTCATAAAAGAAACATATAAAAACCAACAACATTTGTTTAAATAAAAAATATCTTAACTGAACAGAATTCATTCTAACATGTCACTCTCTTCCACCATCAACTATATCCACCAGCTTAGTCACATGAGGCATGTATCTGTACTTCATTTCAACTTGTACAGACTGGTATCTTTTTCCTACCTTTATGACCTAAAATTTTAGCAAAATACCCATTACTAAAAGTTTTCAAGGCATCAGAATCGGTACATGATGATTTTTTGGGTGGTTGATTTCATCAAGATTTCAAAATGAATCATGTGAAGAGTTGAAACAACTAAAACATCACAGAGCCACAGTCTAGAAATTTTGTCCGTCCTAAAAACATATGTTTACAACAATCCAGGTATTAAAAGTTTGGGAAATCTCCAATAAAGTCTCAATATTTTAGCCTAATTTATTAAAAAGTCATAAATTAATTTTTATTTACAAAAAATGACAGAAAACCGGTTATTGTTTTCAAATTAGCCATTTTTAACATTTCCAACAGGTAACTACATGTTTTATCACTACTACAAAATAAGCCTAATGCAACTTTCTAGAAGCAACTTTTTAACTAATAGTTGCATATGATTCTAAAGCAACTTAATGGAAATAAAAGTTGCATCAAAACAACTTCTTGCAACCATTTTTTAAAGAGTTGCAATTTCATGGAAAACAGCAACCTTTTTCATCAAAAGTTACAAATTTTATTGAAAACGACAACCTTTGTCAAAATGGTTGCCTAGTTAAAGGATTTTTATTATATTGTCCTATTTTATATAAAAGATAACAAAATACTAATTAATTAGTCCTTAATTTAACCTAAGTATTAATATAAAATTAATTCTTAATTAAAATATAATATCAAAAGGAATTTAAAATTTAATTTTTTTATAAACTTTTGATTTTCCCTAAAATTTTATTTATCATATCATTCTATTTGGTTTCCCTCTAATAAAGTTAACCATTTTTAATTTCCCGCCTAACTAAATTATTTTTAACTTTTTTACCAATTCCCACCTAATTGAATTAGGGTGCTTCTATACTCTCCGTAATTTGGTTTTAACCTAACTTGTATGAACGGCTCGACACTCAGTAATATCCACGCTCAAAGCCTCAAATGATCTCTCACGCCAATCATCTGTATTCATCGGTAATTTCTCGCTTCTACACCTTCTCGTTACTTGAAATAAGTAGATACAATGGTTCTACTCTTCTTTTTGCCTTTAATCCCCAGGAACAACTAACATTCGATCGATTCTCGTTGGTTGCTTAGTTAATTTGTTAGGATCTTCATCTTTGTTCTTATATGTGGTTTGGTGTGCCTTTTAGTGCGTATCAGGACAATACCGACAGAGGTGATTGTACCTATGTGTGCGTTTTATTAATAGAAGCCTAAAATCATAATGGAAATATCATATGCTTCCAGGAGATTGTTGTAACACCCGACTTATTAACAAAAACACCCCAAAAATTTTTGTTTTACAAACCATATATTTTACAATAAAAACCATAAGTCTGGGGTATTAGTTAACAAAATACGAGTACAAGTGTATCACGAAGTACAATACATTAAATATTATACATTCTTCAAGCCGAGTATTACTTCAACACGAAGTCCTCAGTCACGGACTTTATCTTTTCCCTTCGCGGGATCACGCTCACCTGCAGGGACATATCACGTAAACTGTGAGCTATAAAGCCCAGTGAGTAATCAAATCAAATACTACATGTATAAGAATAAAATTCTCTATACAAAGTCAAACATGTAATTTCATACAATACAAAATCAAACGTGGCTCACGGGAAAATCCCGCTGTTGCCTAGACTCACGGCTGGTTCCGGTCTTGTCTATTTATCTATATTGACTCACGGCTGGTTCCGGTCTTGTCAATAAAGATTTGACTCACAGCTCCGTTCTTGTCTATTAAAGACTCACGGCTTATCTGGTATTGTCATATCAAATCAAATATCTGTCATTTTTCGTCCCCAAAACTGTTTTCAATTCGCAGCTGCTCAACAATCATATATCACATCAAATACGAGTGAGATTACTCACCTGTAGGTTTGCTACAACTAGCTTTTAGCGTTCCTTGCTTTGAAATGAAGTCCGTATGATTTTGTCCCAAACCTATAATTTCATTCATTTTCAAAATGATTATAGGTTAATACCCACTTTAATTAACTCTAATACACTAGAGTTCAATAAAACAATGTTATAAACGATGCCTAGTTAATAAACTTTCCGTTTACTAACTTTATATGAATTTCACTATTCACCGAGACATTCGGATCGGTCTACAGTGCTCCCGAGGGGTCGAAAACTCAATCTAAAAATTTTCCCAAACTTTTCAGACCATAATACACCTATGTTTCAAATTTGGGCTTAATCGGACAAGTAACGCAAAAGTTAGCGTTTCAAAGTTTCTGTCTGGCCACTGCCTTGGAGGCGCACTGCGCCAGGGTCAGGGCGCACTGCGCCTGGGCGCGCCCCGCCTGGCTCCTGGGCGCACTGCGCCTGGCGCCTGGGCAGACCCCCTGGCCAGTCGCGATTTTAGCACTGTAGCTTGCAGATTTCGTCCCTTAAGTCCTTGATCTCGTTTTTAGTTGTTTGGGGTTTGTTCCTAGGCTAAAACCTTACATTCTAACAAGGTTTTTAACCCCCAAAACATCCTAAATCAATAACACAAAGAATTAGGGTTCTTATTTCTAACAACCCCAAATCTTCAATTTTACCATTTATAGCATCCTACTTCCATTGGATTGAGTTAGGACTTTGTTATAAGGACTTAATGGGAGTATTTCATCATTTTAACCCCATGAATATGGCTGTAATTTCAGTTTGCAAGTCCCACTCAACTCATCAAGATGAACAATCAAGAACATGAAGAAACTTACCTCAAATTCTTCCAATAATACCCTTTGAATGCCAAGAACCAAATTGCAAGCTTCAAGCCTTCAAAACTTCTTCAATCCTCTGCAGAAAATCAGCCAAGAAGTTGCTCCCGTAACTCCAAAAATTCTGCACAAGTCTTGCTTAAATACTTCTAGACATTGCACTTTGGTCCTTTAAGTTGCATATTTCAAAGTTTTGCCACAAATAACACAATTTATGACAAATAACCAACTTTTATAACATTTTAAGTCCAAGACCTAAAATATTATTACATAACAAGTCCTTTTCTGTCCAAATGACCAAATTACCCTTTTGGGGTAAAATGACCATTTTGCCCTTTTTATTATAATTATATAATAAATACATTTTGGCGTTACAAATTCTCCCATCCTTTAAGAGATTTCGTCCCCGAAATCATACAAAAAGTTGAGGATATTTCTCCCTCATTTCACTTTCGGTTTCCCACGTCATGTCGGAACCTTTGTGATGACGCCAAAGTACTTTCACCATGCTGATCTTCTTGTTTCTAAGCTGTCTTATCTTGCGGTCTAGCACCCGCTCGGGTTGTTCCGGGTATCTCAACTTGTCATCCACTTCAATATCGGCAAGTGGTACTTGTTGAGACTTATCAAATAACGTCTTCCTCAAATGGGACACATGGAATACATCATGTATACCATGAAGTTCATCAGGTAACTCCAATCTATACGCCACGGCTCCAACCCTTTGGGATATACGGAAAGGTCCAATGAAGCGAGGACTCAACTTTCCTTTCTTCCCAAAACGAATCAAGCCTTTCCAAGGGGATACTTTGAGCATTACCATATCTCCCACTTGAAACTTTATCGGTTTCACCCGCTTGTCTGCATACTGTTTCTGCCTATTCTGAGCTACCTTCAAGTTTTCACGTATCAGTTTGATCTTTTCTTCAGTCTGTGCTACGATTTCAGGTCCAGCCAACGGCTTTTCCCCAACTTCAGTCCAGCAGGTCGGAGTACGGCACGGTGCTCCATATAAGGCTTCATACGGGGCCATCTGAATGCTGGAATGATAGCTGTTATTGTACGCGAATTCTACTAGAGGCAAGTGATCTTCCCAGCTTCCACCGAAGTCAATGACACAAGTCCTTAACATATCTTCCAAAGTTTGGATCGTTCTTTCACTTTGGCCATCGGTCTGCGGGTGATATGCGGTACTCATAAGTACTTTTGTACCCAATTGCTCTTGAAGACTCTGCCAAAAATGGGAAGTAAATCTGCTGTCTCTATCCGACACAATCGATGCTGGTACTCCATGCCGACAAAATACTTCATCAATGTAGATTTTCGCCAGTTGATCTACTCTGTACTTTTCCTTATATGGTACAAATTGTGCCGATTTGGTCAATCGATCCACAATCACCCATATAGAATCATAACCTCGCGGTGTCCGCGGCAACTTTGTTACAAAATCCATGGTAATATGGTCCCATTTCTTCTCTGGAATCGGCAATGGCTGTATTTCCCCATACGGTTTCTGATGGTTTGACTTAACTTGCAAACAAGTCAAACATTTTTCCACAAATCTTCCAACGTCCCTCTTCATTCCAGGCCACCAATACATCGGTTTTAACGTCCGATACATCTTGGTACTACCCGGATGAACTGCATATCGGCTATAATGGCTATCTTCTAGAAGCAAGTTTCGTGCTTCTCCTTGTTTCGGGACCCATATACGGCCTCTGAAGGTTTTCAATTTTTGAGAATTTTCTTCCAGATGCTTCAAATATCCAACCATTCTTTCGCTTTTTACATTCTCCGGCTTACACGCTTCCTCTTGTGCCAAACGAATCAATCCTGGTAACCTGCTCACTACACCCATACACGCGGATGTAACTTTCAGAGGATCTTCTTTTCGGCTTAAAGCATCTGCCACTACATTCGCCTTACCAGGGTGGTACTGAATTTCACAATCAAAGTCTTTCAACAGGTCCATCCACCTTTGCTGTCTCATGCTGAGCTCTTTCTGGTCAAAAAGATACTTCAGGCTCTTGTGATCCGTATAAATGACAAATTTTACACCGTATAAATAATGCCTCCACAGCTTCAATGCTAAAATCACCGCAGCTAATTCCAGATCATGGACTGGATATTTCTTCTCAGCATCTTTCAATTGGCGGGACGCATAAGCTATGACCCGACCTTTCTGCATCAGAACACAACCAAGACCAATTCTAGAAGCATCGCTGTAGATCACATACTCTTCTCCGCTTTGAGGTAGTACTAACACTGGTGCTTTACATAAGGCTTGTTTCAGTTTCTGGAATGCTTCTTGTTGCTCTGCAGCCCAGGTAAATTTTTCACCTTTCTTAGTTAACTTGGTCAACGGAACAGCTATCGAGGAGAAATTTTCAACAAATCTTCTGTAATAGCCTGCCAAACCAAGAAAACTTCTTACTTCAGTTGGACTTCGGGGCGGTTCCCACTTCATCACGGCTTCAATCTTTGCTGGATCTACTTTCACCCCTTCAACATTGATTACATGGCCAAGGAATTGGACTTCCCTTAACCAGAATTCACATTTTGAGAATTTAGCATACAGCTTCTCTCGGCGAAGCAACTCCAAAACTTGTCGCAGGTGCACTTCATGTTCGGTTTGACTTCTTGAATACACCAAGATGTCATCTATAAATACTATCACCGAGGTATCAAGGAACGGTCGGCACACCCGGTTCATAAGATCCATGAATACGGCTGGAGCATTGGTTAACCCAAAAGGCATTACCAAAAACTCATAATGACCGTATCTCGTTCGGAAAGCTGTCTTCGGAATGTCTGACTCTCTTATCTTCAACTGGTGGTATCCTGACCTCAGATCAATCTTGGAAAAGTAGGACGCACCCTGTAGCTGGTCAAACAAGTCGTCTATTCTGGGTAGCGGGTACTTGTTTTTCACCGTGATCTTGTTTAGTTCCCGATAGTCAATGCACATGCGCATTGACCCATCTTTCTTCTTGACAAACAAAATAGGGGCTCCCCAAGGCGATGTACTCGGTCTGATGAAACCCCTGTCTAACAATTCTTCCAGTTGCTTCCGCAGTTCCACCATCTCTGAAGGTGCTAAACGGTATGGAGCTCGAGCAACAGGAGCAGCTCCCGGAATCAGTTCAATCGTGAACTCAACCTGTCGATCTGGTGGCAGCCCTGGAAGTTCGTCTGGAAACACATCTGAGAACTCATTCACCACATTCACATTTGCTACTCCCACTTTAATCGGTTGGGCCACCGACACATAAGCTAAATAGGACATCCCTCCTTTACTGACACAGCTTCGGGCTTGAGCAAAGGAGATGACTGGCATTCTCAACCGAGGTCGTTCACCTTGAATTTTCATCCATTCCCCTTCTGGTGACAACACTGTAACACTTTTATTTCTGCAATCCACGTTAGCATAATTTGTCGCTAACCAATCCATCCCCACAATCACACCAAATTCATTGGTAGTCATCGGCTTCAAATCTATAGGGAAAACGGTCCCGTAGATTTTAAGCTGACAACCTTCCATATGTTCAGAAACCCAGACATATCGGCCGTCTGCTATAGCTACTTCTAAGCTTTCATCCATCGGGGTTAAAGGTACATTCAGGCGAGGCAATAAAGATTCCGATACAAAACAGTGAGTGGCTCCCGGATCAAAAATAACATATACAGGTATGGTATTGAGAGTGAAAATACCTGTCACCACATCTGTCTTCTCACGGGCTTCTTCCACAGTCATCTGGAAAGCTCGTGAGGCCACTGGTCGTCCCCTGTTCTTCGGCTCTTCTTTCTTTCCCACTTGATCATCTCTAGGTCTTTCACTGTATACACCAGATTTCAGTTGGGGACAGTTCAAACGAAGATGATCTGTAGCCCCGCATTGGTAGCATCTTCTTTCCGCCCGACACTCCCGTGTAATATGACCCGTTTTTCCACAATTTCGGCAAGTAAGCGGCCCAGTATCACTGCGACAACTGCCCGTGTGCCGTTTTCTACACTTTTCGCACCACCTTCCTTCATCTTTCTGGCCCTTTCCCTTAGAACCGGATTGTTGCAACTTTTTCTGAGGCGTCCAACCTTGGTCTTCCGCCTTTCGTTTCGTTTCCAAAACTTTCTTTTCATCTTCCTGTCTCTTCAGTTCTGTTTCTCTTTCAGTGGCTCGATCCACCACTTGTCGGAAGGTAGTTAGTTTCAACGGTTGCACAATCTCTCTAATTCGGGTAGTCAACCCCCGAACATACTTGTCGATCTTCCTCTTTTCCGTGTAGATATGGTGTTCCGCAAACCGAGCTTTCTCCAGAAAGCTGAGAGTATATTCCTGAACAGATCGGGAACCCTGTTCCAAATGCAGGAATTCATCCTCCAGCTTCTGAATAGCGACTTCCGAGCAGTATTCTTCATTAAACTTTGTCTTGAATTGCTCCCATTGTATCGATTGGGACGAATCAAGATCCAGTGATCTATAGTAAGTTTGCCACCAATGTAATGCGCCACTTGTAAGTTGGTTCGTGGCAAATTCCACTTTATCTTCATCCGCACACTTGCTTACTCGGAACCTATGCAGTCAATCGCGCGCTATAGCGTTGCTATAGCGGTGCTATAGCGGATATCGCTGATCAACCGCAACAAAAACCCATTTAGCGTTTACAAATAGCGGTACCGCTATTAGCGGCGCTATTTACCGCATTTTTACGCGATTTTGACAACCGCTATAGCGAATTTAGCACGCTATATGAAAATTTGACTAGGATTCACCTAAAAGGCATACCCAAATTTTAACTCTAACCAAGGTTCACCCAAAAAGGCACAACCAATGGAAAAAAATATTTTTTTGACCAAGCCAAAGAAAGCCAGGTTTTAACCCGAATACATATGGCTTGATGAGCGTAAGCCTTACCAATGCTAGCTATTTATAATAGCAAGCACCCTCATTGTTTATTAGCTGGAGGCGATGTGGGATGGCTTCATAGGCAAAAGTTCATTCCAAGCTAAAGGACCTGCGAAGAAATCCGTAATAAATTCACAGGTTCGAATAGCAAGCACCCTCGTCTTCGTTTTCGATTGGAGGGACGAAAATCAGTCTTCGTTTTCGATTGAAGCTATCGGGAATTCCGTTTGCGATTGAGCTATCGGGAATTCCTTCATGCCGAGATTCGAGATTGCACGTCCGATATCGGTAATCTCCGATTAGTTGCATCCCGTGATTGCTTCAATTCCAGTTCGTGATTGCTTCAATGTGCGAGTTCGATTCAAGGTCAAGCTCGTCTTCGTTCAATGTGCGAGTTCAATGTTGAGTTCGTCTTCATTCACTAAGCAAGCAATCGAGTTCAATGTTTGATTTGCAGGTTTGATTTTAGGTTCTAATTTATTGCAGGTTTGATTTCGTTATCGATTTTAGGTTTTGATTTTGCAGGTTGGATTGAGTTCGGTATCGATTTTAGGTTTCGAATTTGGGTTTCGATTTTAGGTCTTCAATTTTTGTTATAGTTTTTTGTTCAATTCAGGTTTTTTGTTCAGGTTTTTTGTTCAATTCAGTTCAAACATTGCCCCAATTGTTTTGGTCCGATTGAAGCAAAGTCTAATTGTAGACCTGCATTTGATTAAAGCTTCATCTCTGATTAATGCAGTGGCTATGAGCAACCTTTTAAGGAATTAGACTTGGCATTTGAGCAATGCGTATGAAGTATAAAAACACAAGTTTTATCCATCTGCTATAGTTTGTGACTATGTTTATCTATTATATATGACATGTAATATATTAATTTCTTGCTCTTCCATTATACGTGTATTGGTTTGTGAGTATGTTTATCTGTTATATATATGGCATGTAATATGTTTTATCTGAAAGACTGAAACTGAAGAATGAGCATGGGAAGGAATGGATTTGAAATTGGGTAAAATCATATTACATTCCGGTTTGTGTTCATGCATACCAAGTGTTTGGTAAATTGCTCAAGAGATATTGGTTTTGTTTATGCTCTTCCATTATACTTGTTAATGTTTGTAATTGTTAAAAATTGTATGTTGGATTTGAAAATTTGGGAGGCTTAACACATACATAAACAATTAGATGTGTTAATGCTCTAATATTCTGCATAATATAAAAAACGCTATATCGCCGCTATACCACCGCGATAACCGTGATTTCGAATAGCGGACAGTGACCGCTATTTGATTTTTCGCCGCGATAACTGCTTAGCTCGGAACACCTTTTCCATATGCATGATCCATTCCATAGCTTTGACTGGATCATCTGTCCCCGAAAATTCCTTTGGTTTACAACCAAGAAAGGATTTATATGTACACCCAACCTTCTTTATCGAGGCTTCCCCACCTGGAGTTTCTTTTACTGCCCGGGCCCGACTTTCTCCCTGGCTTTCATTTTCTGGCTGCCCATCATGAACACTTTTTGCAGCCTCTTCGGTAGGGATTGGATTAGCACTCGGATTTGGATTGCCGCCCAGGTTGGAATTATTTATTATTGCAGGCATCATCTGCCTAACCACTTCTTCCACAATAGTTCGTATATCAGGTGGATTTTGTCCCACCGGTTCCCTTGCTGGTGCTCTTCGCCTAACAGAGCCGCGTGACCTAGCTGGTCCGCTTCTTGCAGTTCCACGTGACCTAGCTGGTCCGCTTCTTGCAGTTCCTCGTGAATTCACACCAGTAGGGTTGCTTCGTGTATTTCTCATACTTCAAGATTTCAACAAACCGTTAGATTACATATATAATAACAAACTTATATATAACTAACAGTCCAATTATCTGTGCTTCTCTCAAGGTTTAAGTCCAGGGATCTAATCTAAGACACCTAGTTCACTTAAACCACGGCTCTGATACCAACTTGTAACACCCGACTTATTAACAAAAACACCCCAAAAATTTTTGTTTTACAAACCATATATTTTACAATAAAAACCATAAGTCTGGGGTATTAGTTAACAAAATACGAGTACAAGTGTATCACGAAGTACAATACATTAAATATTATACATTCTTCAAGCCGAGTATTACTTCAACACGAAGTCCTCAGTCACGGACTTTATCTTTTCCCTTCGCGGGATCACGCTCACCTGCAGGGACATATCACGTAAACTGTGAGCTATAAAGCCCAGTGAGTAATCAAATCAAATACTACATGTATAAGAATAAAATTCTCTATACAAAGTCAAACATGTAATTTCATACAATACAAAATCAAACGTGGCTCACGGGAAAATCCCGCTGTTGCCTAGACTCACGGCTGGTTCCGGTCTTGTCTATTTATCTATATTGACTCACGGCTGGTTCCGGTCTTGTCAATAAAGATTTGACTCACAGCTCCGTTCTTGTCTATTAAAGACTCACGGCTTATCTGGTATTGTCATATCAAATCAAATATCTGTCATTTTTCGTCCCCAAAACTGTTTTCAATTCGCAGCTGCTCAACAATCATATATCACATCAAATACGAGTGAGATTACTCACCTGTAGGTTTGCTACAACTAGCTTTTAGCGTTCCTTGCTTTGAAATGAAGTCCGTATGATTTTGTCCCAAACCTATAATTTCATTCATTTTCAAAATGATTATAGGTTAATACCCACTTTAATTAACTCTAATACACTAAAGTTCAATAAAACAATGTTATAAACGATGCCTAGTTAATAAACTTTCCGTTTACTAACTTTATATGAATTTCACTATTCACCGAGACATTCGGATCGGTCTACAGTGCTCCCGAGGGGTCGAAAACTCAATCTAAAAATTTTTCCAAACTTTTCAGACCATAATACACCTATGTTTCAAATTTGGGCTTAATCGGACAAGTAACGCAAAAGTTAGCGTTTCAAAGTTTCTGTCTGGCCACTGCCTTGGAGGCGCACTGCGCCAGGGTCAGGGCGCACTGCGCCTGGGCGCGCCCCGCCTGGCTCCTGGGCGCACTGCGCCTGGCGCCTGGGCAGACCCCCTGGCCAGTCGCGATTTTAGCACTGTAGCTTGCAGATTTCGTCCCTTAAGTCCTTGATCTCGTTTTTAGTTGTTTGGGGTTTGTTCCTAGGCTAAAACCTTACATTCTAACAAGGTTTTTAACCCCCAAAACATCCTAAATCAATAACACAAAGAATTAGGGTTCTTATTTCTAACAACCCCAAATCTTCAATTTTACCATTTATAGCATCCTACTTCCATTGGATTGAGTTAGGACTTTGTTATAAGGACTTAATGGGAGTATTTCATCATTTTAACCCCATGAATATGGCTGTAATTTCAGTTTGCAAGTCCCACTCAACTCATCAAGATGAACAATCAAGAACATGAAGAAACTTACCTCAAATTCTTCCAATAATACCCTTTGAATGCCAAGAACCAAATTGCAAGCTTCAAGCCTTCAAAACTTCTTCAATCCTCTGCAGAAAATCAGCCAAGAAGTTGCTCCCGTAACTCCAAAAATTCTGCACAAGTCTTGCTTAAATACTTCTAGACATTGCACTTTGGTCCTTTAAGTTGCATATTTCAAAGTTTTGCCACAAATAACACAATTTATGACAAATAACCAACTTTTATAACATTTTAAGTCCAAGACCTAAAATATTATTACATAACAAGTCCTTTTCTGTCCAAATGACCAAATTACCCTTTTGGGGTAAAATGACCATTTTGCCCTTTTTATTATAATTATATAATAAATACATTTTGGCGTTACAATTGTACATCTAATGACTATTTGGAGTGTAGGACGAATTAGGTCAGAGTTTAATTACAGTTTTCATGGTTTCAGCCTTTTACTTGCTATACTTCTTTTGCTATTTTATATAAGACCTAATATGTATATGAGACTATAATTAAGTCAAAATTTTAAGATATATTGGAGAGTCGAATGCTATTGTAACATCGGGTCATATAATTTGGGTCAAAGCAGTAAAAAATTGGTTCGAGTGATGTATTGGAATTAAATTTGGTAGGTTAGTTGTGACATACAATTAAAACTTTGATGATCTTTTAAGTATGTTTCTTGTATAAAAAGAAAAGAAAACAATGAAGAAGTTGCTGTTAACAAGTGACTGTTGTTTACATAAATTTTGGGAGACTGCACATGCTTATTGATAAAAGAACATCAAATCTATTACATATAATATTAACCATGACGTGTATTTATCGATCAAAGTTCTCTACACATGATAAAGTATTGGTTATTTAATTAAGGTTGGGAGATAATAAACACAGACTTACAATTTGACGTAAACAATATTCAAGTAGTTGTGAATAAGAAAGATAAATGTTGAATACTTATTTCTTATGTATTGAATTTGAGAGACAAAACTTAAGTCATCCAAAGTTTTATCTTACCTAAGAGTACGTTTATTTGTTTAAGTTTTATTTGGAGGTTGTTTTGACATGGATGACTTGACTATTAGAGACAAAAGATTGGGATATTCAATCTTTTAATTATTTTGAAGTCTAAAATATATATGATTTAATATATAATTTTGTTGGGACATCCAATCTTTTAATTGTTTTATGTCTAAGTCATACATGATTTAATATATAATTTTGTGAGGTTACTATTAAATTTTTTACAGTAATAACCTTTTAAGAAGTTAATGTTATTATTATGTGTTGTTTATTTGTATGTGTTTATAACGATTCAGAAACCTATATGTATATCAATGTTTCTAGTATTAACAGTTTAACATATTTAAGGTTGCTTCATGCTGCAATGTAGTAAATATTATGTGGTTAATTATTTGACGTGGACTATTATTTTATTCTTAATTTAAGTTAATGTTATTATTATGTATTGTTTATTTTACGTGGACTATTATTTTATTCTTAACTTATTTATTTATTTAAGTGGTTATTTTGGGTTTTTTTTGTAAAACTTTATGTTATAATATGATGTTTATCTTGTTGGGATAATTTTGGATCTTATGTTATAATGTGATGTTTATCTTGTCTGTGTTGCTTGTTTTGTAGGTTTATGTCGATTCATTTAAATCATAAAAACGAGATTCGCCAGTAATGGGAAAAGAAAACAAGCAATATCAAAGTGCACAGAGACAGAGACAAATGAACGATTATGAGAAGAATAGACTTTTGAGGGTTCAAGAAAACCAAGCAAGACTATGAGATTTAGGTGTTAAAAGCATAGCAAATTCTTTGACAAGTTTGGTAGAAAGTCAAAATACAAGGAAAAAGAAAGTGAAACCATCATATACTAGTGCAAGAGATGTAGATTATATTCCTGATTTGGATGATGATAATGAGGGAGAATATCGAGAAGTTGCTACAAGTGTTGAAGTATCCAAAAAGGTAATCAAATTAACAACTTTTTATTATTTTATTTTTGTACAGTTCATGTCTGATGAAAAACAGAATTTGTTACAGCAACATCATCCACAATATATTGCTCCAATGTCAATGAATAGACTTGCTAATTTAGCAAAGCAACGTAGTGTGATTGCCCCAATGGTATCCAATAAGTTTCCATTGGATTCTAGTACAACAAAAGAGAATCAATCCAGAGCAAGAATCACCATGGGTGAATTAATATTGAGTAATAAAGGGTCACAAAAGCAAACAATGTTATCCAAAGAAAATGTGGCAAAACCTAATTGTGTTAGAAGCGGAGCAAAGAGAAAGTTGGCTCTTGTTGATGAGGATGATGAGATATATCAAGGTAGTATTTTTTTATCTAAAAGTTTATTTAATTAATAAGTACTAAATCACTTATAAAACTACATTACGTATTAAAGTACTCTTGTATGCTTTTAGATGTTAATGAAGCAGATTTGAAAGATTATGTGAGTGAAGGAGGTATTGTGCAATCTGAAGGTACTTTTGTTTAGTTATTTAACTAGTCATCGTTTGTTATATTTTATCTAATTGCTCATTATTGATGTTAAGTTGCATTTACCAATGACAAGATGACGTTGACGAAACTGATGAGTATGAAGACATGGACCATGCGACTTTTTCAAATTCTGAAAGTGAGATACAAGTAGATGATAGCGATTATGATACGGAGAATGAGGATGATGTACGAGTTCAAGAAGAATTAGAAGTCCCCCAATTAGAAAAAGCAACAGGTTTACTTTACACAACTTGGCCATGTTTTTTGTTTGTAATTGATTAGTTATGTATTTTTTTTAATATGGTTGGAATTAGTAATTTCTAAACCCAAGAAAAGAGGACCAATAATGATGCATGCTGTGCATACTCGGAAAGTCAATGAGCGTGAGGTCATTATATGCAATGAATTCGGACAACCTATTGGACCGGTAACAAAGGAGAAGGATGTAGCGGGACAATTCTCTCGGTTTTTAGGTACAATAGCTCGTAGTCATAGTTATGCACCGTTGATCTATAAATCATGGCATAAAGTGCCACATAAAGATAAGATATGGGAATATGTCTTGGTAAGGATTTAGGTAGTTATATTCCATTCATTTGTTGATATTTATATTTTTTTACTAATTATTAATATTTTTTGAATTAAAAATATGATGTGCCCGATGCTGCTAAAACTTGGGTTTTGAGGACTATTGGACAATCGTATAAGGTGTACAAATGTAGGTTTAAGAAAAAACACTTCTATAAATTTAAGGACAACAAAACAAGATGGAAGAATCGACCTAAAAGTATTCCGGAAGAAGATTTCTCACAATTGTTGAGGTTATGGAATAATAATAATGTGGCGGTAATTTTCTAGACAACCTTGTTATTAATAGTATTTGTTTGTATTTAGTGTTGTCTCTTGAGGTACTTGGTAAGTTGATTTGTAGATATTAATGTGTGTAGAAGCGTTGTTTGCGGGCAAAGGAAATACGCATGTCTCAAAAGAATATGCACACGGCCGGTCCAAAATTTTTTGCTAGGATTCGTGACGAGATGGTAATGCATTTGTTTTGCTCGTGATTTGTCTTTTTCTTTATTTTTCCACATGCCGATAGTTTTCCATTGATGTTTGTTATCATGAATATTGAAAAATGAAGACCCAAACAACGAATTACCTACTCTAAGCCAAATGTTTGAACGCACACGTAAAAGGACAGAAGGGCATGCATATGTTGATACGTTTGATAACACGGCAAGGAAAATAGTAAGTTTGTATTTTGATATTTCACAATGGATTTCTTTATCGCCACTAAACTAGTTTTTTAAATGTTAGTATACAGTTTTTTAGAAGCAATTTTGTTATGTTAAATAACTTTCTTTTGGATATTGAAAAGCTGTTTTTTAACATTGAAATGCTGTTTTTTGACATTAAAATTAGTTTTTTCATAGCAGATTTTTTGACATTAAATTGCAGTTTTTTAGACATTAAGAAGCTATTTTTAGACATTGAAATGCAATTTTTCGAACTCTCACGTGCAGTTTTTTAGACATCAAAACAACTTTTTGGACATTGGCCAATTGTTTTTAAACATCAATTAGCACTTTCCCTGAAAACCCACATTAGGTTTTTCTTTACACCATTTGTTAGACATTGTTTAGTTGTTTTTAGACATTAAATATCATATTTTTTTTTGAAAATATGTTCTTATTCATTTTTGAATAATATTGAAGGAACAAATGAAGAACTACAAACCTGTAGAAGATGGAAGTGTATCGGTAGGTCCTTTTATGATTGTGATGAACAAAGAACATGATAGATATCGTTGACTTTATGGTAGAGGCGTTACTAATAAATTGTTAAAAAAAGTGGATGGTGGGTGTTCATCATACTTGATTCCAGCGGGGTTATGTAATCATTCAAAGAGAGTGTTGAAGTTGAAAAAAATCATTTGATTGAAATGCAAAAAGAGATTCAAGAGGACCATGAAAGAAAAAAGGCAGAGTTAGAAGCTATACGGGAAGATATTAACAACCAACGAGAAAACCTTGAAACCACAATTCGAAGGTTTATGGAGCAACTACCCCCAGAATGTCGAGAGTTTTTAACATGAGATATTGTGTATGCTTGGTACAAGGTATGTCATTATTACTAATTATGTGGATTTTTTTGTTATCAAAATTGACTTATATTTTATTAACTTTGTAATTGTTAGTGTAGGTTATTATTACCAATCTTTTGGATTTTTTGTTATGCAAATTGACTTATTACTAATTACCCTTGTAATTGTTTGGTTGATCACTATATAACTTCTCATTTCATTTCATTACTTATTTTCGTCTATATTTTGCAGGCTGTTTTGTTTTGGGGGATATGGCTGATGAGTAGTGTTTTGAAAAGACGATGAAGTTAAAAAAAAATCTTACTTGAAAGAAAGGACACATGTAGGATGTTCTTAATACTTTTATGATTGTATTTGTCAACTTTGTGATAACTATGATTTATGGTTGTTATTTTGAATTTGGACATATATGTGAAAAAGTTGACCATACAATTATTTATGATATATTTTTATTATTGTTATAGTATAGTTAAATTAGCAATGTATGTTAATAACAATATATTGTGTGAAACACTAATGCAACAATTGTAATAAAATATGCCGTGTATGCATTAGCACAATAAAATGTTGTGTAGGCATTCCAAAATTAAAAAACGAAGGTTGCATTTGAGTGCAAATAGAGTTGCATTTGTTACAACTAATATCTCAATAAAGGTTGCATACAATATACAGAAATGTTACATTTGTTTACTAACACGCACTAAAAGGTTGCATATGATTGTAAAAAAAGTTGCATTTTTTGAATAAAATTATTAAAATGGTTGCATTAAGTATATAAAAGGTTACATTTGAGAATAAAAAAAAGTTGCAATTGCATGAAAAAGGTTGCATCCAAAAAAAGGTTGCATTTGACCAATATATGTAACTTATCCAGAAAAGGTTGCATTTTGTTACAAAAAAGTTGCTTTAGGTCTAAGGCAACTCCACCTAATGCAGCCTTAGATAAAAGGTTGCCTCAGGCATAATGCAACTTTTCCAATGCATAATGCAACATTTTATCGGGGTTGCATTAGTTTCGTTTTGTAGTAGTGTATATTCGATAAAGTCTTAATATTTTGGCTTAGTTTACGGAAAGGTCTCAACATGTTTTATCTTCAATAAAGTCCTAATATTTAAGGTCGGTTTTCGTTAAAATCCAATCATTTTGATTAGGTTTACTTGGAAAAAAATTACGTATTTATACATGTATTTACGGTTTTAATAATGTAGTTATATGTTTAAAAATGTATTTTTATGTATTTATAAAAAAACTTAAAAATAACGTATTTAATAACGTAAAGAACTTAAAAAATACGTCTTTAATAACGTATTTATACGTCTTTAATAACGAATTAATAACATAGAAATAATTATAAAATACGTAAAAATGCATGTACAAATACCTTTTTATAAACGTATAAATACATAAAAAAATATGTTTTCTTCATGTATTTATTCCAAATGACGAAGATGAATTTCGGTAAGTTTGTTTACAGGGATTAGACCGACTGGAAAATGAATGTCACCAGGTCTAAAGTCCTTACAGGCTTTGGAGTTCATCACACAGGTAAGTCTTTAAAAAAATTAATTAATCAATTTATATTGTTTCATATTAGTTTGAAAATTGGATTTTTTTTATAAACGGTTATGTATTACAAAGTTTGAATTAAAAAAATAAATATTATAGTGTAAATAACAATGATTTGTTAATTGAAATACCACCTTATGTTATGAACCTAAAACTAAACCGAAAATACCAGTTAGATGTTCTTAGCCTTGACTGTTACGTGGAAAGATTTTAACTTGACTTTGCAGACAACTTAAGACCAGCATATGTATTCTAACTGAACACCAATTTACTTTTAACATTTAGATAAGCTGTTAACTTAATTAGAATACATGAGACCAATAATTATGTAAAGGGCATTACCTTTATGTTAGGGATATTTCAAACTCAATCTCGTCGGTGCATCTCTTCCAAGTCCACTACTTTCTGAGTTAGGAATTTTGTCAAGAACCATATATGCGTGATCAAATAGCTATATCAAGTTATCAACTCAAGAAAAATATGAGAAAATAAGTATAAAATATGTACAAATAAGATAAAATGAAAAAGTTTCAAATTTTTAAAATTACAGCGAGAAGAAATTACCTTATCTAGATAGCAAACAAAAGTACAAAATATCCCACTACTTTTTCCAACACAAAAGGTAGATATCCAAACCATGGATCAACAAAACTGTTATACAATTAATTTTGTTAGTTTAGGTACTTGGAAAGAAAAGAATAGATGAAATACACAAAACGCTTGCCTGATTTCATGGATTACGGTATGATCAGGTATATTGCTAGCTTGCAAGTTTCATTGGATTTTCAGTCAAACCGCTATACCAAAATCTTGTACACGATTATTACCAAACCAACAGAAAATAATACAAGATTTAATTTACAAATTGAAACTTGAAGGACCTTTTCTTATAAGTGGTGCGGACATACAAACAAATTCAGTTTCATTGAATGCTGGAGTTGAGCGATCCTTTCCTACATAGTTAATATCATTTGATTTATATAACAGTTTTTAAAAGTAATAATAGTTATAATAACATTTTCGTCATGGCTGGTGGATTGGAATTGAAAGAACTTTAGAACATATTGAATTTGGGGCTTTCACGAACCAAACGATTGAAAATCCGAAAACCTAAAAAATCCTAAAAACATAAATGTCGTATGCCAAAAAATCGAAACATGTTAATGTAGTGTTACATGTAGACACGGGAGTAGTCCGATAATAAAAAAGATTCAACACTTTGACAATATTAATAAAACAGATGAGCGATTATTTTTGAAATAAATTACATACATATTTTTGGATTCAATTGCAAGCCTGAGTTGAATCTTTAAACCGGCATACGAATAGTTGCAATCTTTTTGTTGTTTCATTGGAACCTGAATCAACAAAACCACAAACATAATTATACATATAAACCCTAATTCATATTATACAAAAATAACTTACAGAGAATTTTACAGATTGGGCATCACCCCTTCTAGCAAGCTCTTCTATGGCGGCCCCACCTCTCCTCCTCAAATCAAGGCCAAGCCACTTTGCTCACTTGTCATATGCCTCACCAATCGCATCCTCAATTGTGGTCCCCAGTTGTAAATAGTCACAAATCGCATAATCAATTTTGACATTGATTGTGCGTACCATGATTGTCGATTAGCGATTGGAATTTGAAGAAGCGGAAGAGTTAGGGTGTTTTTTGAGTTATCGGGTCCGCTGGAATCTACGTAATTAACGCATTCAAATTTTAGGAATGGAGGTTAAATTTGAATAAATATCATATGCAGATTTTTAGGCGTCATTGTAGGAAATAATGAATTTGGAAATTGAGAAAACGAAGACATAAAATTTTAGGCGGGAATAAATTGCAGAGTTACTTGTTATGTTGCCACGTGTCAAATGGTTAGTCTAGAAAATTGACATGTGGCACTTTTAGGCTTGTTTTATTAGTATACTAGTTTAAAACCCGTATGTTACACGGTTTGATTAAAAAAAATAATAGAAATAATCAATCCACCTATACTTTAGAGATTTTTTGAATTTAGATTGTGATATCCGGAAATCAACCTGATTTATTGGCCTTAAAAGAATGTCACATGACACTAAAATGCTTTGTTTATTAGTATATATATATATATATATATATATATATATATATATATATATATATATATATATATATATATATATATATATTCGTCTTCCCAAATTAAAAATGGATGTTATGTCTAATTAAACAAAATTATAAATTATATCTTACGTAATGTACTTACATAAGTTTTTTATAACAATTTGCGATGGTATGCATCCTCTAATTATTCATATTTATGAAAGATTCAAACAACGCAACTGATTTTGGATTAGTAAACGTAGTTTTCAATATTAGCATGCTTAAATAACTAATAGTGTCTAATACTTCATTGGTATGATAAGATTAAAATATCTAAATTAACAAACCTTTAAATGCTATTAAAAGCACATTGATAAATTTTAGGGTCATATAAAAATTATTTCATAATTAATAAAGCTTTAAATGCTTTTAAAAGCACATGAACGTGATAATATAAAAATATTGTAACATTTAAATGAATTTATTTATTTGATAACAGGTAAATACAATATACAAAACAATCTTAACATATGTATATGTATTTCGATTTCAATTTTATACTCATTATTTTAATTTTCCGGGCATCGCCAAAGGAGATGTGCTCTTTAAATTTGACCAATTAATAAGATATAACAAAACAATATTTTTTTACTATGTATTCATTCCAAACGTTATCAAATATTTCCATTAAATATTATAATAAAATATTAATAAATATTTACGATAATTCTTTCCTTTATCATTAATCAAATATGATTTAAGCCAAATAAATGAAGAAAATGACATGTGGCATTCTAGCTTCTAAGACATGCCACTTGGCAATTAAAAAGCCTTGTTTATTAGTATGTATAGATATATATATATATATATATATATATATATATATATATATATATATATATATATATATATATATATATATATATATATATATATATATATATATATATATATATATATATATATATATATATACTAAATATCAAATGGGAACCAATATTTTCCTAGGAACCGTAGGAACGTTTTTACTGAAAATTTAAAAAAAAAATGACATAGTACACCTAATCGCTTATATTTAAGACCTTTTGTAAAAAAAAATTGAAAAAATAATATATATATACACGAAATGTGCACATATGCACTAAACATGATCATATACACATTTGCGAAAAAAATGCATATGTGCACATTTCGTGTATACATATTATTTTTCAAATTTTTTTTGACAAAAAGTCTTAAATATAAGCGACTAGGTGTATTATGTCATTTTTTTTGAAAAAAAAAAATTTAGTCAAAAAGTTCCTACGGTTCCTAGGAAAATATTGGTTCTCTCTTGAAACGGACTATATATATATATATATATATATATATATATATATATATATATATATATATATATATATATATATATATATATATATATATATATATATATATATATATATATATACATACTAGGTTATTAACCCGTGCATTACACGGATAGCTAATTAAAACAATTTAAATAATAAAAATATATATTATTTATTAAAAAATTTGAAAAGTATTGAGGAAAAAATCATGGTGTATTATGAAATGGACAACTAACTTTTCTTAATCCGAAGAGAACTTTGTTCAACGATTTGAATGTAAAAGACAAAAAGTCGACTAATATCTAAAATCTATAAAGTGTCATTCTGAAGTATCAAACACTTCTCATTGACCCATAATGAATGTAATATATTTCTTTTGAACTTGTTTCGTAAAAGTTGCAAGAATTCCATTTGCATAGGATTCCAAGTTGAAATCATATATTTCTCATTGTTATCATTACATTAAAACTAACAATACATGTCTTTATTTGTTCTCATTGAAGAGTACTTTAGCCACTAAAGAATAAGTCAGAGTTACATGAAATGATTCCTTAAATCAAGCATTTCATCTTTCATGGAATAAAATATTAGAGGATTCCTGGTCAAAACCATATTTCTCATTATTACCATTACATTTAAACTAACATGTCTTTATTTTTTTTTCTTATTAAAAAGTATTTTAGGCACTCGAGAATAAGTTAGATTAATATGAAATGATATTTTAAATCAAGCGTTTAACATTTCATGTATTGAAATATTATTCAAATTAATTATTTCTTATAATTTTTTAACACAATTGCTATATATTAATATAAATAAATGTAATGAATATAGTGATTATGAATATTATACAACCTCACATAATTATTATAGATGTAGGTTACGTAAGTTAATCTTCCAAATGTAGGTTACATAATTTATTTCTATACATATTAGCGTTATTGTGCCCTGTAGCTTATTTTCAATAATAAAATAACAATGAAACTCTTATAAGTTGAAATAGCGAGGTTGCATACATGATTTATAGTCCTGCTATTAGAAGCCAATAGGTGACCATCCTCAAAGTTGGCTTAAACTCTTGATTATTTAAAATCTCAAATATAGAAAGAAGAGCCATAAACCAAGCTCATACTTCAAACGTCGAAGTATTGAAAAAATAAAGGATTTGTAGATTTTATTTTAAGCTATTTTAGAGCCAATCCATTATCAGATGGACTTTATGATTTTTTGCAAAAAAAAGTGAAATATCAAAAAAACATTATATTCTTATTAAGAGAAAATTACATTATTGTTTCAATATGATTCAAACACCATAGCTTCTCATATGTCGCTCCAAAAAGCTCCACTTTCCTTTATATGTCCCCACATTAATCACATGCATAACATTTTTGGTCTTTATGTTATCGGTGCTTTCAGTACTACCGTTACTTTTGCCATTATTCCTATTTTACCCTCGGTTCTGTTCTTGCTGGTTTTAATTTTGTTCGCTTCTTGGTATTGCTTTTTTCACTTCAACCTATCAAGAATCAAGAGTTGGAATGACTTGAATCAAGATGAAAGAGATGCATATGTCATAAGTAATTTATAAGATTATACAAACCTATAACTTGATACCACGCTTTACATTTTGTGCAAGAAAATGTAAAAAAAAAAGATCATACGCTTAACCCATTTTAACTTCGATTTATTTTAATTAGGCTAATATGGGAGGAAACAATATACCTAGATCCTAAGATGCATATGTCACAAGTAATTTATAAGCTTTTACACTACTAAGCATTACATTTTTACAATATAATGAATGTGTTCTATCTTTTCAATGCCGACTGTAATGTTAATCGAAAAAAGAGCAAACATAGCATTTCAATGGAAATAACAAATAGTGCATTACAATGTAAACAAAAAAAAAAAAAGAAAAAAACATACTCAACAATCTAATAGGCTAAAACTTCTTAGCACTTCACTACTCTAAAATTTGCTATTACATTTCGATCATACTTAGGTGCCAGACTTATTTGTAAAAGAAGCGTGTGATGATTAAACTTTCAATTAGGAATTATATATGTTTTGAAAGGATCCATGTGGTTTCACGAGTTGATAATTGAAACATTATTTATATTAAACACACCAAACCTGTAACTATTATTGTTAATACCGGTAAGGAAAATGAAAAAAGGTACATATTCAACGCATAAATTTGATCTAAAATACCAGGCTAAAACTATAGGATCGGGGTAACATATAAAAGCTTGTAACTACACTGCTCTTACCAAAAGCCCTGATTCTTTAACGACAACCCTAATGTGCTATCTCATGGCTTAAATTTCATGGTTTCTTACAAAGCTTTGAGACAAAGTTATGTACCCAGGTTTTAATTAACAGATATTAAGAATCAAAACAAGTCCCTACTGTCATCCTCACTATCTTACTGCTACATGTTGTTGGAAGTCTCTTTGCTCTGTAACCTCTTTGCTATGCCTGCAAATGAAAATTTCCAATAAACAGAAAAAATAAACCTTAATTGAAGATAGATGTTGCACTTGATTTCATATGTAAATTCTTGAACTCTATTCCTTTTTAATGGATTACTTTAAAAGAAGAAAAAATATTTCATCAAAAAACTTCATTAAAGAAACTGCCTCGTCTACTTTTTTCATCGTCACCTTCATCCAAAAGACTTCATTAAAGAAACTGCCTCATAGAGGCATTTTATCGAACATGTTAACTGCTACTTGGAAGGGCATGAACGACTTGTGAAAAACAAACCTTTATTAGGTGTGAAGCTTTTGGAAAATCTAGTTGCAGTTTGGGTATAGTTTCTCTAGAAATATAAAACAAAATTTCAGTTACTACATGAGCTCTAAGAATATATAATCCGGGATGTTGAAAAAAACCCACAAATCTAAGACAATCAGAACCTGCTTTGTGATGTATCATGGGGGTTATGGTGGAGAATGAAACTGGAAAACACTATAAATTTGAGCATACGATTAGCATAATTAGGGATTGATTGAGAGAGATTGAACGGAATAGAGATGACAACTACGATAATATTGCGATTGCCTTGATTATAGTTGATTTTATAGGAAGCGATTGTTGGTTGTTGATAACGGGATGCAATCTTAAAATTGTTCTTCTTCCGGAAGCCATCCGAGTGAACTAATTGAGAAAACAGATTGAAAGTTATTTGGGGTTAATGTCTTCACATCGAAACCCAGATTGTTGGTTGAATTCAGTGGAGAAGGCGTGGATATAAATGTGTAGATGTATTCCAATCAAACTACAAACAAAGAAAATGTAATGAAAACGATCCAAACATTACCTACATCGATTTTTAAACCAAATCAGATAACTATGTAAGAGCACAAACGACTAAAATTGACATACGCGGAATGAGCAACCATCATCATTGATATTGTTACATCGGAACCGATATCAACAGCAGGATTTAAATGTGTAAATGTATTCTAATCCAAAAGGGTACATCGTTACCTAAATCAACAGCGGGAAAACAGTGTCGAAATGTGAAGTAAATTAGGCAGAATTGAAAATTATCCCAATGATAGAGGTATTCTGTATTTATGAGAATAGAAACCGATTAGATTGCAGAGGTAATACAAGTGAGCGGGAAAATTGAGCGTGAATTATGGAGTTCAAACGTTGAACTACAGACTGAAAAGACGAACTTGAGGAGATATAGGGGTGAATCGGATACCAAATTAATAGCAGTGATAAGACCCGCTCTTAATTAGGGAGAGGATATCTCTCATAAATTAATCGTGGTGATAGGGGAGGATTCAAAATAATTATCATAACTGTCTTCCTATTTTAGTGGGATAGATTTCTAGATAGATTTAATTATAGAGAGTAAGATACGGTAGAATAAGTTTAGGCGGGAAATAAAATTCTAGTAGTTGTTAGAGTACGACACGTGGTAAAGCAGGCTGTAGAAAAATGCCATGTGGCAGGTTTAAGATTCCTTTATTATTATATATATATATATATATATATATATATATATATATATATATATATATATATATATATATATATATATATATATATATATATATATATATATATATATATATATATATCATTACTATATAAAGAAAGGCGTTTTTTCTCCATCGCCTATTCTGTCCATCGATGCATTCTCTATCTGCCATGTATTCAACTTCCCTAAACGTCGCCTCCATATCGAAATGGTTCCACCCTTTCAACAAAAGAAAACCCTTTCATCTTCTTCTGCCGCCTGCACTTAACTTAACCAACGAAGATTGTGTCAATCACTCGGAGAAATCGACAATCACACACAACCCTGAATCCCTGATACCGCCATCAATCTTTCCACGATTTACGAACAACATCTTTAACAACCCTCCTATTAATTTCCATAACCAGAGCAAACAGCGGATGGAATCATCTTCAACAATCCTCCGATTATTCCTCATAATCGACATCGCCATTCGCCTCCATGTCTTATAAAAATTGACCCCGCCCAGATCAACAGCCGTCGAAACCCTAACCATAACCATCCGTCGTCAACAATTAACACCGTCCCATTACGATAAAGGTACGTTTCATTATGTTATTTTTAGGGGTTTTCCATACTACTCTTTCTAATTCCGCATTCCATTTGCACTCTGATTAGCCTTTGTTTGTTTAATACTCTTTCCCTTTTATGATGCATCTAGCCAATCCGCCCTACAAACACCACTTCTCAACATCAAAGAAGTATGTTCGATAAGACTATCAGTTTGTATTAAGATTCGGTGACGTTATGTTGGATGCTTCTGTATTGCGGAATAGTAGATTGAAAACAAGGAAACCATCTATTCAGGTTTGGTAATTTTCTACTGTTTGTGTTCTTCATTGTTGTTTGCATTTCTTTTCTTTTCCATCTTTGTGAATCTCGATTTTTTCTGGTGATCCACTTTGATCTCGACTTTTTTCCTTGTTCATCTTTTTGCATTTAGATTTTTTCTGCTTCTAATGATTTGTGTGTGCTACTTTCTGTTATTTACTAAAATTGGAGTGATTTTAAGGGAAAAGTTATAATTGGGTTTGTTGCATTTTTTGGTTATTTTCTTTGTTTAAGACTGACAACTACCTATTCTCCATGCCAAAACTCCTGATTACCTCATCCACATCTACTGACCTTCAAGTCCTGGAACATCTTGTATTTAATTTTCCAAGCAAGTCCATAAATCTGTTGCCTTTGATAGTTATTTTATGGGATTAAGAACCTTAGATTTGTTGTTTTCTTCTCAGCCTACATACATAAGAATTCTTTACAGTTTAATTATGGGTTGATAGAATAGGCATTCCATGTGTTTGATGAAATGTCTCAAAGAAAAGTTGATGCTTAAGGTAATGAACTGTCGTCCTAATTTGTTTCAATATGTTTCCTAATTATATGGTCGTATTGCTAATTGATAGCAGATATAACCAACACTTTCAATGGGTTTTAACTTCTTCAGTTGTTGTTGTTCCATGTTTTAAGCGAGAAGTATTAGTTTCTCTTTATTGATTTTGTGGCTGTTTGTAAAAAGGTTATAAAGGCTTAGTAAACTGATCACCATAAAAATTGTATGGTAAAGGCTTAGTAAACTGATTTTGTGGCTTTTTAACTTCCTATTTATATAGTCGTATTAATATGTATTATTTTTCAGATATTTTCGTGAATTATGGTGATTCAATGGGATATAAGTAGCTACTTTGAATAATTGAATGTTGTTCTAATCCATTTGTCAATACAAATCTTGGTTATTATTCCATAGAGACCGGCACAAAGTGGCCACAACTTACCTAAAATCAGATACATCCAGATGCCTCAGTCAATTGCTTTCTTTAGGAACCAAGGTACATTGTTCTTCAGTTCGGCACTTAACTTTCACACCATTTAATTAGTTTACAATCTAGATTAAATTGCTTCTTGAATGCATACAAGATAACCATATGGCGTAGAAAACACATAAAGATGTCACTTATGTCCACCGATGATTCTCAATAAGAAGAACAATATGCTTTTTTTCAGGTGAAAATATACTTTATCAAACATTTAAAACAGTAAAATAAGGATGAAAAGTTAAACAAGTAAAATTAAAGTATGAACCTTACCCATGAAAAGTGATATAACATGGCGACCAAAACTGTAATTTATATTTGTTTATATACAAATACATGACAAAACATATAAGAACACACATGCGAGTAAGACAACAACAAAATGGTTATCTCATAAGATTGACTAATATGATGTTTACATGAACGGCCCAAGGCCTAAAAATGTTTAAAAATAATTAAGTGGGATATATAATGCAAAAAGGTCATTTTTGGATTTTTTTTTTCTTTTTTTTAATAAAAAAGGTTTTACAATGGTGACCAAATTTGTAATTTACGTTTTTTATATACATATAAATAATAAACATGTAAGAACACCTGATGTAGTACACAACATGATAAAAATGATAACTTTTATAAAAATAATAGGTGGGGTGTTAACAGGGACTAAAAATAAGTTGGGACGTAGAATGCTGAAAATGTTCTTCTCTGGAGGATATTAACAAAAAAGAGATATAACATGGGGACTGAAAACTGAACTTACTCTTACTTAGCTATAAATACATAATGGAAAATGCCAAGAATTGAATTGACTTATTTAAGTTGCATAATTATTGTTTATTTCGTTATGGTGACAAAATCAGGTTTTTTATTATTAAATAGATTGGCATTTTTTTCTATAGTGGGATGATTCTTGAATAGCTTGATGGTCCGAAGAATGAAATTTATAATTTATGACTCATAGTGGGTGTATTAGGTAATGCTAACACCCTAACTTTATTTGTGACAACACATGGCTTGATTCAGTAAAGTCAAAATTTTGACCTTTTCTAGGATAGAATAAACTATTACCAACTTATGGTAATTTTACATAACTAAAAATACTACTACATTGATGCTATAAGAGTGTTTTAAGACTTGTATTTTTATTTTAAGTTTTGAAATCTTTCATACGATTCCGATGCAAACACTTTCCCATGCCTTCTATTTTCATCATCACTGCATAATTATTTACATCGTTTCAGATGTGAACACTTTCATGGTCCAATCAATATACGAAAAGAGTCAAAGAAGTTGACCAAGGATTTGCAACCAGAAATGGAGCTTTAACCTATATGTTGGTATCTTTCAAGATGATTCTATTGATAGAAGCCTAGTGATTGAATTACTTCAAGACTCTGTGGCAATTTGTCATCAAAACCTGCTCCCATCGGATGCCATAGCCTTTGCTTGGAGATGACCTTAAATATAGGAAATATATTAGTTTATAATCGCAATAAAAATGTTATTTCGCTTACTTACCATTAATAGCAACGTACTCTCATTTCCTCACCAATAATTGCAACACACTTGGTTCTATACTATAATAGTAATGTAGTCGGAATTCTTTATAGAAAATAGCAATATACTCACATTTATAAAAAATGGTAAAGAACCACCCATATTACCCAGCATGGCCCTTAAAATGTACCTAGTATATATATATATAATTTCTTTACTATATAAAAAAAGCCTTTTTTATTTTCTTCTTTGCCCATTTTGTTTGTACCTAGGGTTTCCGTACCCCACGTATTTTAAACGATCCCATGCTACTTCCAAAAAGGATCGCGTCTCTTCAAAATCGTATCCCCAACGCTTCATATCTTCCTCCCTTCATCCGGCCTTCCAGATACGGACAGATTGCCTGAACCCCTTCACATACGGGCCGACCCCATTTGTCAACAAACGCAGAAACCCTCCGGCCTTTTCTCTTCGGCATTAAGGATTTATTTGTTTAATCTTGGTTGCGTTGTCAAGGAAGTCGTAATCCATGGAATTAATCAAAAAAGGAAGTCGTAATCCGGAATCAAAAACGGAAAGTACACTGGAGTTCATTATTCATAGCACGTAACAAAGCAAAAGCAGAGACGGCGGTTGAGTGGTTTGCGTAATCAATTTCATCGTTCTTGATCCAGTTTCAGGGAGAAGAAGTGGTTACAATCACCGATGCCATGAGGAAAATAGAGTGTCGCACCACTTGTACAGACTTGAAAAAAAGGGAAAGAGGTTACCGATTGGCGCCTCCGACAACTGGTTTCGCATCATGTAATCACCCTTTCATTCATTTGAATATTAGATTTTTGGTTTCTTTCTCACTTACAACGATCGGTATTATCTTTTGTCTCTTATTGAGCTTGCGTTGGCTTCCGTATGTTCTTTTTACAATTTTAATTCAGTTTCAAATCGCCTTATGGTTGCTTTGGATGCTGGACGTTGCTGTTAGTGTAAGTGACACACTAATTTGAAAATAAATAAAATTTTCTGTATAGGGTTTTTCAGCACCGTTCTTGATTTCTTGTTTTTCACTTTAGATACATATTCCTGATTTCTACATGGACCCTCAACGATGAAGAAATCAACATGGCTTATGATAAGTATAGATATTGTGCGATATGCTTATGCAGATGAAGAAATCAACGAGATAATTTGGTATCTTTTCTCCTTTTTCCTTCTTTATTAATTTCTTTTTTGAATCCGGTGCTTCTTGAAATCATATCTTCATATCAATATCCAAATGGGGTTTTCTTTTCAAAGTTTTAACTATTTTTTTCAATCAACATCAAGAAACCCTGGAGTATGAGATAGGTATAGATATTGTGCGATATGCTTATGCAGATGATAATTGCCTTTTCATGCTTAATTTCTACTCAAACTGTCCAGATTGGTATTAGACTTTATATAATAGAAAGTTTCTTATCTCAGCAGGGATTGACCCTGGTAGGGTCTGGGATATAAGTTTCTTTGCAAAAGAAAATGTAAAATTTTAATTTTAATTTCTAATACAAATGCATTTATTTTTTATTTTTAAGACCAATTTGTTTTTATTAGTTTCTTACTTTCTTATGTGTTGCGCTAAGATGAAGTTATTGGATTTTGTAGGATCTCCCAAAAATCCATAAATCAAGTTGTGTAAGTGGCAACAAATAATGGCTGTTTTACTTATTTATCTGTATAGTGTTTCATTCTGTTATCTAATTATGTGTATCCAAGAACTAAGATTCAACATCTGTTTATGGCAAGCAAATGACGATAGGAGGAAATTAATCTAACTTATGAATGGTTTGCTATGTTTCCAAGATCGTATTATTAGTTATTACGGACCGTGATCTATTGGAACCTGTTCTTCAAAGTCTTTGAATCAATCTAACTTATCAACTGTTTGCTAATTAATCTGATTATTTTGCTATAGTTACGATCAATGTTGCTGATTTCTGGAGAGCAAAGATATGCTTACAGGGTTCAAGTTGTATAGGTAGGGTAACATAATATTCCGCACCATAAGGTACATACTGCAAGCTATGGGATCTTGTTATTTCTGCATTTTAGTGATAATTATGTGAGAATATGTAGGATGCAATAATGTGAGAATCTGTAGGATGCAAAAATACAAACATACATTGATGAAATATGCAAGGTTGCATCAATATCACTCGTTCACGGGCTAATATATGTAAGTTGAATTCAAATAATACATTGAGCATGTGTACATTCCCACAAGTTAACCATTTTCTGCAAACAAAAAGAACATATTATTTTTATCACGTATAATTTAAGAAATCTGATGCTGTCACTAGATTTTTCTTGAAAAGTTTAAGAATTTGTATCAATTTCATGTTTGGAACGGGTTCTTTTGACCTCAAAGTAAAAAAAAAAAAAAAAAGAAACTATATACTTTTGCAGGTCTACCTCAACGAAGATGTGGTGAGAGGGTGTTTTGTTGGGTATGAGATTTTGATTTTGAGGCATAAAATCTAACCACTTGTATTATTTTTTGGATAATTTTTTTTTTTTTTTTTTTTTTTTTTTTGATAACCGAGGACCCCACCCGACCCATCCTTTGGATGACCCTGATGAAGCAACCTCGGGGCCCACGCACACCTGGCAGCAGGGTGGTCCGGGTCAATCACCTACGGGGGTAGAGAGGTGGTCAGTGGCCATCCCCTGATTGAAACCTAACACTCCCTATGGGGAAAGGGAGGGAGTGGGATTAGAACTTGGAACCTCTTTATGGGGGAAGAGAAAGAGTCCTAAGCCTTATCCACTAGGCCATCAGGGTGATGGTTTATTTTTTGGATAATTCCAACGCACTTTCATGTCTTTTTGTTATAACATCGTACCTTCAATTTTTTTTAAATAAGGTATTATACTTTAGTCAACTCCGTTATGGCATTATACTTTTAAATGCTTTTCTTGTGCTGTCCAACTATGCTTATTTAAGTATTGCATTATAGAAAATAGCAAGTCATCTTCTTCTTTCAGCATTTTTATTCTAATTCTGAAATTCCTTGTTTGGTATATGGTGATTGCAGAGAAGGAATCTTGAACAGGAAAACATTGACAAGAATTAGGGGAAATTAAACGTTACAAGAATTAGGTATCTCCAGCATTTGTTTATTAATTATGATCAATCGACAGATAAATTGATAAAGAACCCTACATTTACTCTATTAGCTTGTCGTCATTTATTGCATCTGGTGATTCTCATCAACACTTATCCACATTGGTAATCAATTTACTTTTTGTTTGGTCATATATCATTTTGTGATTTGGTGGTTCTCACTTAAAAAAATTTAGGATCATTCCTAAAAAAGGTCAATTTCTTCAGGCGTTTGGTCTTTTATTCAATATCTATTTCTGTTAGATTAGTTAGCCTTAGGTTTTAGCTTATTTTGATTTTTATTTCAATATGTTTCCAGCATTTACATTGTTTCCTACGATTTGAAACTCATAATCAAAGGGTGTTTGAATCGGCAAGCTCCGAAAAATTAGTCGGATATGATGGCATTTTTATTTGTTTGTATGGATGCATGATTCATACCATAATGATGACAAATGGGGGAGGTGCCGCATACCCTACCCGCCATGTCTATGATGTATGCATTTTTTTGTTTTTATGGATGCATGATTCATACCATAATGATATTTTTTCTTTGGTAGAATAAACTATAACACTCATGTAATCTAAATATACTGAAATTCAGGTTCATGTAATCCATGATGACTTCTTATTCAATAGTGAACACAGATCTTGTACATGTTTTAGAACCTAATTCTCCATTCTTTAGTAATATCAAGGATTTCATTTGATGACCTTTTTAGTTGGTAGGTTAATTTGAGCCTTGTACATGTTAACTTTTATAATATTCATTTTTCATGATACATCTACATCTAATTTACTCTAATTTTTGTTTTCGATACAAGTAGGATGATGGCATTTTTGAAAATAAAATGTTTCAATGGACCCAACAGCCCTGCTCTCCTGAGCTTTATATAATTTGAATGAATATGCAGGTACCATTTTTGTATATTGTTATAGCACGTAAAAAAACTATTCCTTTCCTCCCTAATAATCATGCCACTGAATTTGGAATTGGACACAGTTCAAGGGAAGGGATATAGTTTTTTAATTATATAATGTTCGCAAAATCGAGAACAAAAAAATGGATAATGTGAATACCTGTTCCCAAGATTAATTTTTATTTGTTCCCAAGTGTTATTTTTAATTATTTGAAGTTTATTCAGATTCATTTTGATTTATTTTGTAGTCGATGATTTCCCCGACACCATCCAACAATGTAAAACAAGTTAATGCATTTACAAGAAATATGATGGGGAGATGGGAAGATAATATTGGCTATTAGAGAGATAGGATCTTGAAAATAGAGATGTCATGTTAATTTTTTGTTCAAGTCAATAATTGATTTTTCAATTAATTTGTTGATTTGGGTTTGCCTTCATCCATTAATTGGTACTTGTACTGTCAGCTACTTCCCAAACCAAATCTCTCTCTCTCTCTCTCTCTCTCTCTCTATATATATATATATATATATATATATATATATATATATATATATATATATATATATATATATATATATATATATATATATATATATATATATATATATGATTACATTTTTATTTGTTAATTTTCTAGAATTTAGGGTATTTTGCAGGTTACGGTGTTCATTCCTTCCTTAGATACTGTTTCAAGTAATGGAAGGAGTTCGGTAAGAATTATGTTCATCTCATTTCTTTTTCACAATTACTTGATCTTTGTATCTTTTATCTTTTAGGCATTTTGTGAATATTGTTCTTATGCAAGGAGTGTGTTGCTTTCTTCAATTCGAGGTCTGTTTGTATCTCACAAGTATCTCTTTAGAAATGTGAGACAAAAGCTTCTGGTATATAACATAGTTCAATATACTGTTTTGGGCAAACTACAAGAATTACAAAGTACTATAATCATGCAAATGACATAGGCAATGCACTTCATGACAAAGAAGGTTTTCTGATTTTTTTTTTGTTATTTTTTTTAATTTTAGATTTGACATGTAAAGTCTTAGGAGTTTTTATTTTGTTTGAAACATTAGTTAGCTATTGTTACATCAATACAGTTGGTCTATAAAGTATACCATCCATTTTTAATATTACATGGAATTATTGAATTATATATCCAATTTTATTTGCAGATGAAATGAACAAAAAATCATATATAAAGCATGGAGGATGGTGTATTCAAAATTTTCATGTTGTATATGTGTTTATTTGAACAAATATTAATTTAACATGTGTGTTTTGGATGATGAAGAGATAGCAATCAAACTTTCCCCTGTGGATCTAAGAGATAGAAATAAACAAAAAAGTGGTTCTTCAAATAATTTGGTCTTCTTGAAATGTGCGTTCTTCAAATAGCTCTTGAAGAAGTTATGCTAAATTTATTAGTTCTTGATTCATAAATTTATATGGCATTGGAAGGGTTTTAAGATTTTGAATGTATAAAAGAAAATTTATTAATCAAATCATTGTATATTTGAGATCTTGATGTCACTAATTAAATCATTGAAAGGGTTTTAAGATTTTGAATGTAAAAAAGAAACCTGCGTGATGTCATGCTATAAGTATGATGATGAATATGATGGCATAGATGTGTGGGTGATGGTAAGTTAATCATGGGTCAAATAATGATGCTCTATAGATTGTTTTAAATGTTTTGTTTATGTGCAAATGCAGGTTCTTCCACCTCTTAATGTTATTGGAGTTCTACGTATTGATTATGCGCTAACTATTGCCTTTTAGGTTTCATTACATACCCTAGTTACCTTCATCACTTATGAATTTAATATTCTTATAATTTGTTATTGATGGTCATTGTGGGATATGGTTATTTGTTGGAGGAGAATGTTAGGATACAATACCTTATGGTTACCTGTAATGGCTACCAAGGTTAAGTTCACTTGCTGGATATAAATATGTATTGACTTATTGTAGAAAATGAGGTCTTATGTTTGCTCCTTCCACTTGCTGCCACAATTGGATGCTGTTTCTCAATTGCACGACCTAAGTACAATGCAATTTAAAAATAAAACCCGAAGATGTTGCTGTTTAAAAAAACTTTAGGTACGTTGCTATTTAAAACGCATAAACTTATTGCTATTTAGGAAAAAAAAAATAGTTGAAAAAACAATGTTTACTTCTTTAAAGCTGGGCTTTTGATGCTCTCTATGGGTACAAGGATATCTAGGATGTGGCACAACAATGAAGATAATTTTAGGGATATTTTTGGATAGTGGTAATAGTTGAAGGTCGGTCTAGTACATGTAGGTGCTGTTTGTTTTTGAAGAGGTAAAAAGTCTGCAGTCTGCGGACCACATCTGCAGAGCATCTGCAGAGAAGAGGTGGACTAAATGTTTGCAGACTGCAAGAAGAAGACTGTTTGTTTTTTAAAGTCTGTGGGTTGTGAAAATAAACTGAAATTTAAATAAACTGTTTTTTTAAGTAAAACACATGAGTACGTTTAATTATGATATTAACGAATTTAAGGATCAAAACAAACATTTATTTTTTAAATAAAAAAGAATAAAAATTGCGTAACCAAAGTTGGATTTACAAATAGTTGGTAAAGCTAAAAATTTGCGTAAGATTGTCAACCAAAGTTCTAATGTTAAAATATATTTGTATGTTTCAAATAGTTTGAGTATGATTTACAATAAAAAAACGTTTATTATATGATATTAACGAATTTAAGGATCAAAACAAACATTTTTTTTAGGTTTGTGATATTTTTTAAAAGTTTTACAAATTTATCTTTATTTTGTTTAAAAATATAGAAAAATAAATATTATTTAGGTAAAAAAATAATTAAACCAAACATAAAATATGACAAATGAAGACCTTAAAGTGTGACATTTTTTGTTAGAAGACATAAGATTATATATTTTATAAGATTTTATTTATTTAGAACAACAATACAAATACAATATAACATATAACATTTATAAAATGATAAACATAAACCCAACAATTGTCCATATTTTTACTTCGGAAAACTAATGTTGATAAAAAATCCCAACTATTAGTTAAAAAAATCAAAGTGTTTTTAAAAACAAATAAATAAAATTTGAAAAATACAAGTATAAAAAAGAACTTTTATTTTTTAGGATTTGAAAATACGGTTGTTGTAGAAGTCGCACGATGTAATTAAAAAAACTATTATTTTTTAGGTTAAAATGTAATATTTTGGGTTTAGAAGAGGTTAGAAGACCCCAGAAGAGGTAGTTCCAAGTCTGCGCTAAGAAGAGGGCGCGCAGACCTTTTTAGGTCTGCGGTCTTCTAAAAAACAAACAGTCTGCGAAGTAAAACATCTGCGCGCCGTCTGCGTGGCACAGACAAAAGAGGTCAAGAAGAGTTTTTTCAAAAAAACAAACAGCACCGTAATGATGAGAAGGTATTACTATATAGGAATTAGCAATGGACTTAACTATTTTTACCAATATTAGCACTATACTCACATGTAATAGCAATGTAATTTTATTTCCTTGCTCATTATAGAAATTTATATTCATTTCATTACCAACAATAGCACCATAATTAGAGCATTGTTCTTTCTACTACCGAACACTAATAACAACCCTCTTACAAGATTATTAGAATTTCTTAAAGGTTAATCGCTACTAAAAAATCTATTTTTCTTCTATTTTCGAATATGTATTTTCTTAATTTCTCTGGTTTGAATACATTTTATAGTATTGTTCGTTATTGATGGGTTCCGTTTGTTTTAGGGTTGTAAATGTCGTTCGAGGAAAAAAAATACAAACGGGTTTCCCAAAATCGGACCAAAGGTAAACCTTTCACTTACTTGTTATAATCATTCGGGCTGTTTGCAATTGGCCAATTGGGTATGTTTTGGTTCTTAAATAACTCTATCGTTTACCATTTTATCAGTTCATAGGTTATTTCATGTTGTTGCAAATAATAATTTGAGGGGTATTCAGTTTGATTTAAGTCGGTTTATTTAGTTGGTTTGTGGCTTCTTTTTGTCGATTATATAAACACTAATTTGCAATGATTGATCTTGATCACATAAATGCCCTCTCTGTTCTCTCTGTCTCAATCACAACAAGTATCATCGTGTCATTGAGTATTTGAGGTAAATATGCTCCATTATCTCCATTCATTCTTCCCTTTTTTTTCAAGAATTGACTTTTTCATCGGCCGTTAACAGAGTTTCAATGACACCCCAATTTCACTAATTTCATTTACAAAAAAGACCACAACCACATCATTGATTGCTAATTTTATTTTGGGAGTGAAGATCATTTATTGTCATTAGAAGCACTACCGTGGGTTTTTGATATTTCTCCTTTCCAACACGTTTTTTTAAGAGAAAGTTCGTGAATGAATTTCCAGTTTTAATAAATTAAACTATAGATGAGATCTTGAACTAATACTGTTTGATGGAAAGCTTGAATGAGATTAAACCAAAGATCGGTAGAACTATTAGTAACGAAGGGGTTATACATTCAGGTATTTTGTTTTCTATTCTTATTCACACAATGTTGCTTCAAAAATAAAGTTCATTGCCTTGTGTCAAGAGAAACGAAAAGTGATCAACCTGAGATTGAATTAAAATGGGGGCTTGATCTTCTAGATCTTGTTGATGAAAATTTATATGATAAATTAACCGGTCAACGAGACTTCTCTTGATAATTTGTTATATCAATAGTAAGTTCATATAAATAATAAATGATTTATACAATATGAATTTTAAAGTGTTAATTTATTTGTTATGTGTAACAGAGCTATGATGCGACTTGCTAGAACTCGGGATTTCTTTTAGTAACAATATTGAGAATTGTTAATCCTATTAATTCATTTGTTATTTGTAACTAGACCCTTTTGGTACGTCTGACACTAGGTTTGCAAGGGTTCTGTTGCAAAACTTACACCAACATTAATATATTTGCATCAACTTTTATAAAGGGTATCAATCTTTCAGGTTGAAAAGCAACTATTTTGACCTCTCTTGGAAACTACTAAATGTTGATAATTTTGATGTTCACTTTGTGTCATCTTCTTTAAACTTTCATATATGGTGTTTAGGACCTTGGTAATGTTTCTACATTTATTATTTTGTTGTAATCTCACAAACAAGGTATGCAAGCACAGGCTACTATGCAAGCATAGGCTACTGGTGTTGCATACTCGAATTTGATGACTAATCTTAGTAGTAAAATGGCAGTTTTGGATGAAACATGGTGTGTGTGCATTGTTATATTTGTTAACATGTTGTGCAATATTATGCTTCTAGGTGTTATAATATGTTATATACTTGATAACTGTCCTATTTTCTCCATTAATTATTTCTGTTTAGATGTTTGCAGATCTAGGTAGTTCTCCATAATGCACGCTTGGTGGGATACAAGGTATAATATCTATCTGTCCACCAAATTGTTTTAAGTACGAAGGAACACTGGATGTTTTCTACAAAATTATTCACAAGGTTTGTGTTTTCTCATCTTTCCTTTTGTTTCTTTTTCTCACAGGGTTATATTTTTAACTATATACATGTGGCTTTTCAAGAAAGAGTTGCTGAATACCAACTGTAAGGCCCTGATTTTTTTTCATCAATTGTTGTCCGGATAAATGTTGTCTTGATTCCAATGTCATTTCTGTAATTTACAGGTGGGGATGTGTCTACCTTGGTATGATATATTGCGTAACTCAAAAGGTACAGGGTGCGATGGAGAGGTCACAAGATGAATCAAAATAGTGAATGAGCAAAAGTTGATAATCCGAATCAGATTGCCAAGTAACAATCTCACTTGCCAGTTTTCCTGGATCACTATTTTGTTCAAAGTTTCCTAATTTTGTTTCCCAATTAAGTTTGGTGTTTGATTTTGAGTGCTATGATAACTTCTTTCTATATCAGCTCACAGGTAATCTTCCAAACTCTAGGTTTTCATTTTTTCCACAATTTACTTCTAAGTTTGCAAATTGCCAACTTGAGGTTAGATTCCGCCATAATCAAACCAAACTCTCCCAATTTTAATAATTAGTATAGTAATTTATATATTCTTATTATTTTTTGTGCTTAAGCTTGGTAAAGGGGTTGTTTATTTTTTCAGAAATATGTTCAAAAACAAATTGGAGCATCTAGAAGAGGCGATAGCGAGACAAAATGGAGTTTATTGTCTTCTAAACAGCTGATCTTGATTTAGTTTGACATACTTGAAAATCAATCAAATTTTTTACTCTGTTTGGATCTGACAATCTCTCTCCCTCTGGCTTGGATTGGTCTGAGCTGAAATGGTTACAGTAGGCTGCTCTATTTCCTTGGTTTCAAAGGTCGGAGTATAATTGTCACTAAAAGGGGGTGGAACACTTTTATACCCTAGACCCTCACCCTGTTTGTTTTGCCATTTTAACGGGTGTTCAATCATAGATTCAACAGTCGTACTTGACACATCAAATTTCTTAAAATTAAACTCAGCATCTTTAAATTTAACTTTTAATGCGTCAAGTTCGGCATTTAAATTGGCAATTTTCTCTTTAGAAAACTGATGGTGGCAGTATTTTTCACTGTATTCGTGTTTAATTTTCTTTAGGTCTTTTGTTTGAGCCTTTAATTTTTCTTTGAGAGGTTTTTGAAACTTTTTAAGGTTATAAATTTCAATTTTTTAGTTCGAAAACTTCTCTAACTAAATTATCATTGTGTTCACGATATTTAGAAACCTTATCTATGCAATATTGAGAGCAAGAAGTTTCACTAACCTCTTTGGTGCTTGGAGTGGTGGAGACCATGAAAGCGAACAGGTTCATCATCTCTTCTTCAGCCTTGATTGCTTCCTCATCAGCTTCAAATTCAATCTGTGCCAAGTGAGCTCCTCCATCTTCAGTGTGGTTTAATGCCCGCATTTGATATTCCCAATAAAATTGTTAGCCACCATAGCTCGCTCAGTGTTTTGAGGAGAGAAAGTGTTTTGAGGAGCTTCTCTGTTGATTCCAGTTGGCACCAGGGTCCTCTTAGCATTGTTGTTTTCCACCTTCGGCTTGGTGCACTCACGAGCAAAGTGCCCTGGCTCGTGACAGTTGTAACACCTCAGCTTGCTCTTGTTAAAGACCACTTTTTTGTCCACGTTCACTCCCCAGTTCTTCCTTATTCGTTGAGTGAACTTCTTTGCTCTGAACACTGCCATTGCTATTTGCCATGAAATGTCCATCTCCTCAACATCTTCAGGATGGATTTTGTCAAGTTCTCCAATCACGACCGGAGGAACTAGCTCACCAGCAACAAAAGCATTATAGCAATTCATGAAGCCGGCCATTAAAGCCATGTTTTCTTCAGCTCCCTTGGTAGCAGCCAGAGTCTGTGATGTTGGTTTTGTAGCGGGGCTTGGAACAGAAGAGCTTGGAGATGCCATTGGTAGACCAGATGATGAAAGAGCATGATGTGTTGGAAGAGCAGAGAATGCATTGTTGGTGGATGCACCTAAGTTGGCGGACGAGTTGAGTTGACATGGTTAATTTCGCGTTGCTTGTCATCCATGTCACAAGCCTTGATGACAGCCATTACTTCAGCAAGGGAGAGCTTGTGAGCTTGTTCAGGTATTTGGTCTTCTTAATCATAGAGACATTGATGTCCCAGTTTCTGGGAAGAGAGTTTAGCAGCTTCTTGTTTATTTCCGAATGAGACAGCACGATTCCAGTAGCACTCATTTCGGTGTTGAGTGTGATGAAACGCTACAGATGAACCTCAAGCGCCTCCCCTTTTGTTTTCTACAAAATTATTCACAAGGTTTGTGTTTTCTCATCTTCTCTTTTGTTTCTTTTTCTCACAGGGTTATAATTTTATCTATGTACAGGTGGCTTTTCAACAGTAAACGAATCTTGCGATACCTTCTCGGTGCGATACCTTCTCAGCACAACTGACCATGGTCTATGTATCTCTCACAAATCCGATGCGACCCTCCATGCTTATACATATTCTGCTTTCAACTCTTTGAGTGCCTTTTCTGATGCTGACCGGGCTGGATGTCCGGATGACCGTCGATCCACCGGAGGATTTGCTATCTATGTTGGTTCCAATCTAGTTTCATGGTCTACAAAGAAACAAAAGACTGTCTCATGGTCATCTACCGAGTCTGAATATAAAGTTCTGGTTGACACTGTAGCCGAATTGACATGGCTTGAGACTCTCCTTTGTGAACTACGTGTCAAGACCATAATTCCAAGCTTGTGGTGTGACAACTTGAGAGCCACCTATCTCTTCGCAAACCTCGTGTTTCATGCCCGAACAAAACATGTAGAAGTTGATTTTCACTTTGTCCGAGAGAAGGTTGCCCAAGGAAAATTATCTGTTCAATTCATCTCCACACAGGATCAGATAGTTGACGTCTTTACGAAATCGCTTGCCATTGATAGATTTGTGTTCTTGAAGTCCAGCTAAGAGTTGGAGACCGTCCTTAGCTTGAGGGGGAATATTAGACAAGTCATTATTATAATTAATACATAGTTAGAGGGGTCTATGTGTATCTTAGATATCTATATATATATATATATATATATATATATATATATATATATATATATATATATATATATATATATATATATATATATATATATATATATATATATATATATATATATATATATATATATATATCTGTCCTGTGTAACATTATAATTCATAATATACAATACAATTACTCTAATTGTTACTTCTCAACTGCAGACAAGGTATACTCTTTTTCAATATGTATTTTTTTTCTGTTGGTTTTCTCCAAGTAGATGACAGTTTCTTTTATTCGTCCACATGATTGTATGCTATTACGCATTTGATCAAATTTAGATCAAGAGGGACCGAGCATTGAGAAATTAGAATTCTGATGAAACCACTTAAACACATCCATAGAGATTTTAGACCTGGATATCTCGGAGCTTACAATAATTTTTATATTTACTTTGAGAAACTTTTAGTGTCGATAACAAGCATGGGTCTTCTTTTATTTGGTTTCCATCTTATTGGTAATCAAATAAAAGTGGATTGTTTGTTTTTGGATTCCATTATTAGTGAATTTTAAGTTTGTATCAACATCTGTCTGAGTTTTGATTTTAAATTGCTTTAAGTTTTGTCTAAATGTTATTTTTTCGGTTTGGGAGGTTTGTGGTCAGGTTTCATCGTAGGATTTTTTAAATGTTTTTGTCTAATTGAAATGTTGGTTGTTCCTGATATGTTAAAGCTTTCTATGAAACCAATAATGCCAAAAAGGATCACTGAGTATGAGAAACTTATGAATGCTTAGAATTAGAAATAGATGAATGCATATTTTTGTGTATCTTACAATCATGCTAAGCTTGTATGTAATTATTCTCTTTAACATCAGTTGTCGTGGATCATGTGAGGGTTCAAATGTTATTGCAATTAAATGCTACCAACCATAAGTGGCCATTGAGAGGTAATTATTCTTACTAGAAATTGTTCTGAAATCAGTCTAGTTAAAGAAATTTAAAAAGCTATATGATATCGTAATATCTTATAATATAAGGATGTGGCATGGTATGAATTGATTGCATTTCAAACTTATATATCCATGTTTTATATTGATTAGTTAGATTTGTTCTCTTAAGCGAAGGTAAGAAATACTACATGCCATACGCCTTTACTCCCACCCAAATATATATTGCCATGTCATCTTGATCTCTGTTGATTGTAGTGATTCTCTGAATAATTGGTGTTTCTCCTACTTTCTAGGTTAATTACATAAATGAATATCTAAAACATCTTATATTCCAAATACACGTCCCTTTGATGTAATCATCTGAACTGACACTTGGCGGTATGCAAGCAACATCCTTTTGCATATTGAATAACTACAGCCCAAAAGCAGATATTCCACACTTATTATGCTTTAGTCATTTCCAGAATCCTTTCAATTAGATTAAGAAATTAAGTAATTGGGGTACAAAGCTTTATATTAATAAATTATGACACCCGATAATATTCACGCTCTTATTCTCCACTTTATAGTTTTGAAATACTAGACAAATTAAATCCTACGAGTATGGAAGAAGACAAGTTTACCATCGGTAATAAGGGCTTTTTTTATCTCCAAGTTCACTATTTTTACCAAAATAAGCAATTTACTTTAGTGTTTTATTTGTAAAAACAACAAGTATGCTCTAATCCAAGCATCGAGCATGTTATAATCCAAACTTTTACTATTTTTACCAAAGTAAACGATGTACTTTAGGTTTTTCTTTTATCAGTAATAGCATGCTCTCATCAATGCACATACCACCATAGCATCTCTCAAAACAACCATTGGATCATATGATAGAAAGAGCATTAGCATCTGTAAAAAAAACTCTTGATATTAAATGGATTTTAGTTTTAATTTATTTGAAGTGCTAATGCATTTTGTTAATCTGTTTTTGCAGGTATTTATGTAATCAAAAGCTGGTGCCATTTAAATGTTTGGTTTCATGATTCCAATTACATTTTTGGTTCCTCTTTCCTATTTTTATTACTTGTACATATTGTTTACATCGGTCTTAGCTTTCTGACATGTTGTAATTATCGTGGGTAGCATTCTTGGTGGATTAGCATTTGGTTTTCTTAGGCCAATGCTTGAAACTTTTAAAGCTTTTGGTTAGTAGCATTGTAAAAATACTAAAACACCCTAAATATGTTGTGAGAGATGCTTGTGTAGATACTATGGGTGTTTTGTCATCTAAATTGAGTTATTTTGATGGAAATTTTGTTTTATTGGTAAGATATGTTGGAATATATTTTCTATTAAATGCCCCTGGACCATTTATGTATAGTTTTATATTATTAAGGGAGTATTTATAAATATGTATTTATATCCCTGATTGCCATTATGACATTTTGCCCCCTATACTTATGTAATGTTGACATATGATGGATGTGGATGACATAATAAATACATAAGGGGCTAAATGGTTTCTTTTTGATACACCCATATAAATAAGAATTAAAAGGAACGAAAGTATCAGTTTTTTCTCTCTGGTTCGTTTCTCTCAAGAACACCAACAAAATCATTCAACAATTGATTCCATCATTAGATGGTGTATCCTTAAAGAACCAATCAAGTTTTCATGGCATCATCTTCTTCTACTCCTTCAAACCCTGCAATCACACCACCAAGTAAGTATATCTTCAACTGTTCTTTGATTTAGTGTTCAAATTGATTAGAAAAGTGAATAGGATGAATAATTAGGAGAACATGTGGTATCATAGCACTGGTTGTTCTTAATCAATTTAAACCATTAGAGAATGAAACCGAAAATTGTGATTCTTCTGTTTTGAAAACAATTCACGAATGAGATTTGAAAACTTGAAATTATGTGATCGCTGTATGAAATTAGTTGTTTAACCTGAAGTAACAACTTACATTTATGTCGAAATCACTTAAAATTTTGATATCCTCCAATACGCCAAATTATTGCTTGTGCATCGCTGTTCACAATTCTATCACCGTTGCCCTTCATCTTTTGATTTTTTTTTTCCTTTTTCAACCGGGATGATGTAAGATTGTTTGGGAGTTCATCAAATTGAGACCGATTAAAAAAAATAATAATAAAAAGGAAGGAAAAGAAAATGATTTGTTGATGGGGTGCGGCTAATGCCATGAACGGTGGTCTTTGCACAGCAAGAGGCAAGAGCGTCGACGCCCTTTTCTTTTCCTGATGAATTTATTTGGGCCTTTTACCCATTTCATAACAATTCGTTCCTAATGAATTAGAAATATTCAATAGTAGAAATCTTGGCCCAAATGTGCATTAATGACATTATTGACACATATAATGGAATATATTACGAGTTTTAAATTGCATATATGTTATAAATTTTTGTCATACATATATTACATAATTACAGAAAAATGGATACAATTTTGTATAAGTGTTTTCTTAATTATTTAAAATAAAATGGTAACTTCAATCGTCTTAGATGATTAACCCAATGGTATATTATTTAAGTCGGTTTTGACGTATAAACAATACCATTTTTATAATTATATGTATTTTAAACAACGAACCCAACGGCTAGTTGTTTGATAATATCTACGATTAATTATTAGCCTAATTCTCATAAACTTCACATTTCTACCCAAAGGTGTTGTGTGATGTTTATGTAGCGAAGTTTTGAATGTTGATTTTTTGTCATTATGTTTGATTGTTGGTCACAGCTAACGCGAAACCAATAGTCAAGCAAGACATAACTATTCCATCTATAAGCATTAGCATATAGTGTTTCAATTCTGCCCAACGGTGATTTGTAATACTATTATAATATAATTTAATTATTAGAATGTCATAATGTTCAATGATTAACATTAGCCAATGCGAAACTATTTGTTGAACAAGACACTAAATTGTCTATTATTTTGGTGTTAATAATAGACTAGGAACTAATACTTGGCATGCTTTTATTATTATCCCTTAATTACTAATTAGTTTATACAAATAATTCTACTAAAATTCTTATTTTTTTGGGGCTTACCCTTACCCCTTATAATTATGGGGCTGAAACACTAACATGAACTAACTTCTCATCATGGAAAGAGTCTATTAAACTGACGCTCGGCATGATGGACCTTGATTGCGCACTTAAAACCGATCCACCAGCTGCTCTTACTAATACGAGCACTGTGGAACAAAAGCGGGTCTATGAGCAATGGGACAGGTCTAACCGTATGTCCCTCATGATAATCAAGAATTCCATCTCTGTAGCGATTCGCGGAGCTATTCCTGACTCTGATAACGCGAAGACCTACCTAAGCCATGTTGAAGAGCAGTTTAAAGGTACTTTTAAGGCGCATGCAAATACCCTTATACTCAAAATGCTAACAACTAAATATGATGGGATAAGTGGTGTTCGTGAGCACATCATGATGATGTCTAACATGGCCAACAAACTCAAAGGAATGGACATGGCAATAAGCGATGGTTTTCTCGTTCATTTCATTATGACTTCTCTACCTGTGCAATATGGTCCATTCAAGATCAATTACAATACGCAGAAAGAGAAGTGGACAATGAGCGAGCTTATTGCAATGTGTGTCCAAGAGGAAGAAAGGCTAAAGATTGAGAAACCTGATGTTGCTCACCTCACCACTTCAAGCTCCAAGAAAAGGAAAAGTGACTCTTCTAAGGCCCCTAAGACGGCTGTAGACTCGAGTTCAGACACTTCTTCAAGCAGTCCCTATTGTAAGTTTTGCCGAAAGAAAGGGCATTATCAAAGGGAGTGTCCTAAGTTCAAGGAGTGGTTGACCAAGAAAGGTAATATTGTTGTTAATGTTATTCATGAATCTCTTAACATGACCGTTCCACTAATTCTTGGTGAATTGATTACGGTTGAATGCTTCATGTATCCAACATATTACAGGGATTCCATACAATCCAGGTGGTGGGAAGAAAGCAAAGGGTAATTAAGGCGAGCAATTGAGAAGACTTAAAAGTGAAGGCCGTTAAACTCTCACATTACTATTAGAGAGTGGCTCTTTACTTACTCTTCGTTAAGCTCTTTATGTATATAATATTACTCATGACTTAATGTATGTATTGTACTTAAACTAAATGCTTGTGGCTATTCACTTACTATGTATATAATAAAGTCACTATTTGCTTAAATTCCATTATAGCCGGAGGAAAAGTTTATAATATTCACTTTAGGAGACTTGTTTTGGGAGTTGTAAGTTGTTTCTTTTAGATATCTTGAGAATTAGTGGGAGTGGCATCTTAAATTTAGATGACTCCAAAATGATTCTAGTAGACTAATGTATAAACCTCAAAATGAGTGGGAGCAAGTTTACTATATTGTTATTACATGTCGATGACATCCTATTACCAAGTAGTGACTTAGACTTGTTACATGAATCAAGGTCGTTAAAGTTTATTGCAATAATTTTGCAATTGTTAGCTTCTCGATTAATGATAGTTCGAGTGGAGCTTGATTGAAATGTCGATACAAAGTATATGCTCGTTTAAGAAAGAAAGGAGGAAAACGACATTTGTATCGAAAATGTTAGCACTAACAATATGCTAATTACTTATCTCATTGAAGTCTTCAACCCAATGTTTATATTGACATGTCACTAATATGGGTTTAATTCAAGACTTACTTTTAGTAATTTTTAGCATAATGCCTTATCTACTTATTGTTACTATTAATATAAGTTCAAGTACTTGACTTAAATATTCCTCCCTAAGTTTGTTTGTCTAATCTTATTTGTGCACACTAAGTTATCTTATTGACAAACATAAAAACCCTAAGCTAAGTGTCATATTGGCTTAATTTAATCCTTATACTCTTTAACAACATCAAAGTATAATTGATGGGGGTCCCGGGTACAATGCAATCCGTGAGGCTGTATCTCTTTGTTTTGTTGTGGTTATAGAGTAAGATGAAGTATTTGGCCAAATTTACTAAATAAACTTATATAAATGGTCTCAAGGCCAAGTGGGAGAATGTTGGAATATATTTTCTATTAAATGCCCTTGGACCATTTATGTATAGTTTTATATTATTAAGGGTGTATTTATAAATATGTATTTATATCCCTGATTGCCATTATGACATTTTGCCCCTATACTTATGTAATGTTGGCATATGATGGATGTGGATGACATAATAAATACATAAGGGGCTAAATGGTTTCTTTTTGATACACCCATATAAATAAGAATTAAAAGGAACGAAAGTATCAATTTTTTCTCTCTGGTTCGTTTCTCTCAAGAACACCAACAAAATCATTCAACAATTGATTCCATCATTAGAGGGTGTATCCTTAAAGAACCAATCAAGTTTTCATGGCATCATCTTCTTCTACTCCTTCAAACCCTGCAATCACACCACCAAGTAAGTATATCTTCAACTGTTCTTTGATTTAGTGTTCAAATTGATTAGAAAAGTGAATGGGATGAATAATTAGAACAACAAGATATCTTTTTGAAGCAATAGTTGAAAAAAATAAAACATATTTAAAATGGTTCTGTTCTATGTTTAACTCGTATAATTGCTAATGCAATAAATCCTCCCGTTTCTATTCTATAAAGAATGTTACCAAAGACAACAAAAATGCTCAATGATCCACGCTTCATGGTAAAACCAGCCATTATCGAGTTAAAAGAAAGCATCATTTATGTCGGTTTTGATTTTTTGAGTCAACTCTATAAGTTTTCACTACATCTTGCCGTTATTTTAATGTGTTTTGAGTTATTAATGTCGAGATTCTATATAATAGAATTTATGTTAAATATAGTTTATTTAAAATTGATATATTATAAGAGTTATTAGTTAGATATCTAATTTTTATGATTTAATAAAAAATATTACCTAAAATGGAAGGGTTTTATCGCAAAAGCGCTATCTATTTTGTGAGAAAGACGACAAATTCCTTTTCACAAAATTGAGAGTTGTGTTCCTCATAACATTTCATGAACTTCTATATTTAGTTTTATGAAAATGACTATATATTCGGAAAATTTCTCAACATTTATTTAAAATTTAGTTTCAATAAAATTGATTTGATTTAGGTGTTTGACAACTTCGATTACGAATGAATGGTTTGTTCAAAATATAACAAAATTAGTATCATTCAAATATAAGCAACATTGCATTTAGACGACTATGGTCAAGAATTAATAGTATATATGAATCTATTTGATAATCGTTTATTTATATGGTTAATATTTATTGTACAATGATTTTAGTTATTTTTATAGAAATTGATAGAAATTTTACATATTCATAATTTTGGATACAATTTTGACACCAAAAGCTACTATGAGTTTACATAAGGGGTGTTTGAGATTGCTTATTTGAGCTGTTTAGTGACTTATTGCGGTTTGACACTGGTAATAAGTAGTTTTAATTATTTGGATAAACATATTTTATAAACACTTATTTGCTTAAATAAACAGTTTTTGATAAGTTACTGCATCCTGACTTATTGACTTATTTAAACCGTTTCTAATAAGTCATTCCGTATTACACACATAAACACTGTTTGTCAAACACTAAAAAACAACTTATTGACTTATAATATTTTGGTACTGGATAAGCTAAAACAAACACTTTTTTAAAACTCAATTTCCACACCGGATAAGCTAATAAACACTTTTAGTAATAAGCATAAGTTGTTTTAAATAAGCAATCTCAAACACCCTGCATTAGTTTTTGAATATAAAAATCCATAATTGATTAATATGACTTCCATATTCACTAAAGTAATGATTTTATAAGAAAAATAAGTAAGTTTTAAAATTACAATGTGTTAAAAAAATAAGATGTAATGTCGTAATAAAAGAAATGCAATTTGAATGGTAAAATAACATATAATAAAATCAACATCGTACTTTGACATGTATTTCTAGCATATTTCATAGGATTCCGATTAATCCCAAAAAATATCAGAAATCAATATGTATGATTATGATTGTTATCTTTCACTAATAGCATCGTACCTTAAAAAACGATTTTTTTAGAAAAATTTAGATGATCTGGAAACGTTTCATTTATTATATATATATATATATATATATATATATATATATATATATATATATATATATATATATATATATATATATATATATATATATATATATATATATATATATATAGGACTGTGATCAAATGTAACTAGATAAATATTGTGTAACCTTGTAATTAAATATGGACCAATTATTTCAAATCTGAACATGAAATAATAGTAATTGACATATAAATTAATTAATTTTAAAGGAATAAAATCCTATAAATCCGGTAACCGACTCATATAATTACAGAAACTACTTTTTTCCTGAATTCTGATTGGTTCACACAGTCACACAATAATTATGAGTTTTAAAATAACCTATATATATATATATATATATATATATATATATATATATATATATATATATATATATATATATATATATATATATATATATATATATATATATATATATATATATATATATATATATATTGGGTTGAGTTCAATAGAGAACCAATTTAAAACAAGGAACCAATGAACCAATCGTGCTGTCAGAATGCAAAAGATCGACGGCCAGAAAAGAGGATGTACATTTACTAGTTAGATGCAAATGTAGAGGATTATAGCAAAAAACCCACTTCGTTTTTTATGTTTTTTTTAATTTTTAAGCTTATTCTTTTTTCGAAAAAAAAAACTAAAAAAACCAAAATTCATAATTTTTCATCCTCTATAAATAGACATCCATATTGATATAGAAATTTTTTTGTGTTTTTATACATCAAGTTCGTCCAGATTCACCATGCGAATCTGAACTGAACTGTATTGTTTTAGATATATTCATTCACATATAAATGACAATTCTATTCGATTTATTCAATAATTTTTGACCAATCACATGTAAATTTTTAGGAAATCATTTTCAATTTCAGTTAATTCAATTGTATATGACATCAAAAGGTTGAAATAGTAAAAACATAAGTAATTTTTCTTGAATTTACATCTGAATCTAAGAATGTTTTTAAAATTTGCATGAGTTGTTACTGAATGATTTACAATTATTGAAAAAATTGAATTCAATGACTATTTACATGTGAATTATGTTCCATACAAATTTAGTACAGTTTATATTTACATTGTGAATTTTAACTGTTTTTTGTTTTAGACATGTTAATTCACATATAAATGGTAATTGTACCTGACTTTTTCAACAATTTTTTATCATCCACATGTGAATTTTAAGCAAATTAATTTGTGAATCTATATTAATTCATTTGTGTATGATCAAAAGGTTAAAAATAGTGTACATCTAGTTTTAGATATATTAATTCACATATAAATGATAATTGTATCCCATTTTTTCAGCAAATTTTTGTTCATTCGCGTGTAATTTTAAGTAAATTAATTTGTAAATCTCAGTTAATTCAATTGTATATTATCAAAATGTTGAAATTGTAAAGAATATAAACGAATTTACTTAAATTCAATATTAAAATTTAGTGAGATTCACATCTGAATCTAAAAGTTTATTTAAATTCATATAAGTTGTTATTGAATGATCAATGATTGTTGAAAAAAATAATTTCAATGATCATTCACATGTGAATAATCTTCTATAAAACTTGTTATAGTTCAGATTCACATTGATTAAGTGTTGTGAATCTGAACAAGATTTTTGAATAATTGTTTTTCATTTTTGCTATATTGATTAAGTTTTGGAATTATCCGCTACATGCGCGTTCATTTAAGAAATTTACAACTTTATCTTCGGCCGTCGATTAGTTCCTTGTTTTATTTTGGTTCTCTATTGAACTTTTATTTTTATCTCTCTCTCTCTCTCTCTATATATATATATATATATATATATATATATATATATATATATATATATATATATATATATATATATATATATATATATATATATATATATATATATATATATATATATATATATATATATATATATATATATATATAAAACGTTTATCACATCAATAATTTACGTAGAACATTTATTTTTTCTTTCACATCAACAAAAACCATTTACCACTTAAAATAGATACACATTTAGTTGTCATGCGTAATGTTAGATCTGTTTACTAATAATCCAAGAAATTATCATAAGCAGCTTTTCACATGGGTTTCATTAGTTTGTAACGAGTGAGTTAATGTATTTGAAGTAATTGCCACTATGTCAGGTGGTTGTTTGATAACCTTCAAATGAAAGTATAGAGGACGCGTGTTTGATAGAGCATATAAATAAATCAAAAGCCTTTGAACAACCTTGAATGATTAATAAATTTCAACTTCTGTTAGTAATTAAGAGACTGAAAGTCTGAAACCATTTAGCACCAACATGAACAACCCCTAGCTAAGTTTAAAATCTTTTTAACCGGTTTAAAAAAGGTAAAGACACGCACACACACAAAACAAGGCGCAGATGCATCGAGCCATCGATAATGAAGTTAAACCATCATCAGTGACATCACAAGAAAACATTTAAAGCTAGTTAAATAACAACTTATGCATGTAATATATATTGGTAGATCGTATAAATTCAGTTTTCATGATTAATATTTCGCCCTACTTGCCTTTAGTTACATGAAATTGAATCCGGAATACTCTATCAAAGTATTTTCGAGTTAGACACCAAACGAAAGCAGAATCACTAAGATCATAAGAAGTAAAGAAGTATTGAAATTTCACTGTTATGGTCATCAAAGTTTCTGAAACGCTACAAATCACTCCTTGGGACATATAAAAAGACTGAAATATCCTTTTTATTTTCTTTTTCATTTTTATTTTAACCTATTATTAATTTTAATAATTAAAAAAAAGAAAAAACACTCTACCCCACTACCCCGTACAGATTTACCGATTACCCACACATCTCACGTCTGAAAAATATTAAACACATTTATTTCATCTCTTTGATTCTCGAGTTTTCATTATTCAAGAATCGGTAATCACATCATCAATCGAAAATTTGGATTAAGGATTTAAAGAGATGCAATCGCAGTGTTCTTATGTTCTTGATTTTGATTTCCGATTTTGAATGTTCTATTTCTGTGTTCCATTTGATTTTATTTCCGAATGCTCGATTTATATGATTTTGAATGTTAGATAGTTTGAATCTGCCAAACTCGATTTCTGTTATTTTGAATGTTTAATATCTTGAATTTTCCTTTTCGATATCTATGATTTTGAATCTGAATGTGCTATTTTTGTGATTTTTAATGTTTGATAGCTTGAATCTGTTTGATCGCCCCTTCATCTCTACTCTCCTCGTTCTCCTGTCTATTTGATTAGACCATAAATCGAAATATGAAATCGGTTTCTTTAATCTGCAACCGGGCGATGACCTATAATTGACATGATAAATTCTTAATCTGCTATATCACTTCGATTTTGATTTTGTTATTGAACCCATATTGTCTACTATTTTCAACTTCATATATGCTTTGATTATGAATCTGCTTCTAACTTCACATTTGCTTTGATTATGAATCTGCTTCTAGCTTCAATGTTGCAGTTGCTGATGAGATGCAATTCTTGAATCAGCCATCTATAGCCTCACGTCAATCTACCATGGATGATTACTTACTTTAGGAGAATCGTGACCACGGGCCTACATTTTTCCGGCCACCTTGCTCCGGTGATCCCAATCGACTAAAGCCACCAGATCTAGTCTTTCTGTGTGTGTGTGCACGTGTGATTTCTTTATTTTTCATTTTTTATTTGATTTAATACATAATAGGTTAAAAGAAAATTGAAAAACAAAATAGAAAAGGTATTTCAATCTTTTTATATGCCCTAGGGACTGATTTGTAGCGTTTCGGAAACCTTGGTGACCAGAACTGTGAAATTCCAATACTTGGTCCTAATGTGAAATATTTGATAAACCACAGTTACCAAAACTGTAATTTACTAAGAGAGTTATAATCATTTTCATACTTTTCAAAAGTGTCAGCACTAACAAATCAACATATACAAGTCTGCTGATCAGCAGAGTACATTCTTCAATAGCCTTGGTTGCTCCAACAAAGTAGACTACTCATCAGCGTTGACTGTTCCAGCAGAGTAGACTACTGACCAGTCTTTGGCTGCTCCAACAGAGTAGACTACTCAATGACCTTTTGCATTGGTGAATCTTCTATCAACTCTACTAATTTGTTGTTGTATTCCAGACTTGACAAACAAACGCTTTGTCGATTAGTATTGTGAACTTATATCAAATCGTTTTAAAATTAAAAGCAATCACATCTACAAATAATAGTGAGAAGTAAATGTCGTTTTGTCGTAAACTCAACTATTATTATTTAATTACCAAATGTCTATTGATCCTCCACGATCAGATTTGACTATAAAAGATGTAAAATGAGATTGTCTTGTTGTCAGACGAATTAAAATACGAGATAAACAAATAAAACCAACCTGAACTCTTATGTATAATGACCAATCTCTCTGCAAACGTGGTAGTTTCCAATTCTTTTTGTTTGGTTGTTGGTTTGTTGTAGTTGACGGTCAGGCTTCTACAACTTCGACTTCTTGGGTTCTAAGCCTCCTTTTTTCATGAACCCATTATTCCTCTTTTGTCCAGAACCCCCATCTAATATAATACATGGTGCACCCTCGATTCTACTTTTCTCCATTTTTCCATGTCATGGGTTTCTTCTTCAATTCAGAGGTGCTTTAAAAGATCATTCAATGAGTAGTCCTCAAACTTGTGTATCATCCTCTTAGAGAAGTCTTTTCATAGGGTGGCAATTTTTTTGAATAATTACACCCACTTGAAAGAGTTCTGGTAGAGAGATGGAAAGTGTGTCAGCTTGTTGATTAATACCTGGAGCCCATATGCTCCTAGATTGGTCTTTCGTCGATCATCGGTCAACTTAAGTATTTAGATATAAGGTACTTGTTAGTACATTCCTTGTATGCCTCGTACTAAAAGGTCTAAGGCTTTCTAGAGGTCTTTAGGAATAATGATTGATACGTAAAAATCATAGAGGTGGCCAAAGAGGGAATTCTTGACGTGACCAAGGCATAAGCGCTTAGGCTCTCTGCGTAGAGCCCACATATTTTACCAATTAGAAATTTCATTGTGGTTTGGTTACTTTCCTGTTTCGATGAGAATATCAGCTCGAATAAAGGGTAATTCAGGGTCTGAAATATAACCAAGTTTGAGCACAGCAAGCCAAAACTTGAACTTGTATGCCTAGTGGGTGTAATTCTGGCCGTCAAAGTGGTCCAGTTTTGACAAATTCCTGATTCATGAGTCTGAAGTTGGCAGAAGAGATTTAAGTGTAGATTTGTTTGATATTTAATCACAATTAAAGCCTTTAAGATTGTTGTATTTTACACTTGACAAACAAACAATCTAATAACTAGCATTGTGAACTAATGTCAATTTATTTGTAAACTTAAGAACGAACATTTTGATGAATAATATTGAGAATTAAATGTGGATTCGTCGTAAATAATAAATCCAATTATTATTATTTCATCATTGAATTTCATCTACAATCACATCACAATTAGGTTGATACTCTACGATTAGATCTAGTTATAAGAAAGGTAGAAAGAGACTGTCTTATTGTCGAACGAATTAAAATACATGAGAGAAAATTAAAACTAATTTATAGATTATTGACTTGTAAAACTGCACGGAAAAATCATGTCCTTAAAGTAACTACGTCGCTCAACGGTTGTATGCTTCAGCGTATAACCCATGATTTGATGTAGATTATCGTTCATTTCAACAACTATAGAAGAACTAATAAACGCAAAGTGAATACTCGAAATTCGAAAAAAATTTATGTCGTTGTAAGAGAGAAAAGAGAGAGAGAGAGAGAGAGAGTGTGTGTGTGTGTGTGTGTGTGAGAGAGAGAGAGAGAGAGAGTTCTCATATTTTGCTGTGTGGACTACGACTCTGGGAGGGCTGTAATTATAGCCACAAAACCCTAAAAGACTCCAAAAATTAGGATTTTTTACGGTGGTAACCCTATCACGGTCTGCTGAAAATAAAAACTTGTCGGCTCCTAACGATGATACACCTAAATTAAGCCAAGTCGCAAACCTCACATCAATGGCCCAATTTGATACATAAGCGAGCTTAGCGTCTTAGCCTTATCCCTTGACTTACTAAAAGCTTTGAAGCTAAGGCCCTGTTTGGCAGCCTCTTAATGTTTAAGATCTAAGAGGTCTGAGATTTTAAGAAGGTATGTATTGTTAAGAGCTGAAATGTTAACATGCTGTTTGATTAGAACCTCTTAATTACTGTGCTGAATGAATAAAAAGACCATTTTACCCTTATAGATTATTACATGATGTTAAATCCATAAACATCAAATTTCACAACCAAAACATCTAGTTCACAAAAAGCAAAAGATCATACAACTTCAGATTTTAATCCATAAACATCATGTTTCAACTTCAGATTTCAGCAAATCACAACTTCACATTTCAGATTAACAACATTTCAGCAAATCAGTAAACATGAACACATTTTAATCATACAACTTCAGATTCTAGATTACCAACTTCAGATTAACAAATCACAGAAGCAAACATGAAAAACATTTTAATCATACAATCATATCAGAAAAACGAATCATAGAAGCATGAGATGAACAGATTTCAGCTTAACAAATCATAGAAGCATAACATCACATATTAACAAATCATAGAAGCATGATATTCCAGGGGAATAGTAGCAAAAATCATACCAGAAAAACGAGTTTTTAGGGCATCAGATTTCATGTTAACATCACAGAAGCATCAGATTTCATAGGTGCTGATTTAAAGAAAAACGAGTTTTAGGGAAAAAAATCATACCATAAAGGAAGCTGACGGCGAGCAACGGCGTTGGAGAGCAGCAGCAGGGCGTTGGAGAGCGGTGGCGGCAGGGGCGTTGGAGAGCAATGGCGTCGCCGGCGAGAGAGGAAGCTGATTGCCCGAACAGCAACGGTGAGAACAGATGGCGAGAACAACGGTGGAGAGGAGCAGCAGCGTGGGGAGAAGAGGTGGAGAGGAGAAGAAGCGTATTTCTTTTTCTCGATTCATATGTTGGAGGCCGAAGAAAGGTATGACATTTTGGGAAGAAGCGTGTTTTCTTTTTTGTTCAGATATACCCTCATGTCTGTTTCTTTAATAGGCTATTTTTTAATTAAATGACAAAAATTGAGAACCCAACAAGCACTCTGAAGCTGACCCATTAAGATGTTACCTCTTAATAGTCCAATTAAGTGGTAAATAAACACAACCTAAGGAAGAGAAAAACTTCATAAACCCTCTTTTAGTTTTTCCTCCCACCAATGTGGGTAGTGGAACAAAGGGAACAAAGGGAAATTGCTACTTCTCAAAATATTTCTCCACTACTAGAAGCTCTGCCCCTAGACCCAAAAGGGGCGCAGCCATCTTGATCCCTGTATTTCTCCGTGTCTAGGATAAACTCGCAGTATATACAAATGTGCTCTTCACAACTCCAAAGTTGTATTAGAACATAATTTAAATCATCATTCGTTCTCTTGTTTATTTGAATTATATCAAATGACCGACGATATTAAAAATACTAACAACAATTATAATTTCTATTTTCTATTTCCTTTTAAGGTATAAAAATTTAAGACATAAAATAATTTTCTTTTAAAATATAAATATACGTATACCACCGGTGACATTTCCATGTTTGACTCTAACTACACTAAGTCACTAACAACCCAAAAGCCTTATATATTAAAGTAAAACATGCCATATTATTGGGTCAAGAAGCATTTAATACAAGAACATTTAAATATGCATGTGCTGGAGACCTCTATCATCCTACGAAAAGACAACAAACAAATACATATTTAACACAAAAACCCTCGATTAAAACAAATACTATTATAAACAGTATAAAATCATGTTTCAGTGGTCGTTGAAAAATATTGTCGAAAGATCTTTCGGAATTCATTTGTCGTGCTTTTGCATCATTCATTGTTTGCTTGCATTCACAAAATTTTAGATTTGACTACTAATTTTATAATTTAATGTCACTAAACAGACCGGTCGAGTATCAGATTAAACAATTGCCTACCGAAAATATATACTATGATGTATTTAGCAAAACTAGCTGCAAGCTGACAGCTGGTAACGGGTAGCGGGTAGCTGGTAGCTGATAGCTGATAGCTGGTAGCTGCAAGCTGTAGCGTTTAATTTGTATATATAACTGTTCGACAAAAGTAGCTAGAAGCTTTTAAAATATGTAAAACTACATAAAAGGGCATTTGCGGTAAATATTGATTATAGTTTTAAGGATATTCTAGTAATTAATGGTATACTTGTGGGAGGTTTTTGTTAAACGCTACTTAAACTAGCTTTTGAAACACTAACGTTTTGTTTAAAATAAAAGTTTCAAGCTCGTATCGTCGAACGAAACTTTTTGTTTTTATTATGGTTTTTTCCTAAACATTAGAAGCTACAAGTTTTCAAACGCCTCGAAAAGCTTCGCGCCAAACACGCCCATAAGGCGTGTTTAGTAATGAAAAATTGCTTTTTGTTTTACATTTTCAAAAGAATAAAAAAGCTTTTATTTTCAGTTTTCAATAAAAGAAATTAAAGAAACGAGTTTAGTTAAAATCGATTCGGTTTTCATTTTCTATTTTGGAAAAATAAAAAACGTTTAGATGTGTATTTTCTATCAATTTTGATTTTCCAATTCTTGTTATTAAAAATAACGCATGCGCACACACACACACATACGCACATCCCATCAACCAACCTCGCCCCACCCCACTACGCCCAACCCCAACCCCACCCACACCCTTCACCACCGCTACCCCTAGCCCCATCCCTCCACCTTTACCCCATCCCCACCCTGCCCTCGCCCCTAACCTATTAAAAAAGCCTACTTCTTTTTTTATTTTTATTTTTTCGGCTTATTTTTTATCGAAAAAAATTGAATATATAGAAATTTATAACTTTTTATCCTCTACAAATAGATATCTATAATGATATACAATAAATGATTTTTTTCCCGAAATTTCAGCTAGTGAGATTCACATGTGAAATTAGATATGAATCTGAACTATGTTTTATTTACTATTGACATTTAGAATACCATATGATATTGACATTTGAATCTGAATAAATTGTTGTGTGAATGTGAGTAGAATTTACTTATGAATCATACTAAAATCATTATAAATGATTAAAATGTTGAAGTAACAAAAAGGTTCTAAGTAAATTACTCAAATCCATATTTTGGAGTAAATTTAAATTACCATATGATACTGACATTTGAATCTGAATGAATTTTTGTGTGAGTGTGAGTAGAACTCACTTGTGAATCATAGTCTAATCATTATAAATGATTAAAATGTTGAAGTAATAAAGCAGTTCTAAATAAATTTATCAAATCCATATTTTGGAGTAAATTCACAATATCATAAGATATTGACATATTAATCTGAGTAAATTTTCATGCGAATGAGAGTAAATTCACTTATGAATCAGAGTAAATTCATTGTAAATGGTTGAAATATTGAAAAATTAAAAAAATTAATAAATTTCTCAGATTATATTTCTAAGTAAATTATGAATACCATATGATATTGACACCGAAATATGTTAATGTGAGTAATTAACTTGTGAATCATAATATATTCTTTATAAATGGTTAAAATGTTGAAATAATAAAAAATATAAAGCGTATTACTCAGATTCATATTTTTACAGTTCAGATTCACATTGTGAATACAGACGAGCTGTATTCATGAAAAAATTTATTTTTTATATATTGATATAGATGTCTATTTGTAGAGGACAAAATTTATAAATATTGGTATATTCACTTTTTTTGGTAAAAAGGATAATGTCGAAAAAAAATAAAAATTGAAGTGAGTTTTTTGTTAGAGTCATCTACATGCACGTCGAAGTAACAAGTTTACAACCTATTTTTCGGCCATTGATGATTTTGATTCCGACGATCGAGATTGATCCCTTCGTACCATGGATAAAATTAGTCATTCGTTGTACTCATATATATATATATATATATATATATATATATATATATATATATATATATATATATATATATATATATATATATATATATATATATATATATATATATATATATATATATATATATATATATATATATATATATATATATAAAGGCTATAAAAATCGTTTGACAATAGCTTGACGATCGAGTTGGGTTAAGAGATTAATCATGGATTAGTCGAAGATTAATCGGAGACTCTAAATTATAAAGAAATTTATTTTAAATATAGATGAATATAACAAAATATCAAAGTATAATTTATTTTATTATTAGATACACATTAAAGAGTATACACTTGTCTATTTTTATTCCTTAATTTTGATTTTTTCAGTGTTTTTGACTTATTAGATCAATATTTGACGAATAATAATAATAATAATAATAATAATAATAATAATAATAATAATAATAATAATAATAAAATGACTGTCGAGATCGATTAATCGGCGGCCAAGGACCGTCAAGACCGATATTTAACCAAACCCTCAAGCCTGACAGATTAGGCCTAATCGTTATATATATATATATATATATATATATATATATATATATATATATATATATATATATATATATATATATATATATATATATATATATATATATATATATATATATATATATATATATATATATATATATATATATATATATATATATATATATATATATATATATATATATATATATATATATATATATATATATATATATATATATATATATATATATATATATATATATAGTCAAGGCAAGGACGATAGGTGTAGGTATGCCCAGTGGTGGATCCAATGTACAACCAATGGGGGGAGGTGCTCCCGATAAATAATTTCTTTTACATAAAATTAATATTATATTAAAATTTAAAAATATTTTTTAATAAGAAAATTTTTTGTGTCCCCAATGGGTAGAGGTGGCTGTAGTCGCTACTGGGTATGCTGTTGGTGCGTGTACTTTGACTTCTACAAGAATATAAGTATGGTATTCACCAAAATGATTGTATCTCTCAAGAGAAGAGTTTGAATGGTACAACAGACTATATATTCCTAATGTCTCGAATTATTCATGAATTGTTTTAGTTCATACCAAGTTCATAAGCATAATTTTTTTGTTCCAATTAAGTCCTTACAACTAACTAAAACATATTTACGGGTTAATGGCATACAACATTCGACTATAACAAATTTGTGTATCGCACAAATACATTACATAAGATCACGAAAATGTACAAGACATGTGAGGACGAAAAATATAAGTTTATCAAAAGCTTCTACTGTTGCAAGAAGCAGATACACAACAAATGATAAAAGTTACTTAAAAATGAAGAAAGTGAAGTTGTACTACACAAGTGGGATTACACCGTAAAGTGTAGATCAATCACGAGTTTGACGGATCCTCTAAGCTTATGGTCGAATACTCCAAAAAGCATAATTATTTCATCATTGCTTGCAGTTCAAACAATGATTTAAAAATGTGTTCTTTCAAAATCGGCCCATAAGTATTCATATCTAATTGATTATGTCAAACTGTAGAATATAACTGAACCTTTCGTAATAAACATCATTTTTCTTTCATCCCTTATAAATACCAATTGCTTCCTCATGAAAGTTTGCTTACGTATGGATAATTATCCACACGACCTTGTCATGAGTCCAATTTGTCCCAAAATTATAAGTAATGTCTTAATGGATTTTTTTTATAGTCAAAACCACATTTCAAAAGAATTAATCATGTACACATTACAATCCTAGAAAATAAAGGTATTGACACACACACATACACACACTTAATGCTAACTCCTTATTCTCAAATTAGGTGTCACAATTGACTTTTACAAAAAGTAAAAATTATCGAATTTATTAAAGATGCAATCTTTCTCATAGATTCCAGGATGCCTTCAATTCTTACTAATTATTTCTCAACTACTCGTCCCTATTTTTATACTTCACTAACCTTCACACTATAATTATATCAATACTATTCCTTTCCAAAATGTTAAAATTCATATTTCTCAAAAGATCCATCATATATCATGAATACTTCAAATTATGAATTAAGGTAAGTACTCGTCCCTATTGTCTCATTTAAAGCGCACTAAGATTCAAAATTAATTCCAATACCACATTTTATTTGATATATCCTTCCCTTTATTGGACTCTCTTTATTTATATAGATAAATTATAATCCTCTAGTATTTCTATATGGAAATCCTTAAATAGTAATAAAAAATTAAAATTATGATGCATAGTATCCTAATGGTCAACTACATGCCATCCAACAACATAAAAAGGTTATTATATTGTTTTCTATAATTTACTCTAATATCAACATTTCACGATCCCAACTACTATATGATTTTTCCTTGAAATTCATATAAGTATAACATCTAAGGGTATATGTATATGTATTTAACATACTTATATTATAACTTAGGTCCTTTATATCAAACCTAATTACTTATTGACTTACCATGCTTCCATATTATATTAATTTTAATGTTATTTACAACTCAACTCGTAGAACCCAAAGCATAAGGATAAATAATGTTGGGTATAAGAACAACAAATCCAACTAATCAAATATTAATTTCATCTCTATGTAATTTCATATACCAAGGATAAATATTTCTTTCATAGTATATGTAAGGATGATATATTAAGATGGAATTATCACGTCATGCTAACCATGTATTCCAATTTAACATTTGATTTTACAGTTTCAGCTTACGCATTACACTATGTACCTAATACACTTAAACCAAGACTTTGATACCAACTATTACACCCCTTATATAGGCTCATAGAAATTAGGTTATATTTTAAAAACAATTGATCATTTAAATAGTTTCTTGGAATTTAGGTTCCAAAGTTTAAGCCACAAACCAAGGTTAAAAAAATTATTCTATTTGTTTTAGAAAACCTACAATTCTTTAACACAAGTTGTAGAATTTTTTCCTAAAATGTCAAGTCCTTTGCAATTTTTAAAAGTTGTCATGTCATATGAGGGTGCCACAAAAAGAATCAAAGAGAAATAACTTAAATAAACAAACTACATACGATGATACTCATATACAAGTCTTCTATATATCTAATGTTGAAGGCTTAAATAGTCATCTCTAAAACTGGGTAGTAGCATCATGCCTAAAACCCATTGTTGTTGGCTTTTGCAAAGTAGTAGCATCACATCTAAAACCTGCTAAAGTCAACATGATTCATGAAGGTCAATATTATGAACACATGTAACCATTAACATGAGTCCTTAAAATGGGTTTGCTAAGTCCAGCCCTAAAACCATTTATTGCTTATCTACAACAACAATAAGGGAATTTGTTCCCAAAAGTTCCTAATAAACACTCAAGTCAACCCATCCAAAGTGATATGCAGATATAAGATGCTTAAACAAGTTCAAATTTAATTTTTCATTTTCACCAATGAAAACATTTCCAAAATTATGTTTGATGAATGCAACAAGTTACAATATATGGCTATATAGTAATTAAGATTACAAATTTATGATTTGAGACCAGATATTACCAAAATATAGTTTTTCTTGGGTGTCGAAATTATTAATACTTCTTCTGGTGTTTGCTTGTGTCAATGAAAATATACACTTGGACTATTACATGAGTACGGGTTCCTGGGGTGTAAACTTGTTAGTACACCTCTTGATCTTTATACTATTATCAACAGTCAAGGGATTGATATTAATGATGGTTGTTTGACTAGTTTTACTCGTTACCAGCAACTTGTTGGAAGGTTACTTTACCTACTAATACTAAACATGATATCTCCTTGGGTGTTCAGACTCTAAGCCAATTTATGTACTCCCCTAGGAAGTCCCATTTGAGACTTGTCATTTGAGTTCTTAGATATTTAAATCTTAATCCTGGGAAGGGCATTACTATTAATATGTACGATCAATTATAACTTACTATACATGTGGATGCTAATTGGGGCGGATGTTTGAGTACTAAGAGGTCAATTACTAGGCTTTGTTTTTTCCTTGGTGACTCATTTGTCTCTTCGAAGAGCAAGAAACAGACGACTATTTCTCGTTCTTCTACTGAGGCAGAATACAGGGCTTTAGCTTCTGTCACTTGTGAGATATTGTGGGTTATTAAGGTTCTTAGAGATTTGAAAATTGATTGTCACTTCTAGTAAAAATTTCGTGCGACAACAATTCAGCTATTTAACTTACTTTAAATCTAGTTTTCCATGAAAAGACCAAACACATTGATATTGGTATCTTGTCAGAGATACAGTTTTAGAATGAGCGATTAAAGTGTTTAAAACTTCTTCAAAAGAATAAATTGCTAATATTTACACGAAGTCTCGTAATGGAGTTCAACATTCCTATTTGTGTGGAAATTTAAAGATGTTGGATCCCTTTCAAAGTTAAGCTTGAGGGAGGGTGTTGAGAAATGTGTATTTCTAAGATAAGCACTCTCAACTTTTCGATATTTATGTTATAGGATTGTTTTTATTTTTTCTAATGATTTTAGTTTGGTTGCAATAACATTTGTATGTGTCAGATGGGCTTGAGTGTGAGCTAAGAGACAAATGGGCTGAAGGATGCCGAAGGCCGAAGCTGGGTTGGAGTTTGGATTAATCTGTAAAGTTGATGATTGATGGAGGACTGGTTGTGCTATTTCTGCAAAGTTGAGGATTTTATAAAACGCACCGATATTTTTCAACCGAATGATGAAGATGGATATAACACGGAGTATATATTGCTTGCAGCTGCGTATTTTGTCATCAGTGATGCTCATTTTCATATCTCTCGTTCTTTGAGAAGTTTTTAAGGTTTCATTAGTTGTGTTCTTAGTTTGAGTGTGTTGAAGATTGTTGATTCTACCAGCTTAACTATATGGTTAATTGTTCTTTTCAGTTCAAATATTACTCCGAAAGTCACGAAGCATTACAACTATTAAATAAAATTTCAACTATCTTTTATACGATATGTTTAATTGAAGAAAACTATTAATCAATGTCTAAACTATAAGCATTGTCTTGATATGGTACTTACTTTATATAAGAAAACCAAATGATCGTTATAATGGACAAATATAATTTTGCATTTTCTTACGTTTATTTGACAGAAGTCTATCACTCCATGTCTAAACAGGTTTAACTTAAGCTTCATTAATTTTTTTGTAACAAACATTTTCCCTTTAATTCTTAGAGTAGATTAAATTATCTTTAAGCTTCATACATAACATTCTTGTTCTTTGCTTTCTATTACATAAATTAACAGGTAGTAAAATTCACAAAATATCTTCAAATTAATGCTGTTAAAATTCGTTTTAGGGGAGATTTAAGAATAAAAAAACAATCCCAGGTGTCGGTCGTACAGTGATGGGAAGATCTACAGATCAGAAATTAAAAAATAGGTCGTGCTTGGAAGTGGAATAGTATGAAGGAAAAACATGGTCCATGGAAATCAGCTTCTTTTTGCCCATAATTTAATTCTGCTTATAAGTATTTTTTTATTCAACTTATTTATTGGGAGACAGACCAGTTGACTCCCACTAATTCGATTAAAATCTGGGTATTTAATTTTAATTTAGTGGGAAGTTTATGTGGCTAATTGATGTAGTGGTTGTACTTTGTAGAAGCTAGTATGGGCAAAACTAGCTTTAGTTAATCTTGTCTACTAATCATACACTTCTTCATTTATTTATTGCCTAATCATGGTTTGTTATCAGCAATCTTGATCTGTAAAGCTCTTTTAGTTAATTATGCTTGATTTTATTGGCCGAGAACTGCACATGTTTTCTTTAGAACAGGTTGCAGTGTTCATGGGTTGCAAGATTCGTGAATCATGAAAAGATGATTCATGAGTGATTTAGCTCACGATTTGTTCTGTGAAGAAGAGTAAAAGGACCAAGTGTTATTACTATGGCCTTTGATAGAAGGGTAATTTCTAAGTACATTGAATATGACATGTACGAAGTATAAAAGGAAACAAGTGAGAAAAGGATAAAGAAACCCCATAAACAAGCACCCAAAGAAGGAAACCTCAAAGTAATATATGTGCATACTTATTTAATCGTGTAAATAATTCATAAGTTAATTAAAAAAACTGTAAAAAACTTCTACTACAATTTCTGAAAATAAATTTGTGTATTTTCAAAATAGTCACTACATTTCTAAACTCCTTTTTTAAAAACATTATAGTTGGAAAAACTGAATAATTCCTATTTTTCGCATCTTTGAAAGCTAGATTTTAAATTATTATTTACTTCTTAAATCATTTGTATTTATAAAATATAATTGTTTTTGTACTTTCTCAGAACCAATTATTTATTTATAAGAAAAAAATAGACCTAGTTGTTTAAAAGTTAACACTCATACATAAATGATTGTACAATTTGTTGTATTTATAATAAGAATACTTGTTATAATAAATAAGAAAAAAAGGTGGTGGCATATGTAGAGTCTCAAAAAGAAAGACCAAATCCATGTACATTCCACAATGAAAACAAATACAAACAACACATATATTTCTTTTTGTATTTATTAATATGATATAATACTTTATTTAATGTAAACCAAATCAATCCCTATTTTCTGGGTTTATAGGTTTCCATATCTCACTTCCCTTTGTTCCTTGTAGCCTTTGCAAAACTAAGAGGTTTAGGTACATCTTGTCTGGTTAATAACAACCCTTTTTATCATATAATATGAGAAACACGCTCGAGCTTAGATTTTTTTATGTCATTTATCAGTTAATGTATATTTTCTTTTTTAAGTGTGACGATTTTGGTCACCCCATTAACTGCAATTTCAATCGCTTTAAAGTGGCAAGTCACATTCAATTTTATCAAGAGTCAAGGATTAAAGGAGGAAACCGGGGGATAGTGTTCATGATAGTTTGTAAGCGGCAATTTAAGTTATGTTTGTCAAATTAACTATCGGAGAAGATAATTGATAGCTAACAAGTCAGCTAGTAACCGATAAATTAGATTACATAAAAAGTTAGATAAATATAGCTGATAACTTAGTTGAAAAAAATATAAAGTAACATAATTTGCATATACAAACTTTTTGTGTTTACTTTGAGGCATACAATTGAAAACTTGTTGCATTTTGAGGCGTCACAACAAGAAACACAATCTATATAGAGGAAAAATGTTGTCGCTGTAGGCCACATTGCCGTCACTATGATTTAGTTCCAACAGGTTCGTTACTATAGCTTTTAAATGTTGTCGCTATAAACTTTGTCGCAATAGAGCAGCTACAAAGATGACATTTCGTTACTAGAAATTTGTTGATAAAAACTTCTTATAGAAAAAACGATAAAATAAAGTCCAACGTATTGCAAACAATCTCCATTTCAGTTTCCAGCATCAAAGTCTCGTTTTCCATTCAAATTTATCTCATTTTCTATTTGGCTAATAGTTAAGGAGACATTTTTTAGAACACAAGAAAAGTTCAATAAAAGAACTTAAAAAATATAAGAAACCAATTAACCGGTCTCATTCATATATTTATCATATTTACCCTAGACGTTTATGTATCAGATTATAATACATTTCAATTTTTTTTCTCTTAATTCGTTAATTGTTAAGGTTTACATTTTTTTTATCGAAAACAACAAAAATATTATTAAAATTCATAATTTTTGTCCTCTACAAATAAACATTTATATCAATATATAAAAAAAAATTTATTTCAAGATATCAGTCCGGAATCATATATATAAATTTGAACTATACCTAATCTATATAGAAGTTAAGTAACATGTCGATGGTCATTGTACTCGTTATTTTTTGTATATTTTTTGATTATTCACAAACTACGTACTCACTAAGATAAAATATTTTGTTAGTCAATAATAGTCTATGTAAATGACCATTGTCTACAAGAATCAAATTAACAATTTCTAATTTTACATTATTGTCATTTACATATGGATGATGAATATAATGTGTGTATGTATGTATGTATGTATGTATGTATGTATGTATGTATGTATATATATATATATATATATATATATATATATATATATATATATATATATATATATATATATATATATATATATATATATATATATATATATATATATATATATATATAGAGTTAGTATTAAATACATTTAACAATTATTGTGTGACTGTAGGACAAAATGTGGAGCGTCCGATCAATATTATCTACGGTTTTGGATGTAGGGGCTTAGTTATAAATATATTGTAATTAATTTATAAGATTTTACAATTAAACCCTTAGAAAGGATAATTTAGTCTATTAATCAAAATTTAAAAAAGGAATGGATTATGTTTTAACCAACAAAATCTACGATCACAGACACGATTTTATTCTCAGTTACGTATGATTACATCAATACACTCTCATTCTCAAAAAATGACTATTCTCAGTTACGCACTTTATTTTAGCAAAACAATAATCGTACACACTCTCATTCTCAAAGAATACTCTAACATTCTCAAAGAATACACTTTATTTAATTATTTTGTCATAACATTCTCAAAGAATATATTCACATTATCAAAAAAAATACTCTATATACATTCACATTCTCAAAGAATACCCCACATTCTCAAAGAATACCCCTACATTCTCAAAGAATAATCACCTCTTGTTAAAGCAATGGCAGCGGCAATGGTTCTTTGGTTTAATCACCGGTGTGGCTTTCTTTACGACTTTTTTAATTTTAAAAGGTTTTTTCGCCTTCGCACATCACAGCACACATACAAAAAAGCACCAAGAGAGTCATATGCAAAAAAAATTAAAACTTTTCTTGCAACAAAATTTTTAAAAACTACAGCACTAATAAGGTATTTTCAAGAAAACTTACCAACACCAAGAGAATGCAGTAGCATGTAGCCACAAAAAATGAAAATAAATCTTAGCATAGAGAATTCCAAAATGAAAGATCGTTAAACAAGAATTAATCATAACAACAAATTGGATCAGTGAAAACGAATTCGGTAAACCATAACACAAATGGATCAAAACCCTTAAATCGATCAAAACCCTCTTCTCTCTTGCCGGAAATGAAAAAGAACGAAAAAAAACTAACCGGATTCATCTTCTTCGGTTAACCGATCACCGATCACCACTTTTTATGATTAAATCCAATTTTCTATTTGATTTGCCCAAAAAATCCACGGCCAGTTGATTTGCCCAAAAAATCACCAATTGCCAATTGCCATCAAGATGATTTGCGGAAGATGATTTATAATTGAATGGATTTATGGTGATCGAGAGGTGTAATGGTGGCTTTGAGACGTATAAAGGAAGTTTTTCCTGTATATTCTGCCGGTGTCGGTTCGGCCGCCGACGCCGACGCCGCCGACGGTGGTGGTCGACTGGTCTCCGAATTCCATTCTTGTATTGGTAGGAGGGATTTGTTAAGTGTGGACGATTATAAAGGAAGTTTCCTAGATTATAGGTATTTAAATTTAGTTAGTTTAATTAAATATTAAATAATTTAATTACAATTCCGAAATTACCCTTATGAAATGATTGGACCAGATTTAGTCCTACAATCACACAATATTTAGAAAATGTATTTGAACCTACATCTATATATATATATATATATATATATATATATATATATATATATATATATATATATATATATATATATATATATATATATATATATATATATATATATATATATATATATATATATATATATATATATATATATATACGATCGTTAGTATGAACATACTGAATTTATACATGAATTCGAATAAATATTCACATTCACGTATGAATCCGAGTAAATCTAAACGTGCACCTAAGTAAACTCACCTGTAATTTCTTTACCATTTTAACATTTTGATCATATGTACAAATAAATGTATTAGGATTCATAAGTGAATTCATTCAGATTTACATGTAAATTTACTTACATTCATTCACATGTATATTTACTCAAATCACATGTCAATATCATAAGATCAGATCACCGATTAAAAAAACACACATATATGCAAAACTTTTCCTAATTTTACATATACATATTATTGATTCGTTTGTTAATGACCAAGAATTATTGAAAAATTTAGATACAATTGTCATGTACATGTGGATTAACATGTGTATAAATGAGATAATGTATATATGAATGTCTATTTATAAAGAAACAAAAATTAAAAATGTCGATATATTCTGTTTTATATTTCGATAATATATAAGGGTAGGCGGAATTGATGAAGGATAGCGTCGAGTAGGGGGAGGGGGCTGCCAGCCTCGTCAACAGTGTGACTAGCGGGTTGGCGGATGGTAACTCAGATCCGGGTTTACGAAGCCGAGAAAGTGGTGCATTTTCAAATAATAAAAAAATACCCTCATCCCTATAAATACAAACTCTACCACCTAAAAATTTACACCTTTCTTATATTTCTCACCTCTTAAAAATTACACATTTCTTTAAAAAATGGTTGCATTAGGAAACAACCGCAAGTCATGGACTTCAATCGAGGAGGTGGCGTTGGCAACCTTCTTCGTCGACATAAATAAGGATGTGGCATTAGCAACTGCCGACGAATTCTAGGAACGTAACTATTTCACACAATAATGGGCATTGAACCACGTCGGTCTAGACACTAACTTAATAGCACATGGAGATATTTGAAATTAAAACAGACAAAATTTAACGCTATTTACAACAACTTATCGACATATCAACAAAACGGGGTTACCGATGATGACATTTCCGAAAAATTTCTAGACAAATATCGTCTAACATACAACAAAGACTTTATGAATATCGAAGCTTTGAATGTTGTCAAAAATTGGTATAGGTGGTGTGCTCGTTTTATGTTTTAGATTTTAGTATTTAGGTTTTTAATTCTCGTATTTAGAATTTAAATTCTCGTATTTAGGATTTTAATTCTCGTATTTAGGATTTTAAACATGGAGATATTTGAAATTAAAACAGACAAAGTTTAACGCTATTTACAACAAATTATCTACAAATCAATAAAACGGTGTTACCGATGATGACATTTCCGAAAAAGTTCTAGATGAATATCGTCTAACATGCAACAAAGACTTTACGAATATCGAAGCTTGGAATGTTGTGAATAAATGGCATAGGTGGTGTGCTCGTTTTATGTTTTAGATTTTAGTATTTAGGTTTTTAATTCTCGTATTTAGGATTTTAATTCTTGTATTTAGGATTTTAACTTTCGTTTTAGGATTTTTATTTTTTTTACTTTTTTTTGTAATTGTGTGCTTGTCTAATTAAATGTTATTTGTCTTTTTAACTTTATTTAAGACTTTTTTTAAATTATTTTAAATTTTAAGTTAAATTTATTTATTCATTTTTTATTTAATTAATTTTTATATATAAAATCTGATGTGACATTGAATGTTGAGATGATTGCGAAATATGTGTTATCAATGATGTAGGTTGATCAAAGATAGAAGTGAGTGAAGAATTTTTTTTTTATATAATATGAAGGTTGAAAGGGTTGGGAGAGATTAATCTCATATTAATACGTATAATATTAAAAAAATTACAATATAAACTTTTTTGCTATAATCGTATACACATACCTCCAATTAACAAACATGCACTAATTTCGTAGTTGCGGATATTTTAGATGAGAGGATTGACATTGGTTTCTTATTTTCTTAAATTTTCGGGTTTCCTTATTGAACTAACCATTTATAGCATATGTTAAATTAAAATACTACAGTATAATATATGTAAATACTATAATATATGTAAATAAAGAGATGATAACTTGTTTTGTGAAGCTAGTTTTAGACGAAAACAACAAAGATGAAGGAACCGTATTTGTAAACACGTACATGCGTTTAACTTTTAAAAAATAATTATAGTTAGTATATATAGAAGAAATGAAGAAACTCAAAATATACCTTTTCTTATTAAAGTAAATAACAAAGGTCAAAGGTATTTATTAGTTGTAACCATGCTAACATTTAAAAGGTTAATGATATATATGGAAATAAAAGCCGGAGAGTTAAAATGAGGTAGTTTGTTACGAGCAAGGTTGTAAAAATTGTTTGACAGACGGTTGAGTAGGTTAACGGATTAATTGGATTGTTCTGAGATTAATCGGAAGCCTTAAATTATAAATGAAATTTATTTAAGAATAAACGAATATAACAAAATATCTAAGTATGATGCATTTTATTGTTAAATACAAATAAAACATTATACATTTATGTTTTTTCATTCTTTAGTTTTGTTTGTTTTTTTAGTTTTTTTGACTTTTTAGATTGATATTTGACCAAAATAAAAAAATTAAAAATTTTAATAAATAATAGAAATAATGTAAAATAAAAAACAAAAAAGAACGTTAAGGCTAATTAATCGGCCGCCAATGCAGATATTTTACCAAACCAACAAGCTTGACCGATTATGTCTAATCGTAATCGTTAACAGATTGTCAATTAATTAATCGGTCGCAAAAACCGATTTTCTACAACACTGTTTATGAGATATAACAACTTATAAGGTAAATAAAAAATAACAACTTTTTTCTTTCATTTATATATTATGATTTTATTTTCATGTTTTTAATATAGGATGAGACTTGTAACTTTTATGACTAAAACATTTTATATTTGAGAAAAAACCCTTAATTATAGTGTTGTATTTTATCTTTTTGCCGTTAACAGAATGTTATTATTAGAAAACTTACCAACTTCGATCAATAGTCAAAATTGTTTTATACGTTGCCGATGTTAAAAAAATTGCATACATGTTTTTGATTTTGTAAATGGAAAATAAAAAATAAATTCTATAACAAACGAAGTATTTCATGATCTTTAAATCGCTTGTGGCGTTAGGGAGTAAGATAGCGTTTTGTTGTGTGGACACGTGAAACCCAGGTGGATGTGGGAACACGTGCAAGATGGACTTGTTTGGCCGTGACGACCGTAAACGGCGCTGGTAACCGGCTAAACGTTCTGAAAAGGTTTTATATTATGTGGCAGACCGATGCGGCCCACATGAGCCCTGGACCCGTCACCCGGTGTCGTTAGGTCAACAGACAAAACTCCGTCACGGCTCTATCACCACCCTCTCCCCCCCACGCCCCCAAATAAACTAAATAAACCAGGCCTACTACTCTACAACACTACTGCATATAGTATCTCTATCATCTGGTCAAAGTATTTTAGAAGTATTTCTATGTCTCTTTTGGAAATAACTATATGCCTATATAATAATTGTAGAAGAATATGAGTAATTAGGATTTATCGAGGTAAAAACGGTAACTTGGGTAAGAAGCTATAGTTACAGCAGTGAAAATTAAGATATACGAGAGACAAACATCTCTTGCTTCAAAGAGAAACTTATGCTCCATTTGCCAAAAAGATTGCACACATGATATTAAAACCCAAAATAGTACCAGTAAATTGATTGTTTACAATGTAAATTTGCATCGGATTCAGTAAAAATAAATAAAAAAATCATAAAAATTCGAGCTGAATTTAAAGCGGTTTGATGAGTCTTGTAGGAGGATAACATAATAAAGACCACTGTGTGTGTTGGTGGTGCCTCTGCAACTTGGCCCTTCTTTTCACGATGGATCTTGAACCATGAGGGATTTTATTTTTATCTTTTTTTTTTTTTTTTTTTTTTTTTATCTTTATTTCCTAATTGTTTATTTGTTTTTCATTTAGGGATTATTTACATGTACATGGGGATTAATTCTTGGTTCGATTTTACACACATAGGGATTAATTCTTGGTTTTTCTTTCTCCGATTTTCTCATCTCTTATCATTGCTCTAAGCAATATACCCTCCATCTGTTTTTTATTTATCACTTTTTTTTTTTGTTTATTTTACCTTTTCTCCCCAAAACAAAGTCTTCGGTTTCTTTTCTTATTCCTATGTATAAGGCTGGAGGGAGTGGTTAGCATGTGCTGAACATGCTAAACTTGCCACATCAGCTTAGCACATGCTGACCAAATATGGTGGGAGTAGTCAACATGTGTTAACCATGCTAAAAGGTACAACTCTCATGCTAAAAGGTACAAGTGATGTTGCTATGGTTGTTAATGGCGAGCTCGTCGAAATTTTGGCGAGGAGCTGCTTGGCGAGGACGAGAGCGAAGCCGGCGGTGTGGCTTGGCATGCTCAGCGAGGAAGATGGCGAGGGGGATGCCGAGGCCACTCCCCCAAGCCTAATTACTATAATTAAATAACTAGATTTAAGTAATACTATATATAATAAATAATAATGATAATAGCGTGTATATATATATATATATATATATATATATATATCTATGGTAAAGTTCAATTGAGAACCTAAAAAAGCCTAGGAACCAAAAAACTCATTTTATGAACTTTTTTTTACACAATATTTTTCAAAAAAAATATACCAAAAAAACCCTTATTGTGCGACTAGAAGATTTAAAAAAAAAATTTCAAAAAAAATCATTTTTTTTATTTCTTTTTCATATGCACATTTATATGCATATACATATAAATATGCATATGAAAAAAAAATGCTTTTTTTTTGAAAATTTTTGTTTAAATCTCTTATACGGTCCTATTCCGTCATTTTTAAAAAAAAAATTTGAAAAAAAAGTTTATATATATGCATATGCATATACATATGCATATACCGTGAATTTTATATAAATATGCATATAAAAAATAAAATATGCATTTTTTAAATTTTTTTTTTTGAAAATCTCTTAATCGCATATATTAAAAAAAATTGGGTGCTATTTTTTTTGAAAAATAATGTGTAGAAAAAAAGTTCCTAGGTTCTTAGGGTTTTTTAGGTTCTCTCATGATCTCGACCCTATATATATATATATATATATATATATATATATATATATATATATATATATATATATATACATATATATATATATATATATATATATATATATATATATATATATATATATATATATATATATATATATATATATATATATATATATATATATATATATATATATATATATATATATATATATATATATATATATATATATATATATATATATATATATAGAGAGAGAGAGAGATAGGTTCTTTTGAGAATTCAAAAAACCATGAGATCTTGAGAACCAATTCTGGACCATAAGATCAGATTTTTGAAAGGCTAGGATGAAAGATGACATTTTTGTAATTAATAACAAAGTCAATGGTATTTTTGGTATCCATGAAAAGCTGGCAGGGGTAATATAGGGATTAAAAATCATCATTAATCTAAATCCCAAAAAATCAGCTTAATTAATATTAAATACACACACTCTCTCACACATACCATCCGTCTCTCTTTCCCTCTCTCCTCTTCTTCGTAGTGTATCTTCAAACCAGAATATGGATCGAGATCTTCCCCTGCAATTGAGTTTCGCCATGAACCACTTCCAGGCCTCCCTCGCCGCCGTCGACCTCACTGAGGCCTCCTGCATCACCGACGTCTTCCTCCCCAGCATCCTCCACCATCGCCGCTGTATCTCTCGATCATCTTCTCTATTTCTTTGTGTTCGCAGACATCAATACGCTAGGGTTCTTCAGTTCAACATCGATCGGACCACCGCCTGACTCTCACCCTTCCCATCGCCAACGATACAGGCGTCGCCGTCGACTTAAGATGCCGCCGCCGTTGCCATCTCCCTTTCTGATTCAGGTGCGAGATTTTGCTTCAGATTTCGATTTTTCTGCGTTTTTGAATGGGGAACGATTTTTCAAAGCAGGTTTCTGATTCAGGTACGGGATTTTACATTATTTTTGATTGAGGATTTTACAAAGCTGCAATCGCATCAAGTCATTTTGATTGAGGATTTTACAAAGCTGATATCTGATTAAGTCTGCAATAACATTGCGATAACATTGGTTTTTTTAAATCAATAAGCAGGTCGATCGCTTTCCTCACAATTGCTTAACTTTTTTTTTCTCCCCCACTGTTACACACCGGCAACATCTGAATCAGAAGGATTGAAGACCTATTCTGACCAGGCATGTGATCAGGTATTCTCCCTGGTGGCAGACCTACTGTACGCACCAGATATTGCCGATCCTTTGATGCTTCACAATTTCTGTCGCGATTAGGTAAAAAAAAATGAGGTTAGTCGTCTATGAATCAAAACAATGAAATGGTTTCATTTAGTATGTTTGGTTAGTATGTGTAGAATCAAAGCAGAATTGCAACAAAGAACAATGAATTATGTTCTAATTGGTATGTTTGTTTAGTATGTGCAGATGCAATCGTTCCAGCAAAGAGATGCCTACCGGGTGTTTGTTAAATTGCCTCAAAGAGATGCCTACAACTAGTATGTGCATAATTGATACAGAAACCATTAAGTAAAAACGAAAACAATCATGTATAGCTATACAATGCCTCAACGAGAGATTTTGTATTTGTTCATAAATACGTTTGTTCATAAGTGCATATGTGCATATATGCACATGTGTATAAACGTATGTATAAACTTATATGCGTATATGTATTTAGATGCATATGTTCAGAAATATCTTTTTGCATATACGCGTATAGTTAGTCTGTATATATGCATTTATGTTTATTGTTCAAATGTGAATACATGTGCACAAAGTTATGTAGACATGTGCATATATGCATCCATATATGTACATATGTGCATATGTGCACATATGCATTTATGCATATGTGCACATATGCATTTTTGCATATGTGTACATATACATGTGCATATGATTGTTCAAGTGTGAATATATGATCAAAAACATACGTGCATGTGTGTATTAAATGTATATTAACTTTTATTAATGGTATTGCAGATTTTGAAGATTTATTGAGCATTTTGAAGAAGTGAAAAATTGAAAATCTAATAAACGAAGATATTATGAATTTTCATTGTATTTTTTTATTTTTTTGTATGTAACGTTCAAAACGGTTGTATATTATTGTTTCTAATAAATTAGTAGTATGATATCCGAATATTATAAAATACGAATATTTTCGTGTGTTTTTTTATGGAATATTATTAAACGTGCATGTATGCATTTACTGGAAATATAATGTAAAAACTTAAGTATGCATATATGTATTTTATTAGAAAAATTCACATCTGAGAATCTCATTATGCATATATACATTTTATTAATAAATCGCATATACAAATATGTATATATACACTGTAAATATTATATTTTTTAAATTCCAAATATCTAATTAATAAAATTATATTTTTTCAAATTTCTAAAATCTGAGTTAATAAAAAAACGAAAATATGATTTTTTTTTTCAAAATTTGAAAATTCAAAACCTAATAGGCATAATTTTAATTCCGAAAATAAATGAAATTTTTGCTATTTTTTGGGGCTGTTACAATCTAATATAGATTTAGTTAAAATTACCTAAAATAAAATATGGGTTATTTGACAATCATGCCTTTATTGAATTGGATAAGGATCTAATGGATGTCATTGAGTTCTCAAGATCTCATGAATATTTGGGTTCTTAAAAGAACCTAACCCTATATATATATATATATATATATATATATATATATATATATATATATATATATATATATATATATATATATATATATATATATATATATATATATATATATATATATATATATATATATATATATATATGACAAATTATTCTATTTTAGTTTAATACAATATCATAAAACAAAAATCTTATAATTAAATGAAATTTAATTGTCAATATTAGATATTTTAAATAAAAGAAATTGTATTTTTTTTCTACCTTTTATTCCTATTCATTTCCTACATATGTTAAACAGTGACAAATGTCACATTTAATAAAATTAATAATATTTTAATATATTTGTCAATATTTCCCACAGACAGGAGTATAGGTATGCATAAAAGGTAGAATGAAATACAATTTCTCTTTAAATAATACAATGCAACGTTGTCATTTTAACATATCCCTAATCAAACATTCTTCCATTTACAATTCAAATCTGGAAATTACGAATTTAGAAATTATTTTCTCATCAATACCTAAAAACTCATCTAGATCTAGAAAATCACGATTAAACTTCAATTACCTTCTTCAACAATCACTTTCTTCTTCATTGATAACTCATTATCTACTATCTAAAGCATTAACAATTATTGTAGCTAATTTTAAACATTACGATCATATTGAAAAAGTGGGTATTTACCTAACAAGAAATTAAGTTGATTGATGTTTTTTGCTTTGTATTTAGCTTCCTTATATATATCTTTTAAATTTGGGCAAATTTCATAAAAGACACTAAATTTTCAAAAAAATTCAATTTTGACACTGTGTTATTTTTTTTTCAATTAAGTCACTAAGTTTTTAATTTTTTTCAATTAAGTCACTATGTTTTCAATTTGGTTTCAATTTTGACAATTTGACCGGTCAACCCGGTAGTCAGTTGACGTGGCAAGATGACGTGTCAGTCTTTGATGATGCGACGCTGACGTGGCATGCTGACGTGGCACCCGAGTGTCAAAATTGAAACAAAATTGAAAACATAGTGACTTAATTGGAAAAAATTGAAAACTTAGTGTTTTAATTGAAAAAAATAACACAGTGTCAAAATCAATTTTTTTTGAAAAGTTAGTGTCTTTTTTGAAATTTTTTCTACATTTTTTAAAATGATAAATTCGTCTTTTTACGTTTTTAGAACGTATAAATATATTTTTTTACAAATATAAATACGTATTTTTATATTTTTAGAAACATAGATATATTGTCATAAGTATATATAAATGCATATTTTTATGCTTTTAAAAATATAAATACGTTTTTCTGCATATAAACATGTATATATCAATAAAATATGTATTATAAACATGATTTTGATTGATACGATATGTGATTATATGCAAAACAAAAGTGCTTTTGATTGATACGATACGTGATTATATGTAAAAAAACGTATTTTATATTTCTAAAAACATAAAAATAAGTATTTGTTCGTTAATTTATGTTTGTTTGTTTATATTTGTTTCGTTATGTTGGTTTAAGTTCGTCCGTGTATGTTTTTTCATTTAGAAGTATAAATACATATTTTTATGTTGGTTTACGTTCGTTCTGCTAGAAGTATAATACATTTTAGTTGTATAAATATGTTTTTACGTCTTTAGAAGTATAAATGCATATTTTTATGTTTTTAGAAATATAAATATATTTTTATGTTGGTTTAAGTACGTTCGGTTAGAAGTATAATACATTTTAAGAAGTATAAATATGTTTTTACGTCTTTAAAAGTATAAATACGTTTTTTTACGTCTTTAGAAGTATAAATAAGTATATATACTTATGAAAATGTATGCATGCTTTTAAAAGTATAAAAATACGTCTTTATACTTGTAAAAAATATATTTATACGTTCTAAAATCGTAAAAAGACAAATTTATCATTTTAAAAAATGTAGAAAAAATTCCAAAAAAGACACTAACTTTTCAAAAAAAAATTTGATTTTGACACTATGTTATTTTTTTTCAATTAAAACACTAAGTTTTCAATTTTTTCCAATTAAGTCACTATGTTTTCAATTTTGTTTCAATTTTGACACTCGGGTGCCACGTCAGCATGCCACATCATCATCGCATCATCAAAGACTGACACGTCATCATGCCACGTCAGCTGACTACCGGGTTGACCGGTCAAATGGTCAAAATTGAAACCAAATTGAAAACATAGTGACTTAATTGAAAAAAATTGAAAACTTAGTGACTTAATTGACAAAAAAAATAACATAGTGTCAAAATCGATTTTTTTTGAAAAGTTAGTGTTTTTTATGAAATTTACCCTTTAAATTTATATAAGTTTGTTTTATATTTCGGTTTTTATTTAGGTTTTATTTAGTTTTATTCGTCTTTCATTTAGATTCTGGTTAATTTTCTTTATCTTTTATAGTTCACAAATATATGTTTGATGGTTGATGTATTATTGTTTTTAGTTTTATGTTTTCATCATATATTATGTTAGTAGTTGTAACTTTAGTTTTATGTTTTCATCATACTAATTCACGTGTGTGTATATATATATATATATATATATATATATATATATATATATATATATATATATATATATATATATATATATATATATATATATATATATATATATATATATATATATATATATATATATATATATATATATATATATATATATATATATATATATATATATATTCTTAATATTCGTTTATTATTCACATATGAATCAGTATATTAAGGCATATCCTTAATAAGCACGTATGGATTCATATGTGAATATTATGTGAATTTTACATGAATATATTGATTTACGTGTAAATGCATATTAACATGTGAATCCATATGTTTATAAAATATTCATATAATATTCACATATGAATTAGTAAATGCTTATTAAGGCATATTCTTAGCACTTACATGCTGATTCAAATGTGAATATTTTGTAAATATGTCGGTTAATGTGTTTAAATATATATATATATATATATATATATATATATATATATATATATATATATATATATATATATATATATATATATATATATATATATATATATATATATGTGTGTGTGTGTGTGTATGTATATGTATATATGTGTATATATATATATATATATATATATATATATATATATATATATATATATATATATATATATATATATATATATATATATATATATATATATATATATATATGTGTGTGTGTGTGTGTGTGTGTATGTGTATGTATATTCACATATGAATGTTACATGTTATATTTATCAATAGTCTGCTATGTAGCTTAACTTTTTAAACATATCCTGGAAATTTATCATCGATTTTGAAGGTATCGTTGATGGTGGGTTTGAAAACTTTGAATGCATTACTTTTTAAAAAATAGGTTCCAATTTTGACTATTATTATTTTTAGTTTTTATATAGATGTGATCTTCAGATGACGGGTTCCAAATATTTTAGGGTTGTTAGATATGTCAATCACTAAAGGAAAATCGAAGTCAAAATATTGGATAATGGGACTAGAACCTAGAAAATAACTACAAAATAGCTCCAATGAACAATAGCCTGAAGCCCCGCAAACTCAACATAAATTCAAAGATTTTTTATCATGTTTTTTTAGCCCTAACATCACATTTTGTTAAGGGAGATTTGTTACATTAGTTCGTCATATCTGATCCTCTATTCATATTGAAGAAATGTAAGCTTTCTATTTACGTCTATATTTGCTCGTGTTATTTTGATTTTAACATTAGACTTTGCAAAAAAATTCATTAATAGGATCGTACTTTGAAAAAATGACTTTTTTCGATATTTTTTAGATGATCTAAAGAAGTTTCATTTCTTTTAGATTTAGTCCGTTCATAGGATATTTTTCTAGAAAAATTAGCATTGAACTTTGCAAAAGAGTTCATTAATAGCATCGTATTTCTAAAAAATGAATTTTAAAAATCTTTTTAGAAGATCTGGAAAAAATTTATATTTTTTACATTAAAGCTCATTTATAGGATATTTTTCTAAAAAAAGAATATCGATTTTCTCATTGAACTTTGCAAAAAAATCATTAAAGCATCATACTTTTGACTAAAATGTTTTTCTTAGTGCATATATATATATATATATATATATATATATATATATATATATATATATATATATATATATATATATATATATATATATATATATATATATATATATATATATATATATATATATATATATATATACAAGTTGGGGCTAGCCCACTTGGCTAACAAAGTGATATACTAACAAGGAGGTCATGGGTTCAAACCCTGACACTAACATAACAAGAAGTAGTTTAGGAGTAGGAGTAGGATAGATTTGCCGTTAAAAAAATAATATATATATATCTATATATATATATATATATATATATATATATATATATATATATATATATATATATATATATATATATATATATATATATATATATATGTATGTATGTATGTATGTATGTTTGTAAGCATGCATGTATGTATGTGTTTGTGTGTGAGATTTCTTACTTTAAATGCATAGTTATATACTTAAAAGTTTTAATATTTTTTGAAAGAGAGTTTTTTCCACACTTCACTCTAGCCTGAAATTGTAGTAGTTGAATTGGAAATAAGCTGTGTCTTAAACACACATGCAAAACAAAATCTTTATTGGAATGATAAATTTTTTTACTTGAACAAAGAGAAAATGCATCGTGTATGTAAATGTGTTTATTTATTTTTCCCAAAAATGACAATGAAATATTTAATATATATATATATATATATATATATATATATATATATATATATATATATATATATATATATATATATATATATATATATATATATAGTTAAACAATAAAACCTACAAAATCATCACATATATGACACGTACGACCATTTAGCACTACTAAATACTCTTTGCACAATTCTTTTACATAAGAACAATGTAATCATTAGGCTAGGGGGAGCAGTTCGCTCAACCCCTCGCCAAACCCATTCGCTAACCGCTCGCCAAAGTCGCCAAACTACACCGCATCCCTTGCCTTCGCCTTCGCCGATCACGCCTTCGCCAACATCTCAGCGAACTCGCCAAGCCCTCCAACGGCTCCTTTCCCATTTTCCAAACCAATTTTTTTTAAAACCTTTAAAAAAACCTTTATAAAATTCAAAATTTTTTATTAAAAAATTAGCCGTTTTAAAAAAAAAAAAAAACTAGTCGTTACATCCTCCCCTATATAAACACTATCATTCTACTCTTTTATTCACACAATCATCCACTCTCTTCTTCCAAAATCACTCTCAAACTTCATTCATCATGTCTTCAAGCCAAAAGAAAAATACCAAAGCATCCAAAACATCCAAAGCTACCAAAAAGAAATCCGCCACTACTTCGATTGCAACCCCTCCGGCCGGTTGTTATGTGTGACATCCGCCTAAAATGGATTCGGGTCAACCCAACCCAATTGGAAATTTAATAAACCCTACTCGAGCTTACTTGACGCTAATAGGATCAAAACTCATACAATACGATATAAATTGACGTTAATAGCAATATAGCATAGTATAACGTTATAACTATAATCAAATTAAATTATGATACCATATTAAAATCAAATCAAAGTATGATGCTCTAATTAAATTAAAAAAATCAAACTTGAATGCTATAATTAAACTTCAAATCAAAGTAGATTGTTATAATCAAATAATAACCTATTTTTTTTAAAACTCTATTTTTATAAACACTACATTAAATTTTATAAAACTCTTAAGATGCTTGTGTTAGTGGGGAATTATGAAGATCACCAAAAGTAAAAGTTTATTCCCATTGTCTCCCACTCACACCTCCCATCATCTTTTCTTTCATTTTTCTCCCAACACATTATTCTCATCACCACTCAAACCCTCTGTATTCTTTCTCTCACTCTCAATCTCGAAATTCTTCCAAGAAATATCAATTTTCCAGCCAAGAACAATCTCTCATACTCAAATCTCCATCCCTCTTGAAGCATTCATCAAGGTATGTTGTTAAAAGTCTTAAATTCATGAATGAAACAAATTAAATCCACCAAACTATCTAAAACTCATTTTATGTATAAACCTAATTTTTCTCAGGATTCCATCACTAAAATAAGAAGTTCTGGAAATTTTCAGAAAATAACTTATTTTTATTGAATTACTATAATTATTGCAATAAAATAGGGCAATAATTCACATAAAATACTTTTTGCAGTCAATAAATTCTGGGAAAATTTTGGTACAACCCATATATTGAGTAAAGTGGATTTATAAAGTTTCATGCATTTATATTACTGTTGATGCTTATTTTGTATTTATTTTGTTGTAGATAAATAAATTGCAAAATATAGTTATGTATGTTAAAAACTAGATTTTATATTTTTCGCACCTTATTAACATTTTAAGTACTCCATGACAAAATTTTCAGATTTTTGTAAGAATGTTTGCTTATTTTTCCTGATTTAATGATTATTTAATGGTTTAAATTGATAATAAATAGCTACACATGTCCAAAAATTATAAAACCTTATCAGAATATCATATATAACATGTTAATCATAAATAAAAAGTCTAATGAATTTATCTTAATATTTTCCTATTATTTATGATTTTATTGATTAGTTAATAATGAAAAACATAAGAAATACTTTCCATAGTCCAAAATATCCAAAATAGTTACAGTAAGCTCAATATAATGTTAGAAAACTATGGTTAATTTTCCAGAATTTTTGGGAATCATTTATTATTTTTCCCAAAATTTGTTGTGGTTTAATTATTAAAATACTAAATAAATACTAAAGCAGTTAAGAAAAATATGCAAATTTTACAGTAATTACTATTTTATAAAATAATGATTTTCTGATAATTTCAGAATGTTTCATTACTGTTTAGTATTTAAAACCATTTTCCTAAATATCTAAGCATGTAAAAATGCATTTTTAATGATTATTTCATATAAATAATTGTTTATAATATATAAAATCTGTAAATACTTATAATTTGACTAGTTATTATTTTAATAAGAAATTATTAAAATCTTTCCTAAAGTGAAAATATAAATTAATTAAGCAAAGTAATTAATTAATTTTAAAATTCATTTAACATATGAATACATTAATATTCAAAACAAAATTTGGATTATTGTTAATTCATCTAATATAAGAATATGTGTCTAATTATTTTTATTAATACTATATTCCCGTTTATCGATTCCTAAGCCAAAACTATTAATTATATTAGGTTCTACGACATTTTGACTCGAGACGTCTATCGTACAACACGCGCATTCCTTATTGGACTAATGTGAGTAATCTACCCCATATTTTATAATTTTCAATACTTTTGGGGTGTATCATGTGGTTCTAATATGTTTTCAACTTCATTTTATTATTTTATCACAATTGAGACATTGTTGGGATATTTATACTTGAATCATTATTTGTATAATTATTGTTTGTTTACGCTACATGTACTTGTATTGCATTATCATTTTTAGTCTAATCTCCATGACTATGCCCGTATTCTTGAGGTACGTTATGGACAATAATAGCGCTATTGGGTTGACCACCCCGCCTTGGGACGCTAAGGTGATTGATTGCACGTGGTTGAGTGTGTATGATGATTAGATGCTCCATCCTATATATATACATATATATGTATATATAGGGTGAGGACTTATTGTTGTTGTTATCATTTGTTAATCAATTTTTGATTTATAAACTGTTATCTCAATAACAGATGCTTGCCAACTTCAAAAGAAAACAAATTTCAAATTATTCAAACTCACAATTTTCTTTAATAAAACTAGATTACTCTCCAACTCTCGTAGTTGACCTGTTTTTACCCATGATGCAGATTTGAAGAATGAAGTTGATGAAAAGTAGGGTGTACCTTAGAAACCCACAAGACTATTTAAATTTGATGTAATAAATGTTTTTGTATTTGGATTTGTATTGTATGTTGTGGATCTTGTTTGCATACTTAGTACTTAATTGAATCTAATCATATTATAACATAGTTGTCATGAGACTTTGAACAATATATCACGCCTTGATCGATTCCGCCAAGGATCGGGGTGTGACAGATTGGTATCAGAGCCCTTGACTATAGGGAATTAGGTTAATTGCCTTGACCTAGTCTATAGCCTCTAGGGTCCTCTCGTATGCTAGTTTATAAAATGCACACACAACTGCATGCAACTCGCACTTAGAAAATCCTAGGAATACCTTTGTGTGCTAATTGCTCCCTTATGTGCTTACGTATTATTCCCGACACTTATATGTGTGCATACACTTGTGAATTTTCTCCTCTTTCTCTTAAAATCACACATACTCAGATGGTTTCAAAATAAAAAATTATATACATATATATTCCTTAGAGCTCATAGGAAATTAAAAGTCATCTACTCTAGTTGGGTAGGATCAAAGTAATGGACGCGTAGTAACTGGAAGGGGGAGGTGCCGGTAGCCCGAAAGTCCTGACTAGGTAAGCATTCGTATACATCCCAATCAACCGAGGGACCAGTTTGCTTACCTGGGGACCAAAGGCGAGAGTTCCCAAACCTATAGGCCAAAGCGCGTTATTCACATTACTTTTGAGCCATCAAAATACCCGACCTTATCAAACGTATTCGAAAGGATACACTCCAAAATGGCCAACTCATTGGACTATTAAGTTCCCTAATGGGCCTAGAAGTGGGAAAAACATGTGAAAACTTAGTATTGTGGGGGCCCACGCAATTGCTACATGCTTCACATTTAGTACCTATGGAAAGCCCAAAATGTGCCCAACACTCCTAACCATGGCCCAACAAGTGTTTTACAATCATTTTACCCAACAATGTCTACAAACTTAATTTACAAATAACTCACAAGTCCATATGCGTGTTTCTCATAGATGGCATTACGACCCCCTCTGTAACCACTGTAACTATCACCATATGACCACCAGCCCGTGTCGCCTTTGTACGACTTGTGGTCGCTATGGTCACTTGGCAGACACATGCCGTGCACCAAAAACTCATCGACCCTTCGCTCTACCCTCAAATCAGCAAACACAAACCCCGGTATCCAACTGGAACATGCTTCAACTGTGGTGACCCCACCCATTTCAGAAACGCTGTCCTAGGCTTGTCAATATCATTAACACTCAAGCCCAGGCAAATCCAACAATGCATGTTCCAGCTCCCAAAGGCCGAGCATTTGTCATTACCGCAACCCAAGCACAGACCGATAACAAGGTCGTAAATGGTACGTTTCTCATAAATGACTGCTACGCGTCAGTACTTTTTGATTCAGGTGCCGATAAAAGTTTTGTGTCTTTGGAATTTGAACCCATACTTCACACAGCTTGCACGATTCTTGATGAAAACTTTACCGTAGAAGTAGCCAATGGAAAATACATTTCACTCAATGCAGTCATCCAAGATTGCACTTTCGATTTTTGCGGTCATAAATTTTCCGTCAATTTAGTTCCTATGGAACTTGGTAGCTTCGACATCATCGTGGGAATGGATTGGCTATCCCAAAACCATGCTGAAATAGTATGTTACGAGAAGTTTATTCGTATTCCTCTTGCCGACGGTCAAAGTCTTCGTATTTATGGCGAGACTCGTTCAAAAAAGCTTAGTCTTATGTCATGTACTCAAGCTCGATCATATCTACGTAAAGAATACATGGCTTTCTTAGCCCATGTGGTGGAAACAAAGGTCGAAAAAAAGAAGATCGAAGATATTCCGATTGTACGAGACTTTCCCGACATCTTTCCCGATGACGTATCTGGACTCCCACCAGTACGTGAGCTAGAGTTCCGCATCGATCTCGTTCCTGAGGCTGCTCCCATAGCCAAGTCTCCATATCGGTTGGCTCCAACCGAGATGCAAGAATTGGCAAGTCAGCTCCAAGAATTAACCGATAAGGGATTTATCCGCCCTAGTACTTCACCCTGGGGAGCCCCGGTTCTCTTCATTAAAAAGAAAGATGGTTCGTTTCGTATATGTATCGATTATCGGGAGTTAAATAAATTGACCATCAAGAACCGATATCCGTTACCTCGGATCGACGACCTTTTTGATCAGCTTCAAGGAGCTTCATGCTTCTCAAAAATTGTCCTCCGCTCGGGTTATCACCAACTTCGAGTACGGGAAGAAGACATCCCCAAAACCGCTTTCCGAACCCGTTATGGTCATTACGAGTTCACCGTTATGCCTTTTGGCCTAACGAATGCCCCTGCCGCATTCATGGACTTGATGAATCGGGTATTTAAACCTTATCTCGACCGTTTTGTTATCGTCTTTATTGATGACATCCTCATTTACTCCAAGACAAAGGCAGACCATGAAAGACACCTTCGTCTAACTCTCCAAACATTGCAAGGAAATCAGCTTTATGCCAAATTTTCGAAATGCGAGTTTTGGTTAAATGAGGTACAATTCCTCGGTCATATTGTAAGTGACAAGGGTATTTTAGTCGATCCCGCAAAAGTTGAAGCAGTCAAGAATTGGAAAGCCCCACGTACCCCCAAGGAAATTCGGTCATTCCTCGGTTTAGCCGGCTATTACCGGCGTTTCATTTCAAATTTCTCAAAGATCGCTTTACCGCTTACTTTTCTCACTTGCAAGGGTACGCCATTTGATTGGGGACCCAAGCAGGAAGACGCTTTCCAAACTCTTAAACAAAGATTGTATGACGCTCTAATTCTTACACTCCCTGAAGGATCCGAAGATTTCGTGGTATACTGCGATGCCTCCAATCTCGGTCTAGGTTGTGTTTTGATGCAAAGGGGAAAGGTTATAGCTTACGCATCGCGACAACTCAAAATCCATGAAAGGAATTATACGACTCATGATTTGGAGCTCGGTGCCGTGGTTTTCGCTCTTAAAATTTGGAGGCATTACCTTTACGGCACTAAATGCGTAATTTTCACCGACCACAAGAGCTTGCAACATATTCTTAATCAAAAGGAACTCAACATGAGACAAACACGTTGGGTTGAACTCCTAAATGATTACGAGTGTGAAATACGCTATCATCCGGGCAAGGCAAACGTGGTAGCTGACGCGTTAAGTCGAAAAGAACATGCCAAAGCATTTCATCTAATATGTTCTCCTATCTTGTCCAATCTCAGTGACCGAATTCGAGAAGCCCAACACTCGGCAATTACCGAAAATAACATGCCCACGGGAATTGATGGGGAGTTGGAAAGTAAATCTGATGGTATTTTCTATTATCAAGATCGCATCTGGATCCCAGATCGCGACAATTTTCGTACCTTCCTGATGGAAGAAATCCATAAAACTCGATATTCCATTCATCCGGGTGCTGACAAGATGTATCATGGCCTGAGAACCAATTATTGGTGGTCGGGAATGAAAAAGGATATTGCTTTATTCGTGGCCAAATGTCTTACATGTTCCAGGGTCAAAGCAGAACATCAACGACCCTCTGGACTATTGGTCCAACCGGTAATCCCCGAGTGGAAATGGGAAGCGATCGCCATGGATTTCGTAACCAAACTTCCCCGTACCACCAAGGGACATGACAGCATTTGGGTAATCATTGACCGTTTGACAAAATCTGCTCACTTCCTTCCCATCCGTGAACATTTCAAGGTCGAACAACTTGCTCAGATTTACATCGACGAGATAGTTAGTCGGCATGGCATCCCTCTCAGCATCATTTCAGATCGTGATGGGAGATTTCTCTCTCGGTTCTGGCAATCACTTCAAGAAGCCATGGGAACCCGCCTCGATCTCAGTACCGCCTATCATCCTCAGACCGATGGTCAATCTAAGAGAACAATTCAAACACTCGAAGATATGTTGAGGGCGTGTGTCTTAGATTTCGGAGGAAACTGGGACTCTCATTTACCGTTGGTGGAATTCTCCTATAATAACAGTTATCATTCTAGCATCGGGATGCCACCATTTGAGGCATTATATGGCCGTAAATGCCGATCTCCTATTTGCTGGCATGAAATTGGAGAGTCCCATGTAATTCGCGCAACAGTGGATTCTCCAATCGTTGGTCCTGAGCTTATCCAGGAAACAACCGACAAAATCACTCAGATTCGCAATAACCTTCTCACAGCTCGTAGCCGACAAAAGAGTTACGCCGACAAGCGACGCAAACTACTTGAATTTACCGTGGGTGACATGGTCATGTTAAAAGTGTCCCCATGGAAAGGTGTGGTTCGATTTGGACGCAAGGGTAAATTGGCACCACGCTATGTAGGCCCGTTCAAAATCCTGAAAAGGATCGGACCAGTAGCCTACGAGTTGGATCTACCAATAGAGCTTAATAAAGTTCACCCAGTATTTCATATAACCAACCTCAAGAAGTGTTTAGCAGACGAGAACCTTCATGTTCCTCTTGAGGATATCCAAATCGACGAGACAATGCAATTTATCGAGAAACCCTTGGAAACTGCCGACCGAAAGGAAAAGCAACTCAAAAGAAGTCGCATTCCCCTGGTCAAGGTCAGGTGGCAGTCAGCACGTGGACCTGAGTATACATGGGAGCGTGAGGATCATATGCGTACCAAATACCCGTAGCTTTTCTCTTAAGGTACTATCTTCTTAAATTTCGGGACGAAATTTCCTAAAGTAGGGGAGACTTTGACATCCGCCTAAAATGGATTCGGGTCAACCCAACCCAATTGGAAATTTAATAAACCCTACTCGAGCTTACTTGACGCTAATAGGATCAAAACCCATACAATACGATATAAATTGACGTTAATAGCAATATAGCATAGTATAACGTTATAACTATAATCAAATTAAATTATGATACCATATTAAAATCAAATCAAAGTATGATGCTCTAATTAAATTAAAAAAATCAAACTTGAATGCTATAATTAAACTTCAAATCAAAGTAGATTGTTATAATCAAATAATAACCTATTTTTTTTAAAACTCTATTTTTATAAACACTACATTAAATTTTATAAAACTCTTAAGATGCTTGTGTTAGTGGGGAATTATGAAGATCACCAAAAGTAAAAGTTTATTCTCATTGTCTCCCACTCACACCTCCCATCATCTTTTCTTTCATTTTTCTCCCAACACATTATTCTCATCACCACTCAAACCCTCTGTATTCTTTCTCTCACTCTCAATCTCGAAATTCTTCCAAGAAATATCAATTTTCCAGCCAAGAACAATCTCTCATACTCAAATCTCCATCCCTCTTGAAGCATTCATCAAGGTATGTTGTTAAAAGTCTTAAATTCATGAATGAAACAAATTAAATCCACCAAACTATCTAAAACTCATTTTATGTATAAACCTAATTTTTCTCAGGATTCCATCACTAAAATAAGAAGTTCTGGAAATTTTCAGAAAATAACTTATTTTTATTGAATTACTATAATTATTGCAATAAAATAGGGCAATAATTCACATAAAATACTTTTTGCAGTCAATAAATTCTGGGAAAATTTTGGTACAACCCATATATTGAGTAAAGTGGATTTATAAAGTTTCATGCATTTATATTACTGTTGATGCTTATTTTGTATTTATTTTGTTGTAGATAAATAAATTGCAAAATATAGTTATGTATGTTAAAAACTAGATTTTATATTTTTCGCACCTTATTAACATTTTAAGTACTCCATGACAAAATTTTCAGATTTTTGTAAGAATGTTTGCTTATTTTTCCTGATTTAATGATTATTTAATGGTTTAAATTGATAATAAATAGCTACACATGTCCAAAAATTATAAAACCTTATCAGAATATCATATATAACATGTTAATCATAAATAAAAAGTCTAATGAATTTATCTTAATATTTTCCTATTATTTATGATTTTATTGATTAGTTAATAATGAAAAACATAAGAAATACTTTCCATAGTCCAAAATATCCAAAATAGTTACAGTAAGCTCAATATAATGTTAGAAAACTATGGTTAATTTTCCAGAATTTTTGGGAATCATTTATTATTTTTCCCAAAATTTGTTGTGGTTTAATTATTAAAATACTAAATAAATACTAAAGCAGTTAAGAAAAATATGCAAATTTTACAGTAATTACTATTTTATAAAATAATGATTTTCTGATAATTTCAGAATGTTTCATTACTGTTTAGTATTTAAAACCATTTTCCTAAATATCTAAGCATGTAAAAATGCATTTTTAATGATTATTTCATATAAATAATTGTTTATAATATATAAAATCTGTAAATACTTATAATTTGACTAGTTATTATTTTAATAAGAAATTATTAAAATCTTTCCTAAAGTGAAAATATAAATTAATTAAGCAAAGTAATTAATTAATTTTAAAATTCATTTAACATATGAATACATTAATATTCAAAACAAAATTTGGATTATTGTTAATTCATCTAATATAAGAATATGTGTCTAATTATTTTTATTAATACTATATTCCCGTTTATCGATTCCTAAGCCAAAACTATTAATTATATTAGGTTCTACGACATTTTGACTCGAGACGTCTATCGTACAACACGCGCATTCCTTATTGGACTAATGTGAGTAATCTACCCCATATTTTATAATTTTCAATACTTTTGGGGTGTATCATGTGGTTCTAATATGTTTTTAACTTCATTTTATTATTTTATCACAATTGAGACATTGTTGGGATATTTATACTTGAATCATTATTTGTATAATTATTGTTTGTTTACGCTACATGTACTTGTATTGCATTATCATTTTTAGTTTAATCTCCATGACTATGCCCGTATTCTTGAGGTACGTTATGGACAATAATAGCGCTATTGGGTTGACCACCCCGCCTTGGGACGCTAAGGTGATTGATTGCACGTGGTTGAGTGTGTATGATGATTAGATGCTCCATCCTATATATATACATATATATGTATATATAGGGTGAGGACTTATTGTTGTTGTTATCATTTGTTAATCAATTTTTGATTTATAAACTGTTATCTCAATAACAGATGCTTGCCAACTTCAAAAGAAAACAAATTTCAAATTATTCAAACTCACAATTTTCTTTAATAAAACTAGATTACTCACCAACTCTCGTAGTTGACCTGTTTTTACCCATGATGTAGATTTGAAGAATGAAGTTGATGAAAAGTAGGGTGTACCTTAGAAACCCACAAGACTATTTAAATTTGATGTAATAAATGTTTTTGTATTTGGATTTGTATTTGTATGTTGTGGATCTTGTTTGCATACTTAGTACTTAATTGAATCTAATCATATTATAACATAGTTGTCATGAGACTTTGAACAATATATCACGCCTTGATCGATTCCGCCAAGGATCGGGGTGTGACATTATGTATCTCAACCGGTTGACCCTTCGATGACATATGGTCAATATGTACCAAATTGGGGTATGGAACACCAATATGTCAACAATTGGTTACACCAAGCATCTTCACCACAACCATCTCCAACACAACCAACACCACCACAAATGTTTTCACAACAAATGTCTCCACCACTAGAATCACTATCCCAATTCGCTCCCGACTCCCAATTTTTAAGAAATGCACCATGCCGGCTAGAACAAGAAAACTCCGATGATGAAGAAGAAGAACCCGAACAAGCTGAAGAAGAAGAAGAAGAACAAGAAGAAGAAGAAGAATAAGAAGAAGAAGAAGAAGAAGAAGAAGAGTCCGGGTCAACTAACAAAGGCAAAGCCCCTAGAATCGCTTGGCATGATGATGAGGTCCGAGCTTTGGGCGAAGCATGGGTCGATTGTTCGCAAGAATCTGAGACAGGGATCAACCAAACTACAAACGTCTTCAAAGTGAATGTGTGGAATAGTTGGTGTAGACGAATGGGTTCCAGCTACCGCAATCCCAATTCACTTTATTCAAAGTGGCGCACTTGCAACAAAAAGTGCAATGGAATTCCAAGGGTGCCATGCCGAAGTTGAGAGGCAAAGACAAAGTGGAGCCAATGGTGACGATGTTATGGCCCAAGCGAGGCTCTTGTACCATGCCCAATATGGTACTCAATTTAATCAAGAGGTCTTTTGGCATGCGGTCAAAGACTACGAGAAATGGAGAGAGCTAGAGTCATTTGACCAATTTGTTGTCCACTTATCAAAGAGGCACAAAGTTTCTTAATCCACACAATCCCCTTCCTCGGATCCAAGTGTTGGCTTCAACCTCAATAATGATCCACCATGTCCCATGGGACGTGATGAAGCAAAGCGAAAGACAAGAGGCAAAAGTCAAGCCACTAGCACTAGCACAAATAGTAGTGTGCATGAAGATATAATGGTTTTGTCCAGCAATGTTGAGGCGTACAAGGAAGCTCAAATGATCAAACAATCTAACTTGAAGATCAAAGAGACTATGCAGCTACGGAAAATCCTACAAGAAGACATATCGGGCAAGACTGGGTTCGAGTACCAAATCGCGCTGGAAATGAAGAATGATGCAGCAAGGCAATTGGGATATCACTTCAATGAGTAGTTTGTAGTTTAATTTTGTTTGTTTTAAGTTTTAATTTATGTTTTTAATTTTAATGTAATACATTTTTATTTTAATGACATGGTACTTTTTATTTTATATTTGGTTTTAATAATATAAATAATTTAAAAAATAGATTTAAAAAAATAGTTTAGCATGAAGTTCAGCATGCGCTGACTGCTACCACCATTTTTGATCAGCATGTGCTAAACTTGCTGAATGCTGACATGACAAGTTTAGCATGTTCAGCATGCGCTGACTGCTCCCTCCAGCCTTAATAGGCTTGTTTTAAAGTAGCTTCTTAGGAGACCTGATTAGATTTTTTTATTTTTAGAACAGTAGAGTTATGCTGTGGTAGTTGTTATATATAGATTAGGAAGACGTTCAAACACATCATCTCCTCGTGTGGACATATATATATATATATATATATATATATATATATATATATATATATATATATATATATATATATATATATATATATATATATATATATATATATATATATATATATGTGATCGGTATTTTAGGGTTGATTGTCTACAATTCGTATGAATATTGTTCGTTGGTATCTCGGTTGAAAATTATTTTATTGATCATTTTTTTTTTTTGTTTCGGCGGTCGATTGTTGGTTTGGTTCATTTTGCTCGTTAAGGACCATAACTGTTTGGGTATAAAAGGCAACATAATATTCATGCATTATTATTTTTATATAAATATAAGTTTTTATATTTTATGCAGTTACAAATGTCGTAAGAGTTTTTTTTTTTTTTTTTTTTTTTTTTACATATTTATAAGTATGGCCCCTTATTCACAACTTTATAAATGTGACTGAAATGTGCACTAAATGGGATCGAAATCGTGAGCATCAACATTTAGGTTGTAGATCTACAGTGTAGTTACATGACCTTTAGGTATTGTTTTTGAGAATGACCTGATTTACCCCATTCCTCGAGTGTAGCTTTTATGTGATGTCTATCTACCAAAATTTGTACTATTAGTTCCAGCGCACTTATAATCGTCGAGTCCTCCCCTTTCCGGATAAAGCGTACAAAAGAATGTTGTCATGATATTTTAATCATGATACACAATGAACTAATGCAAACCCTCTTGGATCAATAGATCTAGAGACGGCAATGAAAGAGATAAAAATGTTTGCTTGTACCGAAAGAGATAAAAATGTCTACACACATTGTGAATATTGTTGAGGGCATCCATAATAACTTTATAGTTTTCATATATTGTCATGTTATTATTCGATTTTTTTCATACGAATTTACAATCTTTTGTATAATACATTGAATTCTATATAAATTCAATGAAATAAACTTAATAAAGTTTCTTTTTTCTCGTTGAAGAGTTGAATGACTATCCATATCCATTAAACGTCAACATGGTATCCATTATGGTTGAGTGAATATCAACCATCCATTTTAGGTCATTCAACTTTTCATTTGACTATAACGTTTTTATTATGAGTGCTACTATCTATTTCATATTTCTTAATTGTTGTTTTTGAACGTTCTTACCAGCCATCAACCAGTTTCATGCTTAATTAATATGGGAATGTAAATATATGTTTTCAAAGAAAAAATGTTGATTAGGCTTCAACCCAAGACTATACTTATGAATTCTCTCATTCGCTAGAAGCCAGCAAAGTCCAGGTTTATAAGCACAACGTACAGCTTTTTGATGCATGCATGTGTGTGGAAGTGTGTGGAAAAGTGTAGTATAAGATGCATGTATAGCATAGGTGGTGAAAGGCTGGAATCAAGGGAGGAGCAGCATCTAGGGTTTGATGAAAAGCAAATAATTTAATCAACTTGGAAAAATCTTAATCTTGGACTTTGTGAACTTTTAAATTTGACTTTTACTAAAACAAAATATGGCAAAGCATCAAATATATATAACCAAATACAAAGTTTGATTTTTCTATGTTAGTCTAAATATTACAATATAGTTTCTTTAAAATATCGATATAATGATTTTGTCGAGCTCTATGTACTTCTTATATTACTTGTCTTATATATTTATAAGATTTTGGTTAAGGATTCACTTGGCTCAATGGCAATTGGGGCAAACTCCAAGATTAAAGACTAATACCACTTGCATGTTAACGTTGACAATCCACACGTAAACTGTTCGACTTCGTATTCAATAAGATATATCCCGAGAATTCACTGTTAGTATTTTTTTTCTTTTGATCTTTTTTGTTTCGGATTATACTGTCCTATCACTTTGATTCTGAAAACAGAGGAGCGGTTGTCGAAGAGGCTTCTTAGATTGACCATGGATTAATGACGTTGGTCCTTTGTGCCATTAATTAACATTTAAAGACGTCCAAGCTAAATAAAGAGACATAGATGAGGTTCTGTTTTTTCAGTTTTTGTAGTTGATATGTTTTACAGTTATATTATTAGTATTAGTTTTAAAATATCAAAATTGGTTTTGAGGATATAAACATTTAGCTTTTAACTCATTCTTTCAAATCATGTTCAAGATTTTTTGTCGTCAACCTAATTTCCTTATACTGTTAATTTAATTAATAGACATATCATATGTGATATTCAAATCCGTACCTCTTATGTTGTTACGAATATGTCTCAAATCATTTGGAGTATTTAAATGTATATTTGCGGGGTTTTTTATTTAAAATGCATGAAAATATATATAAGGAGATGATAAGCAAACCAAAACCCAAACGGCTAGCTTGACATTATCCTACCATTGATGACGTGTACGCCAGTAGTCCAATCGTTTGATGCCTCGTTGACGTCAGTATTGCCGGTGTGATTCTTAGAAAACAAAAACGAGGTTGTATGTGGGAAAAAAGAATTAAAGGATATAAATCTTGAATTAGGCGGCCATTATTGTTTCTTATATTGTTCTCAAGAATGTTTACGTTTCTTGGATATCATTTTTTACGTATTGCTTAATTACGAATATTCTTTTCTAATTTGCTCGTCAAATTATCCCAGTTGCATGCAAATTTGTTTTATTTGAAATTCAGTATTATACTATAATTAATTTAAGCAATTCATGGTTCATATAAGATGTGTATGTAACCTTTATCATGAATGTGAATTAAAATTCAGTGATGTTTACTCCAGCTTAATAGCGTGTCATGCAGTGGCGGATCCAGACCAAAAGTTCAGGGGTAGCACAAATTTTTCTGTATATTATATAATGAGATAAAAATTAGAAGTTAAAATTTCATTAAATATGATAAAATGACAATGTGTTAAAGTAATGTACAAATTACATTGTAAAGATGACCTCTCTGATCTTTTGTTTTTCGGAAGTGACTCATCATATTTTCCCGTTTTAACATCCATAAATGCTTCTGTTTCTACACTACAAACACTACTATAAATGTGGGTTTCAGAGACGGAAATATTTCTGTAGCAAATCAGAGAGGGAATAGAGAGGGATCAGTGACGAAATGCATTGGGGTTAGGAAATTGGATTTTTCTTAACTTTAGCGAGGGATTTGAGAGGGAATAGAGACAGGTCGGCGACTGAAAACGACCCTCTCCAATCCATCGCAGATTTTAGACAAAGCTTACTTCTCCTCAAATCAGCGACACGAACACATGAACCGACGAAGATGAGAAACTGAGCAACAAATCGAAGTCGATGTAATAAGTTGTCGTTTTCGTCATCATAGTATATCAAACCATCGTCATCATTAGATCGTCGTCGTCAAGAAGGTATAATATGTTCTTAACATTAGTTCATCAAGAAAATTCCATTTGTTTCATCCTTTTGCTTCATCCTTTGAACCATTAGTTCTGTACTATACCCTGTTTCTAGTAGTGTTTTGCTTCTTCCTTTGAACGATCCTTTTGGTGAATTCTGAAACCTTTTATACGAATAATCAATTGTCACACTGCTGTAACGAAATTTGTGTTTGATGAATGTGTGATTTGGAACTTGTGTTTCATCCTTTTGCTCTCATACAACAGTTCATCAGGGTTTTGTTTGATGAATGAGTAATTTGATAATTTTTGTTTCTATACAGGGCTTTGTTTGAAGAATTCGTTCTGATGCATTAAAATCATTTTGGTATATCTCACTTAGTTTCAACATCTTTTTTTTTATCAAACCTAGAAAATGAATCACAAGGACTCAAAGCCGCCATCCTTTTCCAACTAGTTTAATTAGTAGCCCAAATCAAATTGCAAAGCCTCAATTACCAAAATCTCATTTAGGCTATTTTAATGATGTATAGGGTATTTGAGCTTAATTAGTTTCGACTATTAAATGATTATTTCTATGATAAATTTTTTCAATTAAACTTTAGTTTGAACATTTAATTTTAAATTAAATAATTTAGGGGTAGCACAATTTTTTTCTAGGAGTTGCACCTATATATAAAAATAAAAAAATCGAAATTTTTGCTACTACTTGGGAAAATTTCAGGGGTAACCCGTGCTATCCCAGGCTACCACTAAGGTCTGCCACTGGTGTCATGTAATCTTTGATTGTTTGCTTCATGCATAAATTATTATCACTTTGAACCTTGTAGTATAGTTTTTTTTTTTGAACAGCAGCGATATAATAAAAGGCAAGCGGAAAGCTTGCGAAAAAGGAACAAAATTACAATAAACATCCAAAGAACCAAACGATCAAGTCTAAGAGATAATACTACCAATAAAAAACCAACCACCCAAAACAAAACGAAAACTAGATATGAATGTTAAGAACAACCTAATTGAGAACTCAAGGGTAAATTTGACCAGCAGCCCCAATATGTAAGAACCCTAAAATTTTTGGTAAAAGTATAAAATGAAAGTATATGAAGTATTGGTTGAATTATATCTTAATAATAGAATTTTTGTATAAAAGAGCAAAAAGGGTATTTTGGTAATTTTCAGTTCTTGTGAAAAATGAAAACAATCATATTTTCAGCAAGGATGATATATATATAACCTACAATAAAGTTATAAGAATGAAGTGAGGATGTTGAAAATGTAAAAGTGAGAAAAAGTACAAAAATAACCAAAAAGGGTATTTTTGTCATTTTGAAATATTTAACTTAAGAATGAGATTTAAAAGTGTTAAAATGTCCTAAAGTGCAAGATAAGTTTATAAGTGGAGTAAAGTTATAAAATGGAGAAGTTCTTACAATCTAAGCATGTTATGTGCTATTTTGAGAAAAATGGTAAAGAGGGGTAAAATGGTCATTTGACATGCAAATGACTTTAAAGTTAAGAAAATATAATGTTGGGGGTTAAAATGAAGAAAATAAACTTATAATGTTATAAAAATGTGTTTTTAAGCCATTTTGGGAAAAATGGAACTAAAGGGGGCCATAGTATAAAATGGCTAGGTATAAAAGGGAGGAAATCATCTCCCAGTTCTTAGAACACGGGAGAAGTTTCTGGAGAAGGCTAGAGGACACGGGTTTGGTGGGTTCTTGAAGATTGGAAGCGGAAATGTGATACAAATTGTTAGGAATTGAAGAATTCAAGCTCAAATAAGGTTAGTAATTCAATTTTCCAACCTAGCTCCTCGTGTGTTCTTCACGGGATAAGTTGGAAACTGAAATTTCAGTTGGAGTTCATATGGTTTTAATGATTTCTAATATTATACATGTCTTATGAACTAAGAAAATATGTTTAAATCAAAGGGTTAGTTGAAATTGGTAAAAATTGGGGCTTTTGGCTCAAGAACCCTAAATCACGGGTTTATATGACCAAGTTGATTTAAAAGGGTTTTAATGAGTCTAATATGCTGAAATAGATAAAAGAAACTAGTATTAATCGTTAATTGAATTGAAACTAAGGTTTTGGTGTAAAAATGTAAAAACTGAAATTTTTGATAAATGAATGGAATCAGTGATTCTATTGAGTTAAAACCTGATGTAAACTGAAGGTTTTAGTCATGGAATGATTCTATAAGTATTAAGTTAAGTATTAAGCACTTAATAGATGAAAACAGTGAGCTGCAGCACAAAAATCGGGCAAAATCTCGCACCTGCAGCACAGGCACGAGTCGTGCCCTTTTTGTACTACCATTGGCACGAGTCGTGCCACCTGTAGAAGCCAAAAATAGCATCCTAGAATGAGCACGAGTCGTGCTCTTTCATGCACAAAATGTGCACGAGTCGTGCTCCAAGTCAGGGGAAAAATGAAGTTGCAATTTGATGCTAGGCCTATCTATTTGATGTCCAATTGATACCATAAGGTTAATATGATATAAAAACATGAAAAATAATGTTAAGTTGAGTGTATGACTTTCCAAGGGTATAATGGGCAATAATATACCATGTAAATGATAAATGAAAGTAGCAAAGAAGAGGATAAGTGAAATAATGAATGTCACAACCATATTGTGATATGAGTCTAGTAAGATCTGAAATTCAGTGGTCTATACATACTGTTAAAGTATAACATGTTATTAATAAAATGTGAATAAACTCCTTAGGTACTTAAGGAGTAAAAGATCATGAATAGGAGGGGCGAGGAAAAAGGATGGTTCTAGTTAGACTTTTCTAACTAGTCAAGGTGAGTATTATGTGGATTTTTGAGTACATAGCAAAATGAGTTTTATTCAAAATGTTTTGGAGTCAAAGTGGTTTTATGGCTTTAAAAGTATTTTATGAAAAATATGCTTATAATGTGTATAGAAAGAGAATCAGTAATACAGTGAACTGATAATGTGATTGGCCCATAATGATGAGTTGCTTAGTATACGGATAAAGACCACGGCCTGCTGCGATAGGGGTGGCAAAAAGACACTACTGGGATGGTACCTCCCGTCGCGAAGTAGTTGTCTAATTACCTTGGTAGATGAATTCGTTTCATGCTATTGAGGAAGTAGCTATACGGGTGCGTCTCGTATAAAACCTACGGGTGCGCTCGTAGGAATGTGCTCACTAATGAAAAGGAATACCTATGGGTGCGCTCATAGGAAATTAAATAATATGAAATTTTGGAATGTTTAAAATATGAGAAATTATTTTGGGTCTAAAACCCATATTACTCACGAGACGTATGTCTTACGTATGTTTTTTTTTTAAATGCTATGTACTCAGGTAGCAGTGGAAAGGGTAGATGATGCGTTAAAGGAACAGGAGTCCTAGATTGATTCGAGTATGTACCTACTTCCTTAAATTATGGTAATGTATTGAGCTTGTAACACCCCATATTGAAAATGAAAATTTTTATGGAAAATTTAGCACGTAAATTGTTTTATTAAAATGTTGTATATGGGACGGGGTGTTACACAATACAACCAAACCTTGGGCAAGATTACGCACCAACTACCATGAACACCAGGAGCAATCAAATGCAACTTCAGAAAAGATCAGCAACCGCACCCAAGCCTCCATCACTGAACCGCTCCTCTATACTCTCCAAGGGTAGAATCGTCCAGCAATCCAAATTTCACCACAGAACCTGTTCCGCCAACGGTAAAATCGACCAGCAAACCACAATTATATTGAAACCTCAGCCCTAATTCAAGACAACAACCTGTAGCATTTAATCCTTCTCGAAACCAATACAGAGCCCGCATAAATCTTCCAGTTTCAATTGAGAATTATCTCCAAGGAACAGCACCAAGATAGACATTAGGAGTAAAAAACGACCCATAAAAGTCTGGCATTCCCAAATTCATTTGACAATTGAGCAATCAAACTCTGCTTCTCCTAACTGCAACAGGAGACATAGTTGACTCACACACGCACACCAAAAAATAAACCAACCCACCCTACCCCTCATTTTACACGCGAATCGAAAAACACGAAAGAAAGGTTCTAATCGCAACAGGAAAATCCTACAATAACATCTACCCATTGAAACGAGACTCATATACACATAACGACTGTTGCGAGAGAACCAAAACACCAAAACACCAAATACCCAACCAAGCCCACCCCATATCAAAACTAACTGCACAAACCATTAAACTAAATTAGACAAAAGACATTGATTAGGAAAAAGGTACACAGAGCCAACTCACGTACTCACACCAAAAAAATATCCCAGCCCACCCCACCCCCCATTTGACACACGAAACGAAAAACACGAAAGAAAGGTTCTAAACGCAACAGGAGATTCCTATAGTTTCATCTACCCATTGAAACGAGACTCATATGCACATAAAAGCTGTTGCGAGAGAACCAAACACCAACACACCAAAAACCCAACCAACCCGCCCCCCCCCCCCCCCCCCCTCCCCAAATCAAACAATCTGTGGATCAATTGACTAAAATATTCAAAAGACCTGTTTAGAAAAAATTAAACCTTGTAGTATAGCTAATTTAAATTTAAACCCTTTGTAGGTAAATCTAGGGCGCAGAACCGTTTTGAACAATTGACAGTGTGATACAAAAGCAAATTTTAGGTCCGGTTCGAATTTCATTAAAATTTCCGCTGAATCTTTAAAAATGAGCAATTGAAATTATAGCAACTATCATAAATATATATATATAAACAATAGTTGATTACTCGAGCTAATAGTTTATGTGAATATGTGAATTACATATGAATAAAAACAAGGATAACCGGAAAGATCAAAATATTGGAAATCTAGTGCGATTGAACCCAAAATCTGAAAAACGGAAACATGATAATATATAATTTTTATGGAGCTAGAAATCAACTTTTAGTTCAATTTCGGTTTTAAGCAAAAATCAAATCCACCAAATAAAGTACTCAGCCTCTTAACATTGATTATAAAATGTGTGTTGATTTCCTTTTACTGTATAAACTTGTTTTATGACAAGTATCTTCTTTTATGTTTTATAAAAAAGTTGAAGTTTTGTGAGAATATCTTGTAAAGAAAGTACATTTTTTAAAGCATTTTGTTCTTTATAGAAAAATTTACTTTACAACTTTATATGAACAAGTGAAAAGAAATATCAAAAATTATATATTAAGGCATTATATGACAACTTTATATAGATAAGAAACATATGCTTAAATTTGTTGATAAATATAAATTAACTGTATTATTTGAAAGCGTATATTATTTGAAAGCGTGAATACTATAATAATTCTAAACTTTAGTTTTGTTGAAAATTTTTATTAAATTTTACATATACAAACCAATAGGTTAAACATTAATGGGTAAAAAACTCAACCTCGATTAAAGTTATTAAAGAAACAGAGCAAAACCCAGAGACGTACATGGTGGAATTATATATGGCCCCAGATACGAGGTTACCCACGTTAGTCGTATGCTGTAAAAAGTTGTATAATAAAATTTCACAATTTAATATTTTAACTACCTCAACTTGGATTACACAATTATAGTTCATCGAGAATTTAATATTTTTCCAAATAATAGTAACGTAGTTTTATTTCGCTACCGGTAAAGATAAGTTATTTATTTGTATTTGTAATTAAATGTTTTTTATTTTTACTAATTATAAATTAATAATTAAGCTGATAATAAGCCATGCTGGATTAGATGCGGAAACAACTCGTTTATTAAATAGGTTGTAGATATTTTCACGAATGCTAAATTTGTTCGATTAAATGGATCGGCATGTGGTTAATTGTTTTTTCCCAACTTCACATGTTTTATACATTAATTTTCTAAATGTAAATAAAATAGAAAAAAAAAACTACATAAGTTACAAACTCTAATAATTGTTTAAAGTTTTAGAAAGATCCAACCACAAATACAAATCAATTGTCTAAGTAACATTGGAAATGAATAAATATCAAACAACCGATACATTCACTTCCAATAGCTTGACTTCCAATTTCAGTATCACTTTTGTCTTCTTGATCCTCTATCGTCTCAGCCTCTCAGCCATAATACTCATCAAGTTGGGAATCCACTTTTGCTATAAAAATTAATAAAATTATTGCAACTAATTAAATATAAAAAACACATGGTTATATGTGACAATAGAAAAATATATAAATAAGTTAAACAAACTTTCTCCAAAACTTGATCCGATAGTGATGATGCAACCAAGTTCGGGAAAGGGTTTCAAGTTGAGGAGTATGGTGTGTGGCTGGTGGATCTTCTTTATTGATAACTAGAATCTCCTGGACCTATTGATCATGATTGGAAACTAGGATCAACCATAATCTGGGGTTGGGCCCATAATTACACTCTGATGCCCAAAGTTAGAGGTGTAAACTCAAGAGAGTGTATAAGAGCGAGGGAGTGAGAATGAGAGAAAGAGATTGTCGACTGTTACCACCCTTGAAGGGTGGTATTTATAGTGTTGATATGAGAGACAATATATGCTCATATGTCCTCTAACGGTTATTGTGTTATGTGCTATTTGCAGGAGGTCATGGATGAAGTATGATCCTATGTTGGTTGCAGTGTCTCTGTGTCACGATACATGTTGAATCTTGACAACATCTTTTGGCGCTTCAGTCGTGTCCCAGCTTCGACCGTACCACGAATCGACTTAAAAATGGGCCAGTTTGCGTGGGCCTCTCACCTCTGATGAAGGCTAATTCGTGTGGGACATCATCGGGCACCCCCAATCTAAGGCACATAATCATGGCGATTATGAGAGTGTGTGTATCAGACTTTATCCTGGTATCATGTATTTTATCAATAATAACTTTTAGCGTGTCTAATTGATTTCCTCAAGTCAACTGTATTTTTGTGTCAATTGGCTCGAGTTGACATTTTCTCATATGTAGTTATCAAGGCCACATGGCTTGATACTTCAAATTTGCTTTATGCATTTATAAACGAGGGCTTTTACCTAGTAAAGGTTTACTTCTTACACTCGGTATCTTCATTGTGTTCCTTTCACTCTTGTAACATCTTTCATTGTCCTTGTTTTTTCATGGTAAAGGATCAAGGTATTGGCTTCGTTGTGTCGAATATGAAAGTAGAGCAAGTTGAGAAGGCAATGATATATTTTCATTTTGAAGATAACTATGGCATTCAACTTCCTAATCTAAACTTATCTATCATTGAGGCACCTACATGGAAGTTTGGTATATATCTCAAAGTGTTATAGTATGGATTTCGTCTTCCCACGAGTCATTTTATTACTTATGTTTTTGGGCTGTATCATCAACGTTTCTTTCGATTCAATCCAAAAGCCATCAGGAAATTAGTGGCGTTTGAAATGTTATGCTAGATTTTGAACATAATTCTAGTTGTGTATCTATTTAGGCACAACTTCTATTATCATGGTGGTGGCAATATTATCACTTTTGTGGGGTTAATGTTGATCTATTTCTTCATATTAGTGATCCAAACTATCATTATTGTGAGATTAGGGATAAGGACCATGATTTTGATGCTCGAGAATTAGTGCATACGGCTAGCTCATTGGTTGTGTATTCGAGGGAGGAGCTAATTAAGATATTACACTGTCTCTAGTTGAGATAAGTGAAATGGAAAAAAAAAGAACGATATGCCCTCATATTATTTAGTTGTTCTTGGTATAGTTTTGCTTGTCATGTTTTCCTTTCTCTTTTTGTTCGTATTTTGTTGAGTGTAATTATTATTTTTATATGTAATAATATCAAGCTTGTTTTTATTATGACTAAGAAGTATTTAAGATTTCATTCGCTTGAATAAGATAAATTGGCGTTTGTGGATTCAGCCCCTGCCCTGACCTCTTTCAAGATAGGAAGGGCTCAGATTAGAGCATAGCGATGGCGTGGGTGCGACGAGCGTGGTGGGTGGACACATAAAGTTATTTTGAGATCCTTGAGTTTGATATACCCTTATAAAGCCTTCTTGGTCTTGTTGGTGATTTTGAGGTGAGGTCTTTGAGTGTTGTTATGGAAGAATCTAATCCTTAAATGAGTTTATTATTTTTGTGTGGTAATTGAGAAATCTAGTAATCATCTTGTTACGCCTCGATAAAGGGTAGTAAGGATATTAGGGTTTGTTGTTTATAATTGGTATATATTGATATTATATAAATAGAAATATCGTGTTTATATTGGATGTTAAGTGAGGACTCCCAACTATCATCCTTTAATTGAAAGTGACACACTCACTCTACCTACATTGGAGACATAACTGAAATCTCATTTTTTACACATGTCGGAGGTTATTGAAAGAGACATACTTACTCTACCTACATTAGAGGCATAATTGTTGACATTTACCTTTCTGACTCATTTAAATGAATTTTTTGTTCTGTTATTATTGCTATTATCGTATACATTCAATAATTTATGTATTAAAACTGTGACTATCAAGTCTATTATTAACATATTTCCAAAAACTCATATATTAAATACATTTTAACGTAATCAAACACAACCAATTTATACACATCTCATAAAATGAGACAAGGTTATGTTATTATTGACCTATAAGTTGGTTTATGTTTTCTTTTACATTTGCCTACTAAATACTAATATTTAGTTAAATATAATAACAAAAATAAATATTATATTTTAACGAATTGATAGATAAAAATAATGTAAAGAATTTAATCAGACAAATATGTTCCATTAAACGACTGAAGTGTGTTCATTTTATTTAATCAAACGGATTGAGAATCTTAATTCAACATAACAATGTTTTAAAAGTCAGTTCAAATCAGCCTCTCGGGCCGGTCGAACCAGGAACCAGAAATGATGACAGTTTGATTAGACATGGTTTTATGATATTTTTGACCGACCAATTTTGGTAAAAAAACTGGATGAACCGGTTGTAATGATCTGTAATGAACCAGGATTGTCTTGGGCTTCCATGATTGGTTTGATCTTGATGCGTTAGTATCAATTTGAAACTATATTTTGTTTGGAATTATACGTTATGTTTTTTTTTATATATTTAGATTGATGTAAAACTTATGGTTATGTGGTTTTAAATGTATATTGGATTGATCTACAACTTGTTGGTATGTGTATTTTCAATGTTTGAACTTATTGATGTCAAATTATTGGTTTTATATATACATATTTATGCATGAAAAATAAAAAAAAAAAACATATAAAACTTTTAAAAACTGGTTGACCGAACAGTTGAATCGGTAAAACCAGAAAAGATCATCACTGGTTCAATTTAAAACCAATTTTTAAAATATTACGACATAGTATTCTTGGGCCAGATTTGTCTATAATTTATAGGTTATATTGTTTATTGGCAGCTCTGTTAGTAGTAAAATACATGATTGGCGAAAAATTAATAATAGTAAATAATAAAACAAATATATAGTTTGATGAAATGATAGAAATATGTTACATCTATCTACATCTATTTAAAGGGAGTATAAATTGTGTTACCAACCATTAGGACAAAAAGAATTATTTAGTGAAAAATGGAAAATTAAATTGGTCAAAGGTTGAGATGGTGATAATTTGATTTAAATTTGACCGACATGATTTTAACGGAGCCGAGCATCCTGGGTCTCACGTGACTGGTGTCACGAAATACGAGGTAAGCCATGTGCTGAGTCAGCATTGCTTCGAGTTCACTCATTGGACCATTGTCTCTCACCCTCACTTACGTGTCAACATCTATCGAGATGCCGCGAGCTGTTCTTTTCCGGTCTGTCGTCGGAATCTTTAACTCCGATCAACGCCGAAACTTTTACCCCAAACCCTCAAAATTTACCAATAATTCAGACTAAAGCTCCACTTTTACTTATTTTAAAAGCTATTTAATTCGGAAAGATTTCTAAACACCTTTAAATGAACACATAAATAAAAGGAACCCATGGAGAATTGCAGCGGCGGATACAAGAATTACCATTAAGGGTGCAAAGTTTTTTTTTTCCGAAGGGGTGCAAACTACTAGAAAAAAAAAAATTTACAAAGCCTCGCGAAAGTTGAGCCGGTGCATAGGCACCCCATCCAGAAGTTAGATCCGCCACTGGTGAATTGTTTTTCCGATTTGTTGTCAATGGTGGTGGAAACCTGTTTTCTTTTTTTTCTTTTTTTTTTTACTGATAAAAACATATTTCAGAAAATAATCTTTTTGAATTTATTTTATAATTATATATGAAATAAACGATTGCATCCGTTTGATATCCTAAATCCCCATCACCGCTTTTACCTCGTCGGCTTAAGATATTTATGGGTCTTTTTTATATTATTTATTTGAGTAAATAAATACTAATAATTAAAAAGTTATTTAATGAAATGTGTTTTCGAATTGAGTACGGTGGAGTCGGATCCTATAAAACTCTAATTTCTCTTCTCTCGTCACTTCAACTTCCAAATTCTTTTGGTCTTCTTTCCATATTCTCTCTTTCTCTCTCTCTCTCTCTCTCTCTCTCTCTCTTACTTCTTTAAGAACAAAATCTACCCACTTGTATTCGCCATTGATACACCTCAAAGAACTTCAAGCTTCGCACACCCATTTCGTATGTGTCTTCTTTTTCGTAAAAGAACTCTCTTTTAGCAATTAATCAGCTTTATCTTTAAGGGTCTTCTTTTTGAAGAATTTTTATTCGATTCTTGATTCTGGCTGAAGCTTCTCTCTGACTAAAGATCCGAATTTTCAGTCATTTCTAAAGAAATCTTTCTGGGGTTCTTTTAGATGCTATTTTGAGTTAAATTGTACGTAAGATGGATAGCTACGATATGTTACGTCCGATCAAGTACACTCAACACAAAAACGTTACCACGATGGTGGCTGCTAATTCATTAATGGCAGCGAAATCTAAGAAATCCTCCGATCGGCAAACGGCGTCCCTGCCGAAAGTTGTACGGATATCAATGACTGACCCTGATGCAACCGATTCCTCCAGTGATGATGAAGATGAGTTGTTCGGACGTCGGCGGGTCAAGAAGTATGTCAATGAGGTTAATATTCAAACCTCGTGTAAAACAGCGGTGGCGGCATTCGGTGGTCGAAAAAAGACAGTGAAAAACGGTGAGGGATCGCTTCAAGCTAAACAGAAGGCGATGAAGACTACCGGAGCGCCAGCAGTGCCGGCAGGGGGTGTTAGGAAGTTCCGGGGAGTACGACAAAGGCCGTGGGGGAAATGGGCGGCGGAAATTAGGGACCCAGCGAGACGTGTACGGTTGTGGTTGGGTACTTACGATACAGCGGAGGAAGCTGCCATGGTGTACGACAATGCCGCTATTAAACTACGTGGACCCGACGCTCTAACTAATTTTGTCACGCCACCGGCCAAACAGACTACGCCGGAGATCAACGTTCCGTCAACTTCCGGTTACGAGTCCGGCGAAGAGTCCAACAACCTTCCATCCCCGACATCTGTGTTACGGTTCGAAAGCGAGAGCAACTCAAAAGAAGGACTTGAACCGGTCAAGGAAGCCGAGGAGTGTCAATCAGACAATGGTTCGGGCCACGAGAGATTGGATTGTCAAATGGTTCATGATCTTTGTGCGGGTCTACTTGGAGATTCGGGTCATTTAGAAGATTTCACAATCGATCAATTAGAAATGGATGATCCATTTCTGGATAATCTATTCGATTTCCCAACCCGTGACCCAATCCTCTTCGATGACGAATCACCATTCCTGAAGTACTCCCCAATCCATGAGTTCGACTTGCCCGACCCGATCCACATTGAAAACGAAGCCCCGTCGGCCGAATTTGTAACCGACGATAATTTTGCGACACTACCCTTCGATGACACCCAACTTTGGTGCACTGATGCTACCAACAACACGTTATGGGACGAAGACTTTGGAATTTGTAACGATATGATGCTCGATGCTACATCGTCAACAATACTGAAGGTCGACGACTACTTTCAAGATATTACTGGCGATTTTCTTCCGGCTGATGTTCTAATGACCGGATGTTTTTAAACATCCATGTCATACCGTTAGATGGTTGATACCATCCAACAAATTTTGCACGCATACAAACGGCAATAGTCGTTATCGTAATAGTAATATTACCATCTATATATTAATTAGGAATTTTTTTCTTTTTAATTTATGTATCTCCGAAATCGGGGATTTGAGTGAGCTCTTTGTTTGGAAGAATAATACGTATAATATTTCTTACCTTCACAATTATTTTATTTGTATTTCTGTTATTAAGTCGATAATATCTAAAAATATCGTGTTTACATCGAGCATTAAAGCAATAGCTTTAAAATTCAGAGGCTTTTTAAAAGTATTCGTGAATATTATCACACTGGCAGGCGTGATTTGCGCTGCGGGCGATTTTAGTTTGACCGGTCGGTAAGAAAGCTTTTAGTGGGCGATTTGGTGTGCCGATTTAATATATATGCACGCGGGAGTGGACGGGCCGGTCGGACCGGGTTTCCACATGTATTATGGAAGTCTCTAAAGGCAGAAAGTAATGAGAACCCGAGGGAGTGGACATGGACTTATTTTTCATGTTTATAATGTTTTTTAGAACTTCATTAGTATAATATAAGAATTGCGTCTGAGTTTAATAAAAAACAAAGTTCGAATTTAGATAACAGATTGACACATGTTTAGAATAAATTACAACTAAAACTTTTGTTTACAAATTCTTATTGAAATGGCATGTGTTAAAATTAACTGTCAAGTCAATTTATGTTAGCAATTACAACCAGTTAGCTCACATTAAGTATATGTAGCACCGATAAAATGGGGGTCTTATTTCAATGTATTACATTCTATGATTTAATAGATTGAGTTGACTCATAATACTCATAATACAAATGCATGGCTGGCATTGTCTCCAAGTGATGGTACGTGAAAAGGGTGTTTGCATCATAATATCACTTTCATTGATTCTCTTTGCATAGAATTATAATTTTCAAAAGTACTTTTTCAAAGTCAAATTAACCCCTATCACCGATAATTGATCACGTTAAATTTCCAAAATTGGATCAAAGAGTTACTAAATGTCAAAAAAAAAAAAAAAAAAACCTTTAAACGGAACATATGATTTAAAGAATATTAATACATTTAATGAGCAAAAGACATTGGTTTTTTATGGCATTATATATAATCATGCTAATCCTTTATTATTTAACTCGCGATATATATTACCTTCACATCTTCTATTAACGGAGCATTATCTTATAAGTTTATGTGATGTTACCTTCACATCTTAATAATCATCTTCTATGTGATAGCATAACTTATAAGTTTAATAATTTTTCGTTAGTGTTATATAATAATAAAATATCTTAATTCGGTAACAAAAAAAGGTGGCTATTAAAAGTGAAATAGAATGCCGACACCTGAAAAAGTGTCCGAGAGCATAAACACCACATACGTGCCACTCTTCAATAACAACATATTAGATAAGAAAAACTTTAACTTCATAAAAACATGTCATCAAAATCCAAACACGTTAAATGTTGTTTGACTTTCAATACATGAGCAAAGAAAATAACATCTATTGACCACGTATCTTCACTTGGAAGATCAAAATCATTTTATGTTCGTTGTCTTTCACTTGGGCATCTATATATATATATATATATATATATATATATATATATATATATATATATATATATATATATATATATATATATATATATATATATATATATATATATATATATATATATATATAACTTGCATTAACGAGATGTAAATATACATTAACCTCATCTCATGGAGGCTCACATGTTTTTGGCAAATCCGTTAACTTTGTAATTACTATCTCAAATCGGTTCGATCGTGCAAAATCAGGAACATAATTAGCTTCGTTTTTTAATAATAAAACAAATAAATAATTGTTGGAAATGAAATGGCTTTTGTTTGGAACAAATAATTGTAGTAGGTTGCATGTCATGTGGGGTTTATGACAAACCTTAATTCTCACTCAAAGGTGTGTTTGCCCATCACAAGAATGAATGAATGAAAAACAAATCAAACATTCCCTCATTATTATGTCTCAATCCATAATCTAATTTCAGTTGATAAACTTCTTGTTCTAAAGAAATCCTAAATAATAATATTTGTCCACAGCCCAGTAATGACTAATTCAAATTTATTTATAATATCCAAAATTTAAATTATTAAAAGTACGCTAAAAGTTGAACTCATCACTGATTCACTGTCTCTTGGTTATACTCAATCAAGTATATAAATATATATATATATATATATATATATATATATATATATATATATATATATATATATATATATATATATATATATATATATATATATATATATATATATATATATATATATATATATATATATATATATTATATTTCAATTGAGAACCAAAAAAAGCCTAGGAACCTAAAAACCCATTTTATGAATATTTTTTCTACACAATATTTTTCAAAAAAATATATATCAAAATTTTAGTTATGATGCGTCTAGAAGATTTAAAAAAAATCATTTTTTTATTTTTTTTCATTAGGGTTTAGGGTTTAGCGTTTAGAGTTTAGAGTTTAGGGTGTAGGGTTTAGGGTTTAGGGTTTAGGGATTAGGGGTTTAGGGTTTAGGGGTTTAGGGTTTAGGGTTTAGAAGATTTCAAAAAAAAAAATAAAAAAAAAACTATTTTTTTTCATATGGGTTTAAGGTTTAGGGTTTAGAGTTTAGGGTTTGGTTTAGGGTTTAGGGTTTAAAAATCTCTTAGACGCTTTAAATAAAAAAATTCGATGCAATTTTTTTTGAAAAATATTGTGCAGAAAAAAAGTTCATAGGTTCCTAGGGTTTTTTAGGTTCTCTCATGATCTGGACCCTTTAAATTTTCAGATCAAGTGTTGATATGATTGTGTCATTTATGTAAATATATAAAAGTGAAGGTGTTTAAAAGAAAATAACAAACAGCTGATAAGGTTATATTGGGTATTTTACATATCTATTGTATTAAATATCCCTTAATTTACGTTTTTCAATTTAGGAAGCTATTATTTAAAATCAATTTCCCTTATTCATATCACGCTTTCTCTCTTTTATCTCCCCCCCCCTTCTCGAAAACCCTAGCCGAGAAGAGAAGACCGGTGAGCCCTAAAAGAAATTCACGCAACATCATCGTTCCTCCAGTTCCCAATTGTTGCCTCCCTTCTGGTGGTTCGCCGCCGCTCGTCTCTTCCTTCATCTGACGAACGCACACAGCCAGCATCGCCGATCGTCTCTTCTCCCCCCTTCTCATGATCTCGACCCTATATATATATATATATATATATATATATATATATATATATATATATATATATATATATATATATATATATATATATATATATATATATATATATATATATATATATATATATATATATATATATATATATATATATATATATATATATATATATATATATATATGAGAATGACGAGTAATGTGAAAAAATGAGAACAATTGTGGAGCTATGAATTTAAAGAATCTTGTGTTTGTTATAATTGTAATTAATTTGTTTATGTAATTAAATATATTTAACTGTGAAAAGGTTTTAACTACTCTATGGTTATTGATCAAGAATGTGATTCTTTCTCATTCTTATCACCAATATTTCACTTTTCATGGGATCATGTGTGTGTGTGTGTGTGAATATATGTAGGTATGTGTGTTGGGGGGGAGGGGGGATTATCAAAGGGAGAGCGTGTGTAGGGCTTGAAGGAATTAGAATGGCATGGTAGTCTATAGTGGGGTAATAATTCTTAATGATTCGAGAAACAAAACTGGGATGAATTATGGTTTGCATGTGTTATATGACCTATTTGTTCTATTAATTTTTAAGTCACCTCCACACATTTAAACAATTGAACAATACTTAACAAAAGATGTAAAGTGTTTTAGAAAGAACTTATTAAACAACCATGCATATTATTTGATTATTTTCTAGAAAAAGTGTAGTCAGTAATATGGTGTGTGCATTAGTTTGTTTAAATATTGTAACATTGTTTTAATGAGACTATATACATATCTTTGGTATTCTCATATTATGTTAGCTGCAAGTTAGATGTGTAACAAAAATATGAGGGGGACACACCTTTTTGGTATACTCCTTTTCAGAAAATAAATGAAAAGTGAATCTAAATTAATTAATTATTTAATTCAAATACCATTAAACTAAATGTTAGATAATATAGATGTTATTTAATTGCTGGCGTTTAACAGCAATAGTTGGTACTTTGCACTTGTTGCCATGACAACAATTATTTCCACTGATGAATTATGATATTGAACAATACCACATTATTGGAATTTCAGTTTGAATATGCATTATGTGATAGACATGAAGTATTCTATTTCAGATCGAACTAACCCATTACAAACCGAACCGACCCAAAACCGGTAGAAACCGACCCAAACCGTGAAACCGAACCGAAAATTAATAAATACCTAATACATTACTATATATTAATTTTTGATATATTATTTATTCTATAAACAAAGTCGGGAATCCATCGTAGATCAAATGCTTCATCGACAGTCATTGTTATCCGGTTGTCAACTTCTTGATTGTTATGATATTATCAGATTTTGCTCGTTAAACTTCATTGTTTTAAATTTGGTTTTCTAAACTTAGTGGTTTAAACTTTAAACTTGGTTGTCTTCAAACTTAGCAATGTACTTTTGAATTGTGGGTTGGTTTGATATTAAAATTGGTATTTATGATTTTTATATATTTTTTAAGACTTGCTGGAAAATGTGTTCAAAACCAAAACTCACGGGTTTAAACCCAAAACCCATGAACCCATTAGTTCAAACCGAAACCGACCCAAAACCGAAATCGATACCCAAAGAGAAACCGAAACCGACGGGTTCTAGAACCCAGAAACCGAACTGATTGGTTTGGGTTTGGTTTTGGGTCCAAAACCGACAAACCGACCCATGCACATCCCTACTATTTCTTAAGTATGAATGCAGTTCAAGTAGTTACATTTTTGTATCAAAGACACCATCAACTTGGGTATGTGGTTATCTCGATAGTCATGTCCAGACGGAGTCGAAAAAGATGACAGCTTCTATTGATCTCGTATGTTAAGGACATCACTAAAACCACAATTTTCATATATGATCGCTTGTAATATTAATGTTTGACTCATTACTATGAAAACTTATTGGTTAAACAATATGTTCACATATTTTAAGAACACCATTTTTTCTATAGATTCGATATATGATTATTTGAATTATGCTTTAGGATCTAATTTTGGATATTCTTCGCATTCCGCATCATCAAAATAAAATCCTAAAACATTTTTTCAATATCATCATACACCAACAATTTGATGTATTTAATGCATTGCCAAATGCTATATTTCATAAGAAAATATAAAAACATCGGTTTATATGCCATCAACATGTCTTGCAATGTAGTGTTTTTGTTGAGTCTCAAACCACAGTTACAGATAATTTTAGTCATTAAAAAAATCTATGTTAAAAAAAGAAAGCTTCTACGTGCTATCGTTTATGATCTCCTTTGAAGCATGAAGCATTTGAAAGGCAAGAAACAAGGTATTTAACAAGAGTTACTCCACACCCTCAAACTTGGCTGATTCATTATAGCAACGACTTTTTAATGATTTACTCATAGATTTAGAAAAGGTATATGTGATTTGGTCCAATGGTGTTGTTATTCTCTTGCCTGTCTTTAATGTGATAGTTTTATAATGCGCTAACCAAAGTGTGGGTGTTTTATTGTGACCTTGTAATTTTGCCCTTTTAGCATCTTGCTAGAAGTGGTTTGTTGTTTAATAATATAATCTTGTCAACGTTTCCAAAAAAACGTAACGATCTTCTGAAAAGAGTTCCAATTTGTCCAAGAGTATTTGGGATGTCTCAAAAATGATGGTATAATGATTACTTAAAAGTTTTTATACACACAGTGAGCATGTAGTGTGTGTGGATGATGGTGATGATGTTGTTGGAACCTAGAGTCACGTGACCTAGTGTTTAATTAATCCAATTTTGTATTGCATGTAAACATTTGTTATACTTTAATAATAAACGTGAATATTTAATCACATAACGTAAATGAAAAGGTAAGACATCTGCCAAAGCATAGTACAAAAATAAAGTCAAAAATAGAAAATGTATAATAATATTATTTGAGGTTTATGCATGGCTAACTTCAATATTCAAGCAAATAAATTAATATAAATCTAAGATAAAAACTGTTAAGATACTAAAATGTATTGGTTAATATAAATCGTGTTTTATTGATAACGGTTTTGTTTAGTCTAACAAATATATTATAGAATATAATATAATTGATAAAACCAGTTGGTAGCTGTTAACGGAAAGCTTGAAGCAGGAACACATTGAATAGGAAGTCAGTGACAACTTCCTCAAAGGACAATACGAGTAGTTGTCATTTTTGCAACTGCAGCAAATGTTTCTTCATAATTCATACCATACTTTTACGAATATATTTTTGCAACGAGTCTGACTTTATAACGTTCAACTGGCCCATCAGACATGGTTTTAATCTTGTATACCATACGACAACCAATCATATGCTTTACGGGTAGGAGCGGAATCAAATCTCACAAATGTGTCTAACAAAGAGTTGTAAGTTCCTTAGCCAAAGAATTCCACCAAAGAGGATCAAAAACCGTCTCTTTATAGAACGTCGATTCAGAGTGACATTGTATATTGGTAATAAAGGATGCAAATGTTGACGACTAAGAGGAATATGCAAAATCTGAGAGCTTGGTGGTCTTACGAGGGCGAGTAGACTGTCGTGATGGTAATGGATTTAAAGTAGTCCCAGAGTTGTGTGTAGTGGGGATGCGATTAATGACATAAGAAGGGGTCAGAAGAGCGTCTCTCCAAAAAAACACTGGGAACTGTTGAGGATAGTAACAAATACCATGCAGTTTCTACAAAATATCGATGTTTCCTTTATGCTACATCATTTGGCTGAGGGGTATCGGTACACGATGACTTGTACATAGTATCATCAGATGCCAGTAATAGACAAAAATCATTAGAGTTATATTCCCATCCTAAAGGGGTCTTTGTTTTTTGTCTACAGATCTTCTTGACCTCTTTTATCTACAGCTCACAGACGGCACACAGACATTTGCCCTTGTAGGCTGTTAGTTTTTTAGAAGACCACATACTTAAAAAGGTCTATACGCCCATTTCTTCTCGTAAACATGGACTAAAGTCTTTTTGTATCTTCTAACATCTTCTAACCTTAAAAAATATATAAAATATAGATAATTATTGATAAAAAAGTAATTGACAAAATAAAAGGTTAGATATAAAAAATACATAATTTGATAAAATTTTAATTATTTTAGTAGTCCGCATACTTTAAAAAATAAACAGTCTTTTTCTTGCAGATTGTAGAAATTTGGTCTACATCTTCTTCTGTAGATGTCTGCAGATATGGTCTGCAGACTGCAGACCATTTACCTCTTAAAAACAAACACCACCTAAATCACACTGGAAGCATTTTATGACATCAGAGTGTTGGTTTTTGACAAGGGCTCTGAAATTGTTATATATGGTGAAAAAAATCATATATGTGCTTCATAAGGTAAACCCATTGATAACGAGTGTAATCATCTATGAATGAGATATAACATGAGCCTACTTTAGAGGATACTAGGGATGGAACCCACACATTAGAATGCACAAAAAACTGAGTGATGATTTTATGAAACCGTAAAGCTAGAAGATTTTGCTAGACTACAGCCATAACAATAAAAAATATCATGGCTGTTCAAAAGGCCTAACACACCAGTAGAGGATAAAAATTGTAAATGTGACACAGATACATGTCCCAAACGAGAATACCAAATGTCAAAATCAGAAGGTAAATGACTTAAACAAAAATACGACAAACCAACACTTGAGGCAGCAACATCATAAATGTAGAGCTGCTCCAAAACGTAAAGCTTCCCCATTCTACGACCTATCCCACTCACCTTTCGAGGCTATGGGTCCTGCACACAACATAGTGAAAAAGAAAAGAATACTCAATAACCAGTTTTTACATAGCTGACTGATTGAAGCAAGAGTCAAAGTAAGTGTTGGAATATAATAGAAATCGGTAGGAGATATATAAGGGTTAACAATTGAACTAATACCCTATAGTGGCATATAGTGGCATAGGTGTATCACTGACAGACATAACAAAAACAGGAGAAGTAGACGATAATAAAGCAAATTATGACAAATGTGGTGGCATATGCTGAGATGCACCAGAATCCAGTATCCACAATGTGGCCACATATGCTGATATAGCAGCAAGATTGGAGGCAATTAACTGTCAGAATTGCTCAAAAACTTAAGCCTCTACAAAAGGTGTAGCAGCAACATTGAACTGTTGAGGACGAAAATGTGAAAATGAGGGGCGACGTTGAAACTATCCAGAAGTCTTGTTTTGCTGTGGAGGCTAAAACTGTCCATGAGTTCTATTTTGTTGTCGTTGATTTCCCTTGGCAAGCAACAAGTGACATTGAGACTTCTAATGAGTCTTCTTTTTGTAAATGGTAGACTCACCAAATGCCACTTTTGGTTGAGACTGGTTTGAGACGTGGGGTCGTTGTGGAACAGCAAAAACAACAAGAGTGGTGGCTATTTTAGACCCTTTATCAGTTTGAGCTTTGATACAAGTTTCTTCAACAATCAACTCATGAACAACTGAATCGACTGTAGGAATATGAGTGTGATGAAGAATTGTTCCGCGTAAGCCTTCAAAATTTGATTGTAACGCCATTAAAAACTAAACCAATCCCCGCTCTTCCCTTTTGGTAATGTAATGCTTGAAGGCCTTCAAGTTAGCAGATTCTTATGGTAGGGGGCTCAAATATCAAATTCTAACAGAAACTTTTTTGCAAAATTGGACTTAGTGTACAACCTATCCAAGTGATCCTAAACTTTCTTTATCGTGTCATACTTTGCCAACTGGGTAATAATTGACTGAATTGTAGAATTGTTAATCTAAGTGATAATATTGGAATTATTAGTCTCTCCCATGAATCCAATACAGTCACATAATTTGCAGCCTTCTCTTCTATTGGTTTGCCCTTACACCTGTAACAATCCCCCACATATTCTTGCCCTACAAGAAATTCTTCATTACATAACTCCAATAGACATAGTTTTTTTGTCATTGAGTTTGGTACTAATAGACTGAAAATAATCATCTTTTGGAGCCATATTGCAAATAGACAATCAAACAAAGAATCCAAAACCAACAACATATGTGAAATAACGAAAACTTTTAAAAACTCTCGAGATCAAATAAATCAGCAACAGACGAAAGAAACAACATAAACAATCGGAACCCTCGAAGTCGAACAAATCATACCAAACCGAATAAAAAACGAACCAGAGAAACATACCCAAAATCGTCAAAATCTTCTAAAAATGAACTCAACGTGCCTGCTACAAGTCGTCCCCAACAATCATAAATGAATGATTGAATAGAGCTCTGAGATCATGTAAACTAATAAACAATAGAGACAAAAAAAACGTCTAGAGTTTCATTATTGAGATAAAAGTATGAATACAAAGAAATAAAAGACAATTGTATATAGAAAAGTTCGCTAGGATTAAACTAGCTAAATGACTAAGTAAAAAAAAACCCAAAACAATGTTAGTCGAATAAGTTTATTAAACTAACAATATTTTCATATTATTGGAGAGTATTTCAGCAGTTGAACTGAAAGTCCAATTAATCTCGGTGGATGATCGCCTTGCGAACATGTTCGTTAACCCTTTATCCACTCAATTTCTATTTCTAACTCTCAAATCAAATATAGAGTCGCTCCCTGCCTTTATCTTATGGAGTTATGGGGGCATACTAAACTATGTTTAGTGTAGCAGCATATTATAGTCAAAGGGTTGTTATGTAAAAGACTAAAAGTATAAACTCTTTAAATGTCTTGTACCCTATCGTTTATCATGTGAATTAAATGTTGTTTAATATAAAACGACTAATAAAAATGATCGAACAGGTAGAACAAATTACATATCACTCAAAATATACTCAGATGTTTGCAACCTTCTAAAATTTTGTATTCACGTGATCTATATCATTATTCTAATTCTATTGAACACGACTGGTACAAATAAAAAACGTTGATAGCGTCACCAACTCGACCTACTTTAGAATTTTAACTGGAACCCGCTTTAACTCGCACTTCCTCAACCTGTCAATTTTACCAATTACAATTAATACATATTTTTCTTGCATTATTTACAGTCCTAGTTATTGCCATGAATATTATTTCAATGTCGCTCTGTCCCAATAATTAAGTGGCTAGCTCGCTGTTGAGAAGCCCGTCCTTTTTTAAGTTTTATTTTAAATACAAGCGTTAAATTTGTGTACAACAAATGAATGACAGATATTTTGTCAAAATAACATTACAATTATTTTAAATATTTTACTTTCTATGTTATAAATTTTTTGACTTTGTTGTCGGTGATAATGGCCTAGGGAGGCGTCTGGCAGGTTTTAGTTAAGAAATAAATGAGAAAATTTAAGGTATTGAAAGATTTGAGCGCAGTGGTACCTGCGAATTTATATCGGAACAATGGCATTGATTTGAGAATCGATAACGCTGATTTAGTCAAGTAATTTGTTAATAGTTGTACATAGTTTTGTTTTCTAACTTTTATCATATGAGATATGCTTTATAATTTAGTGACACTAGAAGCGGAAGAAAAAGCGGATGTGATATTTTTATTAATGGGTCAAAATGTGTTATGTTAAGTTGGATGAACACTTGACACATCAAATCTGTTTTACATGTTTATATTTTTAGAGTGTTGTATATATTTGATTATTAGATATTGTTAAGACGTTTGGAAACTTTTTTATTGAATGTTTATTATTTATAGGTAGGTTTCAAAAATAACATTTATTAATGGGTTTGTATTCAATCACAGAATCTCATATTTATCTAGCATTATTTGTAATACTATTATATAAAGACATCATGTTATATATGTTATTTAATTTTTACATATTCTTTCTCTCCTCTCCTCTCCTCTCCTCTTGGAAATTATTGATATTATAACCGTTTCAATAAGAGTGTCATCTCATAGTGTTTCTATTATTTTTCATGTTGATTTATTGCGATCCAAACATTGTCAAATTTATTGTTGTTGTGTGCGTAAAGAGTGTCATTTCATAGTGTTTCTATTATTCTCATGTGAAACAAGGCACCCCATGTCCGACACGTGAAGATGGGTTCTCTGTTTTGCTCGTGTATGTGCGTAAAGAGTGACTCAAGTTCTCCATCTAACCCCACTCATGTATCAATGGCCAGTCAAGGGAGGTTGTAATGGCTACCTCATATATATACAGTCGGGCCAGCCGCCCATGGTACTCGTTGATGACATCGGTGGATGATACTCCCGTAAACCGAAGCCAAATATGTAGTAATCGTGCCTAATGTGAGCTGACATGCATCCGAGGAACCCTGCTTGTTGAAGCCATTTCCTGCATGAAGGTAGACCCTATTTAGTTAGTAGTATATGCTTTTGTAGAATAAGAAAAGTGCAACAAATTTTTTTGCTAATGCTTGAAGTACGCGATGCGTCACTTTATGTACGTTTTGTGTATTTCAAACTACGTGTTGTGTAGTTCTACCTACACGTCGCGTATGATCGACGACATTAGTCAAAATTTGGGATAAAATTTAGGTCCTGATTAGCAGTTTCCAATCAAGGATTTGTTCAAGGGTGTCAATAACAACAATGTATACTAAAATCTTCAACAAACAATCAATAATATTCCAAGAATTCGAAGATTTTAGAGTTCTAGGCTTTTTCTCTAAATCAATAATGTACCTCTCATAATCTAGCAATTTGTAGTAAGAGTTAGTAGCACATGTCGTTAGGGTCGATGCTTAAAGAACAATTGGTTAGAAATTCATGAAATCTAGTTGTAAATGGTCTGATTTGTCCAAAGCTTTTGTAGGAGGATTTAAGAGAGTTTTTTGAATTTCTTCATGAAAGTGATAGTTTTAGCTATACTTACCTGGTCTCCTGTCTATGCGTCACATACCCTATGGTTACGCGTCGCGTTCAACAATGAAGTCGTATGCCTTTTCTCGATTCGGTTGATCAACGTGTCACGTGGGTACCCTCTACGCGACGCATGTTGGAAGCAGACACGAATTTTTGTTTTATCGGTTCATCCAGCCTTGAGTTTCATCACTTCACACTAGAGCTACATCAAATACTCAAAAATCATGATTGATATTGCAGTTAGGAGTGATAATTATTCGAAACAATCCAGAAAAATATTTAAATAGTTCAAAACATCAAACGGTGAAAACAAAAAGTGTTCCATAATATCAAAAGCATTGGGTTGCCTATCGTGAGTGCTTCTTTTAGCAAATCTTTTAGCTGGACTTCCTTGCTCCTTAGTTGGCATCCAGATTGTTTTCCGTGTTGCTCGGAAGCGTTCCTAGAAATCTTTCATGTAGCACTAGAGATATCTTCCCCACTTGGCTTTCGATCCTCAGAATTGATGCTTGTTGGTTGCACAAAGCAGTGTCAGTGGAGGCTCCCATCTTTTTTACCAACTCTGCGGTCTCTCTGTGCCTTTTGTTGAACGCTTTAGCAAAGTGCGTCATCATTTCCTGAAAATTTGATTTCCTATCTTGAGGCTTCGATGGCTCGTAGCGGCATTCTCTATGGTAAAACCTTGTCACTTGCTGCTTAAATTTATTAGCTTGGACTCTCATTTATTCGCCATAGGGCTTCCAGTTGTTGTGAGGCCTCCACTCGTCAAATTGTTCCCTAAGGTATAGCATACTTGAGCTTTGAAGTTCCCTTTTTCATAACATGGGCAGTCTTTAGTAAGGTGGGGGCCACTATAGTTGTCACATCCCACTTGCATGGACTGTTTGATTTACCTTTTTAATATCCCTCCCTAGAGCATCAATTTTCGCATTTAAAGTTGCAAAAGATTCAGAAATGTCACCACTTGATTTCTTCAGGAGAAATGCATCTTTTGAGAAATGCCACTAGTGTGAATGACAGGCAAGTTCCTCGATGAGAACATACCCTGCAGCTGGAGTCTTCTTCGAAAGGGACCCATGAGAGTCGACAAGTTGGTGGGTAATGACATCGATTCCATTGTAGAAGGTTTGAACCACTTGTTACGAGTTCAAATCATGTTGGGGACAGTTTTGCAGTAATTCTTTGCAACAATCTCGGGCATCATATAGTGTCTCGTCGTCCAATTGTTGGAAATTCTATATATTTGCCTTTCGTTTGGCAATCTTTGACAAAGGACTGAATTGCTTAATGAAGTTGTCCTTCAATTGCACCCATGTAGTGATAATAGAGGAGAGAATGTGTTGGAATACGATAGCATAAAAACAACGCAGCGGAAACAGAAATCAAAATTGTATTCAACCAGGATCACAGAATCATGCACCCTTTTGTAACTGTAAAATCAAGAGGGTTCAAGACATACCTTTTAAATCTCAGATCTGATTATGTTAGGATGACGAGAGCCCAAAGTAGAACTCCTCTAATGTAATCGCACCCAAGACAACGATCCAGCACCCGTTGATGTAGTATATACCTTTGCTTGAAGTTTTAGCACGTAATACTTAGGGTTTTGAAAGAAATCGGCCGTATACCGAGGGGTGGGAGGAGGGTGACGAAAATTAGGGTTTTGGCAGCCCCTACAACTCAGATCTAGGGTTGTATTTATAGTGCTCCTCATCCTTATCCCCTCCCTTGTGGATATTTCACTTTGGTCCTTTATCCTTATTAAGTTTCTAATTAATATACCTTTACTTTGGTATATTAATAAACTTAACCATTAAGTTTCTAATTAATATATCTTTACTTTGATATATTAATAAACTTAACCCCTCAAGTTTATTTTCGATCTCTTTTAGCTAAATCGTCTCTTGCGTGTAACCCAAAAGGACCCTACTATTTATAGTAATATTACCAACTTGTTATAACGATGGGCATATAACCAACAGTCTCCCACTTGCACTTGTTATAACAACTGTATGGTCTAATATTCCCTAACCTAGTAAGGTGTATGTCATCCAAGACAAGTGCCGTGTTCATCTAATGAAACAGCCCTTAGGCAAGTGATCAAATATTCCTTTGTTCTAAAAGATATCCTTATGAACGTCTGACATGGAATCATGTCAGTCTCAGACATTCAATATTATGTTTCCCGATAGAGATTTGTGATGACCACAACAAACTGCACTATTGATTCTATATCAATTCAGTCTCGGTACGGCTGTACACTTGCTGTCAGCACCAAATCATCGAGGGGCCCATGGATATGGCTTCTCCTGTTAGGGCAGAAGGAACAAATAAACCTTGACTACACGGATCTCGCCTACTCATCATGTCATACCTGGAAATTCCTTGTATGGCTGCCAGTTACGGACAACGTTGGAGAAAACCAAGGCACAACAGACTGCAGGACAAAGAATCAATGCATCTCCGCTTGAAGAATATAAGATATTACCATCTTAGAATTACTCGTGACAGATTCCATGAAGTAATCTCTAAGTGCAGGTTACTCTAATACTTAATCCCTATTAAGTACACATGAGAATTAGTGCATCTCCATGCTATGTCCATCTCTATGGACAATTTACCAATTCCTCATGTCAGTCTTGAATCAATACTTACTCCCAAAAGTATGACCGACTGTGGACAGTTTGAATAATAATTAATTATTCAGGAAGTCAATAAAACATGCAAAATTGGAACACAATGATAAACTGATGAAATGACTGCCTTCATGCATATATATTAAGTTCTCCACATAATAATCTTCAAAACAAATAGAGTTTCACATTGCTTGAGTTCCAAACACAAATCAAACTAAATTAAATACACTTAAACCAACTCATTTGAAAATCTAATGCCCATCGACCTAGTATGAGAATCATGCTTGGCCTGAGATAACGGTTTAGTAAATGGATCAGCAAGATTATCTTCTGATGTAACTCTACTAATCGTGATGTCTCCTTCTTCAACGAGCCTCCGGATATAATGGTACTTCCGGTGTATATGCCTTGTGCGTTTGTGAGCTCTGGGTTCTTTCGCCAAGGCGACTGCACCCTCATTGTCACAGAAGATCTCAACTGGACCATCAATGCTAGGAACAACACCGAGATCCCTGATGAACTTCTTCATCCACATGGCTTCCTTTGCAACTTCATTAACTGCAATATACTCAGCCTCCGTTGTCGAATCAGCTACTGTTTCTTGCTTGGTACTCTTCCAAGTTACTGCCCCACCATTCAGTAAGAACATGAATCCTGACTGCGAACAGGAGTCGTCTCTATCGGTTTGGAAGCTAGCATCACTATAACCACTTACAGTGAGTTCTTCCATGCCCCCATAGACCAAGAACACTTCCTTCGTCCTCCGAAGATACTTAAGAATGTTCTTGACTGTGGTCCAATGATTTTCACCAGGATTGGCCTGATAACGACTCGTCATACTCAAGGCACAAGAGACGTCAGGCCTTGTACATAACATGGCATACATGATCGATCCCATTGCTGAAGCATATGGGATTCGACTCATTCTCTCTCGTTCATCACTAGAACTAGGACATTGGTCTCTACTCAATGTCATACCACGTTGCATAGGCACGAATCCTTTCTTGGAATCCTGCATCTTGAACCTTTTCAAGATTTTGTCTATGTATGTAATCTGGCTTAAACCAATGAGTCGCCTAGATCTATCTCTATAGATCTTTATACCAAGTATGTATGTCGCTTCTCCCAAGTCTTTCATAGCGAAACAATCCCCAAGCCAAGTTTTAACACTTTGCAACATTGGGACATTGTTTCCTATGAGTAGTATGTCATCAACATACAGCACAAGGAAGACAACAGCACTCCCACTAGCTCTGACATATACACATGGCTCATCTTCACTTCTCGAAAATCCAAACTCTTTGATTTTCTCATCGAAGCAGAGATTCCAGCTGCGAGATGCTTGTTTGAGTCCATAAATCGACTTCACAAGTTTACACACTCTATTGGGATATTTGGACTGTACAAAACCCTCTGGTTGTGTCATATACACATCTTCTGAAAGTTTTCCGTTAATGAAAGAGGTTTTTACATCCATTTGCCTTATTTCGTAGTCATAAAAGGCTGCGCTGGCAAACAATATCCTGATAGATTTAATCATTGCCACTGGTGAAAAAGTTTCCTCATAATCAATCCCTTGGGTTTGAGTATAACCCTTTGCCACCAGTCTGGCTTTATATGTGTGTACTTTTCCATCCATGTCTGTCTTCTTCTTGAAGACCCATTTACACCCAACTGTTTTAAGGCCAGGTGTTTGATCAACCAAGTTCCAAACTTGGTTATCATACATGGATTTCATCTCGCTCTCCATAGCCTCCTTCCATTTGGCAGCATCTGGGCCTGCCATTGCTTCCTGATAGCTGGTAGGTTCATCGTCATCTACCATTGACTCATCACCTTCAGTAATATGTAAACCATAAAATTCAGGTGCATGACGTACTCTATCAGATCTCCGGACAGGAGGTGGAGGTATGTCAGATTCCCCAGCTGTACTTGGCTGAGGCTCAACAGGTTTTTCAACCTCTGATTGAGAGCTAGTACCAACATCAGGTCCTTTATTGGTTGGTTCTTGAATCTCCTCAAGATCAATTTGGCTCCCACTGGCCTCTTGGTGTATCAGCTCCCTCTCTCGGAAGACTGCCCTTCGTGCAACAATCACCTTGTTTTCAGAAGGTTTGTAAAACAAATACCCAAAAGAACTAGCAGGATAACCAATAAAGTAACACCTCTCTGATCTGGGTTCTAGTTTGTCGATGGCTTCACGACGGACGTAAGCCTCACAACCCCAGACTTTCAAATGCGCCAATGAGGGTTTAGTCCCATTCCATATTTCAGAGGGTATCTTGCTGACCTTCTTAGTTGGTACAAGGTTCAGGACTTTTGCTGCAGTCTCCAATGCATAGCCCCAGAAACTGATTGGAAGCGTAGCACGACTCATCATGGACCGAACCATATCAAGTAATGTTCGGTTCCTCCTTTCAGCTACACCATTATGTTGTGGTGTTCCGGGAGGAGTCAACTGTGAAACAATTCCACAGTTCCCCAGATGATCGTAGAATTCTTGACTAAGATATTCTCCACCCCTGTCGGATCGGAGGATCTTAATCCTTTTGCCCCGTTGATTCTCTACTTCGTTCTGAAACCTTTTGAACACCTCGAAGGTTTCAGACTTATGTTTAATCAAATAAACATACCCATATCTATTGAAGTCATCAGTAAATGTGACGAAGTACCTTTCTCCATGTCTTGTGGCTGATCTGAACGGTCCACACACATCAGTGTGTATGAGGTCCAACAGATCCTTGCCTCTTTCAAAGTTCCCTGTGAATGGCGCTTTTGTCATCTTGCCTAATAAACAAGACTCACATACATCATCAGACTTGAGGTCGAATGATTCCAAAATCCCATCCTCTTGGAGTTTGGCGATGCATTTCTTGTTTATATGGCCAAGTCGACAATGCCATAGACATGATTTATCCAATACACTTTTGGATGTATCTGAATCAACATTTAAGATTAAGCTATTATTTCTTCTAATGCTCACGATAGTTTCATAAATACCATTTGTAGGACATGCTTTAAAGTAATTTGAAAACCAAAATATTTCCATTATCAAAACCAAAATCAAAACCGTCTCGATACAAAGCACTAAAAGAAATAATGTTTCTAGCCATTTCTGGCGAATAGCAACAATCTAATAAATTAATAGAAAATCCAGTAGAAAGCACGAGCTCGTAATCCCCAATCCTCTTGACAGCAGCCGTATGTCTGTTGCCCATGATCAGGTCAAGCTCCCCATGCCTTAACTTCTTACTTCTTCTTAGTCCCTGCACATCAGAGCAAATGTGAGTACCACATCCTGTGTCTAGGACCCATGAATTAGTAGTAGAAGTATTATGGAGTTCTATCATGTATATACCTGAGGTACCAGACACTTTGGGCTTGATCTTCTTGATATCCTCCAGGTATTTAGGGCAGGTTCACTTCCAGTGTCCCTTTTCTCCGCAGTGGAAACAAATGGCCTCATCAGGGTTTGGTGACGGCACTATCATAGAACCAACCTTGCCCTTGTTGCTAGGGTTGGAGTTGGGGTTACCAACTTGACCCTTCCCTTTGCCTTTAGGCTTCTTGGCTTTCCTTTTCTTGATTGCCCCTTCCCTGATTGCCAATACTGGAGCCGTGGAGCTGGAGTTCTTAGATTTAGACATATTTGCCTCGGCAGTTTTTAGCATGCCGTGTAACTCCATTATGGTCTTTTCCAATCCATTCATATTAAAATTCAGTGTGAACTGACTGAATGTACTGCTCAGCGAGTGGAGGATGATATCTGTAACCAATTGCTGAGTGATCGGAAATCCAAGTCGCTCCAATCTGTCAACGTACGCTTTCATCTTAAGCACGTGTGCACTGACAGCGGTTCCCTCCTGCTGCTTGCAATCTAGTAGGGAGATCATAGTGTCATATCGTTCCTGTCTAGCCTGCTCTTGGAACATTTCCTTGAGCTGGTCGGCCATGTCGAACGCCCCAGCGGTCTTGAAACTCTTTTGGAGTTCCGGAACCATGGTCGCCAACATGAGACAAGCAACCTCATCCGACTGATCTTTATGCTTTTGCCAAGCATCCCTAACAGCTCTAGTTGCATCATCAGCTGAAGCCTTAGGAAGAGCTGTGTCCAGGACCCATTCTTTCTTATCATACCGGAGGGCGATCCGAAAGGAACGCATCCAGTCCAAGTAGTTTGATCCGGTCAGCTTATCCTTAGAGAGGAGTTGCATTAGTGAGATATTTGTATCCGAATTCGAATTTCCATTTGTGTTTGGAGCCATCTATATAAAAAGTAGATTTAATTAGTCTGATTAATCCTTAAAAAATTAATTACCCAAAACAATAATTTTACTTAAGGCTAGAATCCATATTTCACTTCTGGTGGTGAAGAGGTATGCCGTAGTCACCCCCAAAAGTTATTTAGGTAGGCAATACTCTTTGCCAACTTCAATCTCTATGAAGCTTCTAGATCTTTCGGGATTCATTGAATCTGATCAATGGCATGTTTAATCCCATCATGCTCATCCTCTCTCTCGTGACGGGTATGCCGCGGATCACGAGTTTGGATGGTAAATCGACCACGAAGGACCCACGTGACACCCGGCCCATGATTCATGAGTTATCGCGAGTATCACATCATTTTGGCCGAGTCCAATCCGACGCGTTGGCTATGGCACTTCCCATGCCGGAAGGGCCGGGTTAAATGTGTGGTTCTTTGTGGGTAGCATGCGATTTACATTTTCATAAAACGGGATTTTGTTTCGTTTTTTGTTAAAACATTTTAACCTTTTAATTGGCATAAGGGTCAATTTAAACTTTTAAAACCGGTTTGAAATTGCCAATTTGACTTTTGAAAAATCTATCAACTTTTAACAAATTTTGCTTACTTGTGTATTTTCAGTAATACTTTTATCTTGAAACACTGTTCTATCAAACCCTTTCGGTAACTCTACTCGATAAAATGTGACATGCTGTGAGGGTGGTAAGCAATGAATGCTATTTAAAAACCGACCTCATTAGGAATCAAAGAGACCTCCTTCAACCTTCTACACATTTAGAGTAGGTGAGCCTAGTCACGGTCTGACCAATGTTTTTATTTTAAGTTATACATATAGATACAATTCTAATATATATATCATTTAAAATTTTAAGTATTCTTTGAAAATTATGTTTAACTATTAATTCTATTAAACACGCAAGGATGCAGTGTTAATAATTAATTTAACCAATCATTCATTAAATTTTGAAGCATTTTAAACTTTGTGTTTAGCAATTAATCCTATTGAGCAAGCAAGCATTCTATGTCAATGATTAATCCAAACAATCATACAATATTAAAATCACCATTTTATAACAAGAAATCTGATTTCAGAAAATAAAACATCACGATCGCCGCGACGCGAAACACGAGAAAACGCGACGCGGTAATCAAAAGAAACCGATCATGACAAGAACGACGCGGCGTGGAACACTAGGAAACGCGACGCGGCAAAACCCTAATGATCGTAACTTTAGAAAAACCCGCGACGCGATATTTCAAGTACCGCGGCGCGGACGTCGATCAGATTCGATAAATCAGAAAAAAAAAACGATTTTTAACAATTTTAATCGAATCAAAACAGTACAAAATCATGATAAAGCGGCTCTGATACCACTGTTGGAATACGATAGCATAAAAACAACGCAGCGGAAACAGAAATCAAAATCGTATTCAACCAGGATCACAGAATCATGCACACTTTTGTAACTGTAAAATCAAGAGGGTTCAAGACATACCTTTTAAATCTCAGATCTGATTATGTTAGGATGACGAGAGCCCAAAGTAGAACTCCTCTAATGTAATCGCACTCAAGACAACGATCCAGCACCCGTTGATGTAGTATATACCTTTGCTTGAAGTTTTAGCGCGTAATACTTAGGGTTTTGAAAGAAATCGGCCGTATACCGAGGGGTGGGAGGAGGGTGACGAAAATTAGGGTTTTGGCAGCCCCTACAACTCAGATCTAGGGTTGTATTTATAGTGCTCCTCATCCTTATCCCCTCCCTTGTGGATATTTCACTTTGGTCCTTTATCCTTATTAAGTTTCTAATTAATATACCTTTACTTTGGTATATTAATAAACTTAACCATTAAGTTTCTAATTAATATATCTTTACTTTGATATATTAATAAACTTAACCCCTCAAGTTTATTTTCGATCTCTTTTAGCTAAATCGTCTCTTGCGTGTAACCCAAAAGGACACTACTATTTATAGTAATATTACCAACTTGTTATAACTATGGGCATATAACCAACAGAATGGACTTAAGATAGCGTTTAGTCGTGCCTTCAAGTGTTCTAGGGAACACCAGCAACATCACAACATCTCTCGACACCCATGATATGTTACAGTAATCAAAATTTTCCAACAGGACTTCTACGTGTTGGTTTGCGTCTGCGTCTTCGTCTTCTTTGCCATGGAATGGTTTTCCACGCAGCATGTGTAAGAATTGCCACTTGAATTCGAAGTAGGTAACTTCGAGAATATCTTGAAGGACAAAACCCGGTCCGGTCCCCTCTTTAGTACGGCTAGCATACCGTTCGAGTGACAAAGTGGCGATATCAATTTGTGGTACTTATCTACTATTGTTGTTGGTATCTGCCATGGTGGAGTGGTGCTCTTTTTGCTTCATAAGGAGTTTGTGAAATGTTTGTTTCAGCTCTAGGAATGGTGGTCGTAGTTCAAATGTCGAGGTTCTGGTCATGCACAATCTGCCAATAAAATAGGACGGAGCAAGTTAACTGTACAAGATAAAGTAGATCTGATTGTGCGATGTACACGTCATGTAGGATAGTTTATGCGTTGCGTATATCACAAATAAGCAGAAATTGAAAACAAAACTTGAATTCTATTATACAATTTAGCAGAACAAATAATCACTACTCAATCGATGCCAAAAACTTGATGTGTTTAGAATCAGTCTTAAATTTATAAATCGAATTCACCAGGACTACAAACCATAAACACGACTGAGTAAGTGTACCCAATCAGATTATAGCATAACATTGTTAAGTACGGGTGTTGAACATTAGAGGAACGATTATGATTAAATTTACCAATTCAAGTGATGATTATACCGCATCATAGATTATTGGGACTTTTAAAATGTAAATCGGTAACATAAAATATTGAAGCAATGGCAGCCTAGATTCAGGATACAATCAGGTATTGAAGTTGCTTTACTTAGTTTGATTACTTCCTAATTATGATTGAAATCATCTGTGTGCAATGGATTTTAAGTAATTGTTTACCGATTCCTATATTAATTAGATTCTTCATCTGAATACTAATATTCTGGTTTTAGGGTGTGTTTGGCACGGAGCTTTTGGGAGCGTTTGAGAGCTTCTAGCTTCTAGCGTTTAGGAAATAGCTCCAATAAAAGCCAAAAGCTTCGTTCGGCAACACGAGCTTGAAGCTTTTATTTTAAACTAAACGCTACTATTTTAAAAGCTAGTTGAAGTAGCGTTTAACAAAAAGCTCTGCCAAGTATACCATTAATTATTAGAATATCCTTAAAACTATAACCAATAATTACGCAGATGTCCTTTTATATAATTTTACATATTTTAAAAGCTTTCAGCTACTTTTGCCGAACAGTCATATACAAACTAAAAGTCATAGCTTCCCGCTACCAGCTACCCGCTACCCGCTACCCGCTACCAGCTACCAGCTTCTAGCTAATTCCGCCAAACACGCCCCTAGTGTTTAAGAAATAGCTCTAATAAAAACCAAAAGCTTCGTTCGGTGACACGAGCTTTAAGCTTTTATTTTAAACTAAACGCTACTATAATACCCTTAAAACTATAACCAATAATTATGCAGATGTCCTTTTATGTAATTTTACGTATTTTAAAAGCTTCCAGCTACTTTTGCCGAACATTCATATACAAACTAAAAATCACAGCTTCCAGCTACCAGCTACCTGCTACCCGCTTCCCGCTACCAGCTACCAGCTTCCAGCTAGTTTTGCCAAACACGTCCTTATGATTAATAATCTTTAAGATTAATAATCACAATAATCATGTAGAAGTACCAAACCTTATTACGTCGTTCATTCATATTAAGGTGGATTCATTCTAGTTAATTCCAATGTTCACGAAAATTAATAGGTTAGTTAGAATGATCATCTAAATAATACTCAAACACAATGAAGTTTATCAGTTCATGATCTAACCCCAGGAGTTGATCTTTCACTAGTTATAATTGCCCTAAAGTCTAGACCAACTATATTTCAAGTTATATAACTGGATTGGTCCTCCTAACCATAGAACTCAGTAATAAATCAGAAACATACAACTTTCAACATGTAAGGATCGATGAATAAACCAACAAAATAAATTGGACGATTACTAAAATCCAAATCCAAATTCAAAATTAGAATTAGGGTTCATTTAAACCAAGTAGAACATATGGTACTAGCACATAACGAACTGAGAATAACATAAACAAACTTGAACTAGAATGCAAAACATAATGATTTGAACAAATCAACATCGAGTCGAATGATTCTCAATGTTGATTCTTCAATCCTTTTGCAATCCTTCCTCCAGTCTCTACAAACGACCTTGGTAACTTCCTCTAGGTCAAAATTAGGGTTTTGACTCGTGTTGGATCGTATCCCCCTTTCTGGAGTCGAACTCGGGCTATTTACAGTGATCTGGACCGACTCGACTACGGGTCGTGTACAGGAGAGAAACGTGCCGAGTGGGTATGGACAAACCCGGTAAATCAGTAGTCCTTATCTCTTTTATACGACGTGTACAGATGCTACACACGTCGCATAGATGATATTCCAGCAGCTCTTCTTTAAGTTTGATTTTCAGCCTTCTTTCGTTCCATATCGCAAGGCAACAACTCTTACCCCACATATTGGAATTTTAAGCTTAATTAAGCATCATTTATCAATAATTTCTTCAAAACGCAGCTTAAAGCATTTTGATATCATATAAAATGTATGTATAAAAGAACAATATCCGTGCTTAAAACTTAAACAAAGTTCCAACAATTTTTTTGTTAAAAATTGTTATGTGGTAAATATCAATATTGGATGTGTTTATCCGATACTTGCATACCTTTTGAGGCTCTAATCCAAATGTTCACATTAAACTTTTTAGTACATCTAAAATTAAAGGCCATTCTTGCAATTTGGTATTTCCTAATTATCGATCACCGAATGCGTGACAATCTTTAACGGCAGTTGAAGTTTTAAGGCAAATTATTAGTATTGTTATTATTATTACTCATTACTCTTGAATTCTTGGTTACTAAATACTTTAGTCTTTTTCTTGCATTCCTCAGTCTCTCAGTCGTGAACATCGTCAACCTTTAGTTTCTGTCATAAAAACAGACATGAAGATGGCAAGAAAATTGAACTATTTTCATAAATATCGCGATTGATTTTTCAGTTTGAGTCGAGCTTGATAGCATATAATAATTATTGATGTAACTTAATGATTATTTTACAATCAGTATCACACTCAGACTTAAAACCAATAGAATTCTGTAGGAAAAAAATTACCAAGGAAAAGAGACAATATTCAGGTTGTAGTCTTATAGATATGTTACTTTGGAGGATGATCCTGTGTACAGGCATTGGTGTCACGTTGTTTGAACTTTTATGTCTCCTTAAATCAAATTGAAGGCCCATGACAGCTTATATTTAGGTTAAATACAAAAAACAATAATTAATTTTGTCTTAATTTTTATTTCAAGTTTGAATATTATAAAAAATTATTTTTCATAAAAAGTTCATTTGAGGTGTAGGAACAAGTTGATTGTCTTTTTTTGTTATTAACCTAATGTTAATTAACCGTAAGAATCACAATTAATTTGTTTGCTGCATTTTCTACTTTTTTAATTTTGATGCCCAATCTTTTCAAACTTTGATGACCAAATTAAAAATGAAGACAAAATTGGTTGTATCTTTGTTTTTTTCCTTTGCAATGAGCTCTTTATTTTTTTACAGTATCATTTCTTGAGATTTGAGTATATATATATATATATATATATATATATATATATATATATATATATATATATATATATATATATATATATATATATATATATATATATATATATATATATATATATATATATATATATATATATATATAGGGAAGGGTTCAAATGAGAACCACTAAAAGGTTGAGAACCGTGAGAACCGCTAATTCACAGTTTAATAACGTCGTATTTTTTATTTTTAACACTTGTTTTTTATCAAAATAAAATTACTAAACACATAAATTTATATAATTATCCTTCCTTTGCTATTAGATATCAATATTGATATGTTTTAAAAAGAAAAATTTACGTTATAATATTCACAGTTTAATAACTAGAAATTTTATTATATTATAAATAGTGTAAAACGTATTAAAAATAAATAAATTTATTAAGTTTGACGTATTTTCACATAATAAACAAATGTGAAAAAACATAAAAACAAAAAAAATATGATTTTTAATGTGTGAATATCGGTTCTCACGGTTCCTAACCTTTTAGAGGTTCTCATTTGAACCATTTATATATATATATATATATATATATATATATATATATATATATATATATATATATATATATATATATATATATATATATATATATATATATATATATATATATATATATATATATATATAATTGAGCAAAAGTTGTTTTTATGGGAAATTATCTTGATGCACAACAAGTGAGCAGTGAGAAAATCTAAGCATGAGCATTGAGTAATTGACGTATTAACTGATTGCTGTTAAATTGACAATCTTTTAAGGCTAACAATTAAGTTGGGTTAGTGGATCTAATTAGTGATCAACTTTTAATCGTATTTGACTTTTTTTTTTTTTTTAACCGGCAAATATATAAAATAAAAAGGTACCCACATAGCAAGGCGCTACACGGGACCAGAAACCAAAACAGAGTACATAGGCAGATCAAAGTAAAAAACAGAATTACAAGATAGCAAAAGGGCAGGCACACCATTCAGCCCATTTATACAAACATTTCTTCCTCCTGTGCTTGATCCACGTGAAGACTTGAGATTTTATGTTATCGGCTATCTTTGTTGGATGTAATTGAGAGTTCTTGAATACCCGGTCACACCTAGCTTTCCAAAGCCACCATATGGTTCCGTAACAAATTATTAGGAAATTAGTTCTCTTCCTTTTACATAGGGGTGGAATTGGTACGGTACCGGGGCTTTTTCTTGTATACCATGTACCGTACCAATTATAATTGGTATAAAATTTTGATTACCAGTACCGTACCAAGTATACTTGGTACCAACGTATTTGGCTACCAACAAGTTTGGTTTGTACAAGTTGGTATTGGTATATACCAAAAACTTTACTTTTAATATTGTTTGCCCTAATTGATTGTTGCTTACTTGCGGGTTACTTGTGTAATTAGATTGCTTTTAATATCTGTTATTGTTTGAAAAAGAATTAGTATTAAGAGTTGTTTTAGTAATTAATTTCTGAGTATGACTTGTTAGTTATTATTCCTAATAAAAAAATAAAAATATGAGTATTAGAATTGATATACACACACACACACACACACACATATATATATATATATATATATATATATATATATATATATATATATATATATATATATATATATATATATATATATATATATATATATATATATATATATATATATATATATATATATATATATATATATATATATAAATTGGTTGGTACGGTATAACCGTGGTATTTAAAATTTTGTACCGTTGCCGTACCAAGATTGCTTAATTGGTATGGTACTACCAGCCAAACATATTGGCTACCAAACATGTTGGCTACCGACTTTGTTGGTACGGTTGGTAACGTGTTGGTTGGTTCTCCACGGTACATTTTTGCCAGCCCTACTTTTACAGTTCCCCCAACCGGCTCCAAAACGGAGCAGTCCACTGATCGACAAGGCTTGGGGATCAATGATGTCGCACCATTTGTATATCCATTCCCAAACACACTTGGCAAACTGACATTTTAGAAAAATATGGTCAGCGTCTTCATCCTCTGCTGAACAAAAGCCGCATGTAACTGAATCGAGATTCATTCCTCTTCTAATAAGTGCACACTTTGTAGGGATTCTTCCTTGGTTTGCCCTCCAGATAAAGCATAAGACATTGATAGGGACTTCACTGATCCACTCAATCTGACCATCTATTACCAGATTGGTAGTTCGTTCAATTTTCTGCCTAAGGACATCCACGTGAAATTTCCCATCAGGAGAAATCTCGCATTTCCAGTAGTCATGCGACGGACTTAATTGGAAAGAGCTCAAGAGGGAGCACAATCTTTGAATTTCCTGCAAAAGATCGCTAGATGAAGGGAATGAAGCCCAATTCCAGTGTAATCCGTCAAGCCTCAACCTCTCCTCTACCTTGCACTTCTTGGATCTTTCAAGTTGATAGATTGTCGGGAAGGCGTCTTTAAGTGGTTGTGTCCCGATCCAAAGGTCTAACCAGAACATTGTATCATTACCTCTTCCTACCTTTTTCACAATAATTTTTTCCAATTCAACCCCCGAATCTTGAAGACAAGAAGCTACCCCCGCGATATTATTCCACACCCCGGAGATTGATTTTCTCGACATAACCTGTGTAGGTTTGTTTTTAAGATTGTGTACACCTCGAATTGTTCGAGCCCACGTTTTCGATGGGTCTACTCTAAGCCGCCACCACCACTTAGAAATCAAAGACAAGTTTAGAGCCCGCAAAGAGCCTACCCCCAAACCACCCGACTCTTTTGGGGCTGTTATTTTCTCCCAAGCCACCCAATGAACTTTTTTCTTCTCATCACATCCTCCCCATAAAAATTTTCTCTTGATGCCTTCAAGAGCGTTGATAACTCCAATAGGCGCGACAAACAAAGAAAAATAATAAGTTGCTAAATTGCCCATTACCGCTTTGATTAACGTCAATCGTCCCCCAAAAGACAGTGTTTTGGCCTTCCACAATGAGAGTCTAGAATGGAACTTTTCAAGTACCGGCTTCCAGTGCTTCTTGACTTCTACTTCTATAAAATGTCATGATGAAATAAAAGAGAAAAAGATATCATTCACATGTTAAAGTAAGAGATACTCTATTCGCTTGTACTATGTTTCGGTCGTTTTCGAATTGATTGTTTGACTTAACGAAGATTTTCTAATTACGGGCTAGCTATTTTTCGGGGTTTCATATTATAGTATTTTGAACAATGAAGACCTGTATTTTGTGAGATAAAAGTTATAAAATATTCTAAGTTTACATATTTGTATTACAACCGATAAAATGGATAAAAGAAACAGATATTAAGGTGGACGGAGTTATTGCAGGATGGAGGGTGGGGGAATGGTAGGACTGCGGGTACCACGACTCCCTGCTACGCGGGTTGGTAACAGTGAGACTTGAGCGACTTCATCGCAATTCTCATCCCACACCCAATTAGTTGTTGAGCGGCTAGTTTTTTTATTAAATCATTCAATTTTATGCGTATATAAACTATTTTCAATCATTTCAAAAATCACGTCGACCTTCTATATTTTCTTCGGCTTCATTTTAATTTTCAATTTTTTTTATTGCAATGTCTACTTATAACAATTCTGATTCGTATGTGCGTAACAAACTTATTGATTAATTTAATCTATTGTTGTACTCATCCTCATCGAAATCATTAAATAGCTACAACGTTTTTATATCAACTGGTTAAGCTGCATTGGTGTGCTTCAAGTGTACCTCTTTCGAGAACCTATCTCCAAAGAGATCGGGTTACCGCGGAGAAACAGCTTATACAAGATTACTTTGCTGCTAATTCAAATTTTGGTGACATTAATTTCGAAAACAGATTTTGGATGCGTAGAATCTTATTCATGCGCATTATAGAGGATATGGAAACAAACTTTTCATATTTTCATACAACTTTCAATGCCAAGATGCAACAAAGTTTCATTGTATTGCAAAAATGAACAGCTACAAAACGACAAATGGCGTTAGCGAACACGTCTGACGCGCTCGATGAGTAATTGAATATGTCGGAACGAACTTCAAGTGATAACCTCTACAACTTCTACTATGGTATTGTTAAGCTATATGAAGTCGAATTTATGCGGAAACCAACATCCAGCAACATTCAACTTTTTTTACGTTGTGCATGAATCCAAACATGGATTTCCTAGTATGCTAGGTAGCATTGAATATTGATTGTACACCTTGGGATTGGAGGAATCGTCCAATGTAGAAGATTGTAAGTTACTTCCTAATCAGTGATTACTAATTTACTACACTCTAGATAACTAGAATAAAACTTTATTTGCAATCAAGCACCTAATCAAGACGTGAATTAGTGAAGTATTGAAGAATTAAGCAGTCAAACGAGTTGTTAACAGAATGTCTGTAGCTAACCTCAAGAAGTGAAGAACCAAGTTGGAATTTAGAAGTGTCACGGTGGAACTCTGAGTTCGTGAATCAGCAAATCGCAACTGGTAGTCTTTGAATCGGCAAATCGCAATTGGTGCGACGTGTGTAGCAAGCTAATCAACTCAAATCGGAGAATTATTTGGAACTTCTGAAGTCGTCGTTTGCTACTGGTGGAGTGATGGCTAGGGTTCTTTTAGGAACGTGATTTGGGACTTTGGAGAAATGGAAGTAAACGTAAGTTTTGTAAACATTAATTAAAAACCTAAAAATGGTAAAAGTGTAAAACCATATAAGTGCATACGTGGGTTATGCTTCAACCATGTCTAAGTATCTAACTAGTTTTAATATATAAAAATAATTGAATTTTAAAAATGTATATTTTCGGATATCGGAATATCCGAATTATCCGAAAATTTTGAAAAGTACTATCCGAATCCGAATACGAAAAATCGGATATACGATATTCCGGATATCCTATTTTTTCGTATAATTCGGGTTCGGAATTTCGGAAATTCGGATCGGAAGTTCGTATACGGATATTTTTGAACACCCCTAGCATTGATTGTACACCTTGAGATTGGAGGAATCGTCCAATGTAGATGAAATATACCCAAATTGGGCTACTTGGTGAAATCATTTGCATATCCAGTAACCGCAAAAAAATGTTTCAAGGCAGCACAAGAAACAACAAGAAAAGACGTGGAACGGGCATTTTGCGTACTAAAAGTTCAATGGGTCATAATCAGACAGCTTGTGTTGTCGACAAATGTTTACATGTGTAAAGATATAATGTATGCTTGCATTATATTATACAATATGATGCTGAAAGATGAAGGTGTTGCTATGTGTCCGGTTCATGATATCGATCTCGCCACGAAGGAAGAAATAAATGAGGATATGATTTTGGAATTATGCGACTCGGGAATTCACAACCAACTTCGATTACATATTGTTGAATGTTGATCATATTGAGCATGCCTACATACCTTCTTTGGACCACTAGTTTATTTAAATACATGTATTTAGGTTTTAAATTCTCATATTTAGGTTTTAAATTCCCGTTTATAGTTGTGTGCTTTTTTAATAAAATGTTATTTTTATTTTTAATTTTATTTATTACCTCTTAAGTAAGTTAATATTCAATTTTTTATTTTTGAAGAAAATTATGTGGGTTGAGAGGGTTGAGAAATATGAATATCTTGTGTTGTGAGTTAGAAAATATGAAAGTGAGAGAATAGAGAAAATTGTCAATTCATAGATATTAATATGTTATATACAAGTATAGAAACAATTATCATAAAATTTTCTATTCATTTGTTTTGTTTTAAAACTTGATAATCCTAAATATTCAACTAAAATAAATTTGGTCTTATAAATCTAATGGATTGATATTCGTTTAAACTAGTGTTGTACTCGTCCAAGTAAGATACATCGGTACATATATTGGTTAGATACATCGCTATACAGTGGTGGACCCAAAGAAAAAAAACTCAGGGGTAGCATACATCTTTTTAGGGATAACACTACTAAAAAGAACTCATTTTCAATGATAATTTCCATCAAAAATCCGTTACAAAAGGGTTTTATCGACGGATTTACACTAAATTTTCGCTTGATAGGGTTTTGTGACGGATTTTTAACGGAACTATGACGGATTTCCAATATATTTACACTTGACGGAAAATTTGAGGGGTAGCCCATGGTATCCCGAGCAACCACATAGATCCGTCCATGTCGGTTATATATTGGTTTGTTTATTAAAACATTGTATCTTTGTTTTCTTAATAGTATGTTGTATTTTGAAATTTTTACTGTATCATAACGACATGTATATGTAATCCAAATAGAAGTGACTTTTTTATGCTTATGTTAGATTTAGAAAATAATATCAAAATAAAAATATAAAATTGTGAAGATTTTCAAAATGTAACTTTTAATAAGAAAAAATTGAAAGTAAAATATGAATAAAATTTTCAAAAGGCGTTGCTTTCATATAAATAAAAATGAAACTACGATATTATAATAGAGAAAAAAATAATATACTAAAAAAATATGTTGTTATTTTGAACTCGACTCTACTTAATACAATAGTTTTTAAATCAACCCAATATACTCAAATTGGTGTTGACATACCAAATGAGCCGAAATACAATAATCTCACTCTCCCGTTTTGCAACATCTACTAATATTCCATTGTTTTATTGAATTCACGAGGTGTAGGCCAGCAACATGCGATGCGTATGAAAATGAAAACGGCCATGTGTTTTCGGTTCATATTATGAAGAAAGAAGACACCGAGTCAAATCCTGGTCGATAAAACATGCAAGTCAGCGGAATAAACATGAAAAGCAGGCTGCAGAAAGCCAGAAATAGCGTTTTCTTTACACACTGAAAAATCGTGGCAACCGAAATTTTACATGGGAGTTCCCTTTCTTTAATATTTGTGTTCAAACGACTATCTATCTTTACATGGAGTATTTGTAGATTTTTTTTTTTTTTAATTCATTAGAAGGTGAAAATCCATCATTGAACAGCATCAAATTCCATAGTGTTGAAACATTATGATTTACATGCTACTACTTGCGCATACCAGCAACTTTAAAAAAAAAAAATCAAAATTTAAATGCTGAATCCTTGTTATGCACCCGAAACAAAAGCAGCCTAAGAATATACAAATTACAGAAACAAGTAAAAAAATCAACCCCTAGACTTTCTAAAACAATACAAGAATTTTGCCAAAAAAACACACTCAAACGGAACTTAAAGGAACAGTAGTATTTTTAGTTATTAACCCCTGGCTGATAAAACGTCTAGACCATTAGAAGAAGCGCCTTCAGGTATATAAACTTTTGTGACATTCTTGTTAAGATAAGTAGTATTAACTTGTTGGAGATCTGAGATGTAACGGTCTCTATCGGCCACCTGATGAAGATGCAACAATGCGAGCATGCTCACTGCAAATAAAGCCGCGTTCCCTAACACACCGCCAACATGGTCAACTTTGAGGGACTTTTTTGCAAAGTTAAAACTAGAGATGACGACTTTGACTAGAATGTTTGGCCGCTTTTCTATGTTGTTGTTGTTGTAGGATTCTGTTGACACGTAGGTGTGATTTTGTACTTGGCCAACAAAAGCTCTTGCTTCTTCGATGACTTTGTAATTTTTACCATGGTGGTCGGCTAATCTTAGTGCAAGCACAATTCGGCTTTGTTCTAACCGAGCAATTGCAGCATCCCTCTCTGCCCGTTGCTGTGTCTGCACGGTCTGCGTTTAATCAAAGAAAAACGTTATTTTATCATAAGATTATATTGCTCTTCTTTTCATTGTTTGTACGATCAAATATACGGAACATTTGTAACAAATGATTAGCTAATGATCAGAACACAAATCAGAAGATGGACCTCTTGGTGAGCTTAAAGATGTAATGTTCAATTCACATATGCTATCCAAGTTTGTTGATGAATCGTTTTGTATTGTTTGGTGTCTTTTCTATCCATTTTGAATTTGTGACAAATGCTTGAATTTAAGCTTATTAAATATTTTACCAAGGGTGAGTTGACCATTTAATCACATTCACAGGGGTCATTCAATCCAAGAAAGAAACAGTATTTATGTATACAGACATCATTTATTCGTTTAGCAATTTACACAGGACTCATCATGTACACTGAATACGTAGATTTGTAAGTAATAATAATAGAATGTTGTCCTACATATAAAATACTGATATGTGGCCGGTTGTAAAGGATAGAGGACACCAGCTAAAAGACTTGAGTAAATTTATAAGTAAGATCAAACTTGACAACCAACTAATTGAATACCTCAATACAGATGTTCAGGAAAGAACATCATTTTTATCTTTGTTTTGAAATAAATGAGTTTTACATGAATCCTTATTAAGATTATAGAGATATGTATTGCACATGAGTTGGACTTGGAATATAAGGTTTGCTTTCAGCAAAGCACATACATAATTTAAGGAACAGAAGCCAAGACTTTGATGGAAGGAATTCCCCAAATTCTAACCTGATGACTTATTTAGCATGTAAACCATAAAGAAGAAAATGACACAATGCTGTTAGAGAACAACATGAAGCTTACTCATCCCATCTATTACTCATGCGTGTTTCTGTTATGCCGCCTCTCAAATTCGCTTATGCCAGGAGGGGTAAGTGGGTAACAGACGAATTGCAACTGCTCCAACCGCTCAGTAGTGGTGGAGGGCATTTCTGGAATTAGTAATTATAGAGCTGTTACTCTTGTTATTTATAGTGGGGGAGGAGGACGTAATGAGGGGGCATCTTTTCTGTTGAGGATTTCATTCCACTAAGCAGACCCTGGCTTCTCGAATTGCCAGATTTTTTTCAATCCTTTGATGCTCTCTATTGAGTGAAATTCATTCTCCGTATCTTTTAATCTTCATTATTACCCTATTCTTATTTTTCTTGTTGAATTGATTGACTGAGGTCTAGCGGTTTCCGTTTACTCATCAACAGGAAGCTGACATAAACAATGGGTTCAATGGACGGAATTCTTAGAATGCTAACTTCACAACTTCTTAGAAAGTTTACTTATACCATCTGCTGCCCATGATTGTGCTCCACTGACTAATCTTTATCTAAAATACAAATCAGTGAGAAAGCTTATGGGGATCTAATGCTCTCTCTTCCTTTCTTGTTTTCGGTAAAACAATTTTGCTGATGCAATTGTAAGTGTAAAACTATAAATTTCTTCATGGTGGACACTGTAACAAAACAAGTATGTCGAAACTACTGATTCCATTAACAAACTAGACACCATATGCTTCATGATGCAGCAACAAGCAAACTGTACATTTTGGTTACAGGAATTCACAAATATGAACCACGACTCAGAATGTATGTGATAACATAAACAAACCACTGACCGGATAAGCGGACCCAGCCAGTTTAAGCATCTCCCTTAAAATCCCTAAATCAGTAAAACCAATTTAGGCTGAGAACCTATGGAGAAGATAACTGTTTAGCCTAATTAAGTTTATTTGTAGCTTGTACATTAGAATTTTCGTCAAAGCATCAGCTCATAAGTCCCACACAGATAAACAACAAATGAAATCTAACAACAATAACAATTAGGTAAAATTCTAACAACATTCCTGGTCTTGTGAGCAAAATGTCAAGCAAAACAAAGAAATTAGGGTTCGCGAGCAAAATTTCAGGTAGACAAAGAAAATAGGCCCGCTACAACACATTTCTCGGATTTAGGACACAAGTACTATAATTTGAAGCAGTAATTTAACAGAAACTCACATGAAAGAACTCAAGCTGGTCCTCGAGGTTCTCGAGAGCGGTACGAATAGAATTCAAACTCTTGGCCTCATGAATAGCCGAGACATCGTCTTCTTCGATCGGAAGGTCCTTCACGTAGACAAAACCTCCTTTCACGTCGTCATCGGAGACTTTCTTATTGTTATCGGCGGCACGGTCGAACAGATCGTTCGAACTGCGTAAGGCTTTGACGGAATGAAGAAAGTGAGATCTGGAAATGGAGTGAATAGCATCGCTGAGCTTATCGTGCAAGTCCCAAATCTTCTCGAGAACGGCTTCTACCTCTTCCATATCCATCTCCCATTTCATGAGTGATGGAAATTACAAAAAAGGAAAGGAAGGAAGCGATTCGAAGCGGGAAGAGCAAGTTTGTGTTAGGGTTCAGGTGGTCCCGTGTGTATGTGTGTGAGGAAAGAGGAGACAGCTCATTGGTACAGCGATGATGACGAAAAGATTAGAACCACGATGAAGCCTCGAGACGGTGCGAGGGAGGGGTGCCGTCTAGACCAACCAACAGAAAGCTTCGTCTATTTTGATTTTTATATACTCCTTATCCGGTTCGGGTCGACTGGTTGACTCACAAAGCAAAGCCCACATGTGATTCGGTAACTTGGTTAACATTCATGTTACAAGGTCGATCCCTCGTCTAGGAAGATATGACGGTAAATGCCAAAGAACTTGTAGTTCAGCGGCACCGGAGTATGCCCGGCCTCCTTGAGGTCTTGGGTTCAAATCCCACTATGGGATTAGGTGGATTAGGTGGTTTAGGTTAGGATATAGTATAGGTATTATTTGCCGGTTAAAAAAAAAAAAAAAGTTAGCTTAGTAAATTCAGTTTGAACAATTGGTATTCTTTGGTTAACTTCAACTGAATTTCTACTCATTGCACTCATTACCATATTTATATTAACACATATATTAGACCCATCTAAGAAAGTCGATTAAATTAAAATCAAGTTTTTATAAAATTGGGATGAAATAGTTATATTCATTAAACTTGTTATTTTTTCTCTCTTTGTATTTAAGTTCGACAAAAGTTCTACCAATTATACGCTTCAAACTCGTTTTTGTTAGTGTATGTAATTATATGTATTAGAGCTGTATCGGCCCATATGGTATTGGCCCTCTTATGCCTCGGCCCAATTTGTATGTTGTATTTATATTGTTGATTTTGGATTAATACGAATCAAAAAAATTTAAACGATTTTATGGTATCAGAGTCATAGCTTATACTTTTAGTTTTTCTCCCTCGTCTCCATCTATTTGTTGTGGGTTGAAACACCACCGTTGGCCATCCTCTCATCTATCATTTTCCTTGCCGATCATTTTTATTCATGGGTGAGCATCCGAAGCTACCGAAAACCATACGACATAACCAATATCAAAGCCTCGATCCCTTTGATTCTCGACCTCGACCCCCTGAACTACGACGTTTGATGCGAACTTTTTTGTGAAAGGGAAACTTTCCTAACGATGCTATCCGGGAAAGCTTTCGCACACCGACTTAATGAGACTTGTCTCATGCCCTGGAGTCACTGCAGGCGAACTTCGATGGTCACAAGGGCTAAGCGGTGTCAGGATGCTACAACGCCACTATTACGACGTCCGCTTGAACGACGATGTTTGATGCGAACTTTTTGAAACCCACTATTACGGGTTTGGCGTTGTTGATCATCTTGAAGCCCCGAATGCTACAACACCCGACAAGACCGAATGGAACTATATGGATTCATCTTAAAGATGTGTAAACCGGTTCTCAGTTCGGGTATGTTCTGGTATAAGACCGAATGGAATCGAATTTATGTATTAGGTAACGAGTATCTGGTATAGGAACATAATGGAATCGAGATAACAACATGAATATTGTATTTCTGCCAAAATAACAACATACTTTCATTTTCAATAAAACAATGTACTTTACTTTTAATCTTATAATATCAATGTGAATATTGCATTTTTACCAAAATAGCAATAAACTTTCATTTCCCTACTAATATCAACAATGTACTTACATTTCTTTACTAATAAAAACAATGCACTATTGTAAGTTCTTAATGTTAATACGTAACCGTATATGTTCAAAACAACTTAACCAATATGCTATAAAAATTCAGTGATCAAATTTCATAAAATACTTAACCAATATGTTTAATACTTAACCTATATGTTCAAAAAATCATACAAAAACCAGTATCTAGTCTATAATCTTTATAAAGCTTTTCCTTTTTACATGTCCTTTGTCATTTCGTATTGCCTCTTCAAGATCTAGTAGACCGGAAATAAAACATAGTGTGAAGTTATATTTAATCAATCTCTATAAAGAAATTATAAGAAATTGTTACCTTCGTCAACGTCATCATCTTTCAAAATGTCGTCAATGTTGTCCACAATCTGCTTCCTTGATTTTTTTTAAGCTAATATTGGGTGCAAACCAATGCCTCTACTATTGAGGTGGCCAAGTTTATTTGGTAATGGCCTAAAATGCAACCGATTGTACTAAAAGATGAATCAGACACCATAGTTGAAATTTGAATTACCAAAACATCTACATATAAGCATATAAGTTGTTAAAAATATGATACATACTATAAAAATTACAAAACTATAAAACTTTTTCATTTAGCCATCTGTGAAACAATTAGATAACAGCCTATATTTGTTTTCCACCATCCTAAAATATCAAACTCCTTACTGTATGGAGTTGGCGAGTCGTTTAAATTATCTTCATAACTTCGTCTCTGTTGAAGCCAAGGGATCTTCCGCTTGTACTAGATATTCACCAAAAAATCATTCCCGTCATCAACACAAAGTACATATTGACTATCATGGTTTTGAGAAAGACACGTTTGACTCGACATTGTCAAAATTTTCTATATGCATATTAAAGAAATTTTTAAATCTTCTTTCCACATCCTACATCCAAGACTTGACCTTCAAAGTAATTTCCGAGGTTGACATGAGATTTTTTATGTCGTCGAGTATTTGACCAACTTCCCAAATGCATGTATTAGAGAATAAAACTTCATTTTCAGATCCAATAAAACCGCAAAATACATGTAATCGTTAATCTTTTCAAAGTTTAAGTACTTTCCATATCTGTTTTTCGTTTCATCCCCCCCCCCCCTCTTTAAACAAAATAGAGTGTTACCGACCAATCTCATATGTGTTTGCATAAGTCACGTATTTCTCTAAAAAATTGTGTATCAACGGTTGTGAAATCACCAACATTAGGTCCATATTGGTTTTGAATTTCTTAAGAAATTGTACGACCCCTCTACATACATGCAAATTTTGTTGCTCGGGGTATGTATCGTCTCGCTCAAACGAGGAACCAAAAAAAGTAATACTTTATAAAAAAATCATATTTGATACATTATGTTCCCGGGTTCGTAACTTAGTGAATATGCAACCAAATAAAATATTTCTATAGTCTAAAATCAACTACAAGCACTGAACTAAATTGTAGGAAAAATCATGTAATTTCGATATCATATGAAGCTGTTATAACAATTTAAAGTTGAAGACGGAATCGAAAAAAAATACTAAACAAAAAACACAGAGTTGATATATCCCATATTTTAAGACTCATAACTCAAAGGAAAAAAATCATCTAAAACATAATTTACAAACAAAAAAAAAACATATAAAATATATAGTCTAATATTAACTACAGAAACTAAACTAAATAATTAAAAAAAAATCATCTAAAACATCAATTTAAGATAAATATTTTTCAAACTCGAAAATTCAATAATATACGATGAAATGGTTTATTTTTCTGAATTTATTATATAAAATCGACATAACAATTAGTATATAAAATTATATTCATAAAACCCCATGGACACCACCCGTTAGCACAAGTGGACCACATTTGTCTATCGACTTCAAGCATCTGAATTATATGTCGTAGTCCTTTACGTCGGCTTTATGCTTATAGAAACATATGAGAGGTTAGCGTTTAATGTTATTTTCCAAGTAATAATGAAATATTTGAGTTGTTAGATATGATACAACTTTTATAGAGAGAATTTCGTTTACGTTCTTGTAAACCTTTATGATTATTTATATATTTTTATAAAATTTAAAATTATGTATATATCATTACAAACCCTAAAAATCTCATATATATATATATATATATATATATATATATATATATATATATATATATATATATATATATATATATATATATATATATATATATATATATATATATATATATATATATATATATATATATATATATAAAAGATTGATTTAATAATAATTAATCATTTTAAAAATTAAAAAACTATTTTTAATTCTATTTTTATAGTTTTAAAAACTAATAAAATTGTGAAATTACCATACTACATTTGTCCCAATTTTCCCAAACATATCAGTCGTTAAAATGTCTTATCATTCGATATGGAATATGCGATCATGGTCGAATCTGTCGTGATCAGTTGTTTAAACGTGAAAGATTTGTCGATTATGTAAGGATTCCATAGGAGTATTTTAGTAACTTGGGTATAACCTAATTTAAAATTTGTTTTTTATTTTCTTTTAAAGATTAATTATTATTAAATCAATCTTTTGGGTATATATGTGGTTTTTTAGGGTTTGTAAGGATATATATGTAATTTCAAATTTTATAAGTATATATACGTAATTATAGAACTTTGTAAGGACATAAACGGAATTCTCTCATTTTTATATACTATAATGAGACATTTGAAAGTATATTTTGAAACTGATAATACATGGTATTGGTTCAACATGGTAGAAGAGATTGTTTGAATGTATTCTTGTTACTTGAACTTGTAACAATCATTATTTTTCGATACCGAGATATGTAAAAATATTGATTTATATTATGAGTATACTGATGTACGTGTACGGACAAGCTTGAACACAAGACGACGGAATAGGTTTAAGGGTTAGTATTGAAGGAGTGAGTCTAATCTAAGATTTGAAGGACAGGACGAAAAGCGATTAAACGATGTATGTAAATAATTTCATTTTAATATGTGATAACCTTTTTTATAGTATTGGATTAATCATTTACTTATTAAATAATAGGTAATAGTAACAAAAAATAGGTTATTGAAACATTACGAACTCGATCGGTAATAATTAGGTCGGACTCGGAAAAAATATCTACTGGTAGGGGGGGTTGTACATTGACAGATACTCAACTCCATCAGCCCTTTAACAAAGTTTATAGACATTGGTTCGTGACGAATTCGTCGCTAAAGCCATTACCGGTGGATTACTAAGAGATTTTCACTAAATTTATCATTTGTAAGTATTAAATACTTTCCATATTTATGGATAATCTATATGTATGTATTTCTATATTGTTAAGGAGAAAAGTCAAGCAATTATATGTTCAAACATGGTATCATAAACAAACCAATTCAATACCTCTTTTCCCTCGAGTCGATTTTTCCAAAAGCGACTCCCAACCCTGACTCTATCGCCATCTTCTCTCATTTCATTAGTCGATCATCGTTGCTTCTTCTCCAAACAACCCAGCCGTTGATCTTCTACCACAAATCCATCTATATTAATTGCTTCAACATAATGGCTATAGCTCTAAGTTTTGTCACGTCATCATCATCTCTAACAATAAACCCTTTATTTATATCATACTTGATCAAGATGGAAATAGCAAATATTCATCATGATCCACGCTATTTCAAATCCATTGTCGAGCTATCAAGTTCTTGATCATATTTTCCCACCTACCACAACTATCGCTGTCCCGGTTGATCCTGTTGTCGCCGCCAAAGATAAGGAAACTTGGGACAGACTTGAGGCTATTATTATTCAATGGATATATGATATTATTTCTAATGACCTTTTGCAAACCGTACCTTTTTCTCAACTCATACAGAAGAGACTCAAGAACATATTTCACAAGAATCAAAACTCACATGCAATATATCTTTAAGCACCATATTTCAAACACTAGCATGAGAATTTTTGTAATGTCTCCTCTTATTGTCAATAACTCAAAAGTTTAACTGACGAACTTTCTAATATTGGCACACCCGTCCCTGAGCATGTTCAGTACTACAACTCGTGTCCGATCTGAACGACACCTGTAACGGTATTTCCACTTCCATTCAAACAATCAGATATATTGCTCGAGTTGTGTGAAGTGATGTCTAGACTCGTTCATGAAGAGACATGTTGTGCACAATAACTTGCCACCACCAACAACTCCTTAACCACCACTACCCGCTATAGCCGTAACGGCAAGGGAAAACGAGGTGCAAACAAGGGCGTAAGCTTGGTTTACAATAATAAAACAATGATTTTGACCACCTTTTTTTTTGCCACAATACACTTTGTAGATTTGGTCCCAACAGTCGTGGGTTATGTTGTTAGTGTATCCCACATTTGTGCGACACTGTCCTATAAACGTATATATATGTTAGAGTCTCTCATCTCTTCATAAGGACTCTTTTAGAGAGTTAATATTGGACTTCACATAAATCTTACATAATATCATAGTCGGTGTCCTGCACTGTCGTGACCTAATATCACATTGTCTATCATCATCGAGCATCCATCTCTGAGAAGGAGTGTTCGTGTATCCCACATTGGTGCAACACAATCCTATAGATGTCTATATATGTTGGAGTCTCCGCTTTCTCCATGATGGCTCTTTTTTAGAGTTAACATTAGACTCCACATATATCTTACATATGCCTCTATGTCCATACCCGACCACTTAGTGGCCACATCCTAATACATCCAACAATGCAACTAATGTTCTTGGTTCTATGTCATCTAATGAAATCACGACCTTCAAAAACCAATATAAATATACCTTGAATGGCCTCTGGCAAACTATGCAAGCGATGATCGTTTTATCTACCCGAGGAAATTTGGTATATTGATATTGATTCATCCTTCACATGATGAGTTCCCAAGGTAAGTTCCATTCTCATTCTAATTTGAGCAACCTAAAGAAAAACATCATCGTTAGCAATAGACAAAAACTCCCAAATATTGGTTGCGGTCATGCTTTGTTTCCACCTCCCCGTCCTCCCATTATTCTTAAAAATATTTTTACACACCTTATCTCATTAAAATTTTGATTTGTGTACATTGCATTTCTGTTGATAATAACCGTCTCAATTGAATTTGACCCATTTGGTTTTACTGTGAAGGAATACCCAACACAAACAATTCCAATGAGATGTAATGGTCATGATGACCTCTTCCAGATTTCCACTTCTCAACTTTATCAAACTCGCTCTCCTCAAGTCTTTGCAATCTTTTAAGCTCTTTGGCACCAATATCATGGTCATCCGAGCGTCAATATTTGAAATTCCCTTAAAATAGTAGTTTATTTATTTTAATAAGATCAAACTTATGACAATTTGTCAATCTTGTGTTTTTGGAAAACATATTTAATTACCATTTATGATTTCGTGTTATTTACTACCTCTCCTTTCGATATCATACATCGTGACTTATGGACGTCACCAGTTTTGTAACTTGAGTTACAGTGGGACATCAATGCTACATCTTATTCCTTGATGGCTACTCAAACTTTTTATGGACATTTCCTCTTGGTCACAAGTCTTAAGTGTTTTTCATTTTCGTTTCCTTCCAAAAATTCATACAAAATCACTTTAACAAGTCCATCAATAATTTTCAACGTGACAAAGGAACGTAATATAATCATTTGTCCTTTTAGAATTTTTGAACTCAAAATGGCATGTCTTTCTGCCTATTGTGTCCACACACATCTTCCCAAAACGGTAAAGTCAAGCGTGAAATTCGTGAGACTAACAATATTATCCACACTCTTTAATCCCATTCTCGCGTGTCTGTTAACCTTGGCATCATGCACTCCAAATAGCTATTTACCTCATAAAGATCCTCCCAAGTAAATTACAAAACCTACAAACATCTACTCACCTCCTATATGATCGTTCGGGCTCATAACAACACTTAACTACTTAAGTGTGTTTGGATACTTATGTTGTCCGTTTTTCCCTCAACTATGATCAATAAACTCTAACCCTGTTCCAACCTATGTGCGTTCATCGGTTATCCAATCAACCATTGGGGATTCAAGTGTTATGATCTCCTCACAAAGAAAATTATTTTATCATGCCATGTGATTTTTGATGAAACAAAATTCTCACTTAAAAACCTAACCATTCAGAATCCACATAAATACAAATTCCTACAAAACACTTCCTACCCATGTCACCACCTACATATGCACACCCGAGCCTACTACCCATCCAACCCACCGTCTGACCAAGCTCGTTTCGTCTGGTAAAGAGTGCCAACTTTGACCCAACATCGCCACTACTTAGCCCAGTGTTGGATGCTCTGGCCTATCTGAAACAGTCGTGCTTCTATTTCCGTCTCCCCCTTCTGTTCCCATCCTAACTTCAATCAAACACATCAATTTTTCGACCCCTTGTAAGGCACAAAACACGCCTCGACAACCCTCTATTTCGTCCTATAATATTATAATGATCCCATAACCCCAACCTCTTCTGTTTTGGCCCGCACAATTCATACGCGAAGTACGCCCAAAATCTCGAAACCAAAAGTACCTTTTAATCTTTCGGTCTTCTCATACTTCTCCCATACCACACAACCCAAAAGAAACTCTCACTCACCAAAACTAAAACATTTATATAATCGACGAATATAATGCTCTAATTGACAACCACACATGGATTTTTGTCCCATAAATACCTGATACGAATGTCATCCATACCATGTGGATCTTTCGACATAACCTAATATTTGATGGTTATTTTGAGCGTTACAAAGCACATTTTGATGGTTCTTTTCGTTTAACACAAACACATTAAATATATTGAAATGAATATGCACTTTGTTTGAGAAAAAATTGCTACAATGAGAAGTCTATGTTCTTCACGTCCTTTTACAGTTGGCTGACATCTTTACAAATTTTTGCCCCGTGTTTTATACGACTTCCATATCAATATCAACATTCAACCACCTACAATGGAAGAGAAGAAGGAGGTAGGGGGGTATTAGATTACTCATAATTATTAATGTTACCTTGGTACACAAGTTTACTATTTATGTTTACTTAGTACCCAAGTTTTTCATTTGTAAATATTAGATTAGAAGAACACTTTTCATAATTTAGGAGTACTCTATGCTTATATATTGCTACATTGTTAATGAGAAAAGCCAAACAAGTATGCATTTTTACCGTTTTAGATGAAACATGTGGTTCTAAGGCCCTCCAGTGTGCTCGACGTTGGGGTGGTGCGAGGTGTGCGAGCTCAAGGGGAACACCGCCCCCTAGTGAGAGGTGCTCTCACTTTTGGCCTCGCGCGGTGTCCAGACGTTGCACGACGTCTCTATTTTCTACTCTTCGGTGAGGTAAGTGCTTGTACATTATGCATAACTATTTGTACCAAATGTGAGTGAAAGTGAGAGGTAACATTTCCAAGGGTGAGGAGATGAGTGATGGGTGCTGATGTGGAAGAGAAAAAGTGAGAATGTGTGTATGGGCACATCAGATGGCGTAAGACTTGATGATGGTGGTGGTTGGGTTTTCTCCCGGTGCTAGTTTCCGTCGTCAACTGATAAATTCTTCATATAACCTTGGTTTGCTTCTCAGCTCTCACATATGAATTTGAAATTGTTTGCTATGAGCCGACCGAGGTTGCCACGATTTATAATTATGATAAAAATTAAAGGTAATTATATAATTTTTTAATTTTTATTAGAACGGCATATATTATTTTAAATAAATCTAAAAAGCGTGTGAGTACAAATAGAACTCTCAAAAGCCTATAAAAAGACTTGCAATTTTTCAAGGTGTAGAAATCTTTAAATCTAGAAAATTTAGCAACGAAAATACATGACCTAGCAATTGGGTTTGTTATAGGTTTTGACACGTATGAACGCAGCCTACATCATAATCGATTCTGATTCGGCTTCCCTTCTCCTTGTGGCGTGAGAGCGTTTTTCTCAATTCCCTTGCTCTCCAAGCAATTTGGAAACACAAATTCTTCAATAAAAGCTGCGATCAAAAGGTAATCTTTTTGTTCTTGCAATTATATCAAATATGATACTTTATTCGGTTAAAGATGAATATATGTATGAATTTCATTTCAGGATTAAGTTCTATTGGTCAAAGTTTTGAATTGAAGGGAGATGGTAAAGAAGAACGAATCTAATCAATATGAACACGATACTTTGTTTACCGACTCCGATCAATCTTCAGTGAATGCTATACATGAATATGAACTTGAGTTGATGCCTGAATCTTCAACCATGAATGAACCCATTAAACCTCCGCCGCAACAGCCTACGCCAATGAAGTCGGATGTCAAATTAGGGCTTTGCGAAAGAGCGTTATCCGCCGCTGGCGCCGCCTTCCTCTCCGCCATTATTGTTAATCCTCTTGATGTGGCCAAAGTATGTAATTTCTCCGTTCCCCCTTTATCTCCACCCTACCTTTACTTTTCTCTTCAGGACTTTTGTTTGTTTCCAGGCTTCTTTATCAATCAAACACTTTTTCGTACGTGTTGCACTAGGTTTACAAGGCCTTTGATGCAAAACTTATACCAACAAAAATCCATTTGTATCAATTATTATATAAATGGTATCAAAATATTTAAGATGAAAAGCAACTGCTTTTACATATGAAGTAAAATTTTAGTTGTCGTTCTATCTTGAAAAGCATCTAATTACTTTTTTATGTTGGTAATTTTGTTGTTCATGTTACTTCGAGTCATTTTCTTATAACTTGGTGTTCAGGACCATGGTAATGATTCTACAATTTTTGTATGTGATCTGACAGACAAGGCTACAAGCACAGGCTGCTGGTGTTGCATACTCGCATCCGATGACAAATCTCACCAGTCGAATGGCAGTTTTTGGACCAAACATGGTATGTGTGGTTTGTAATTTTTGGTAGCATGTTCTGCAATATTCTTCTTCTAGGTGTTATAATATGTTACATACTTGATAAACATCTTATTATATCCTTAATTATATCTGTTTAGATGTTTGCGGATCTAAGATGTTCTCCATCATGCACGCGTGCTGGTATACATGGTACAGTATCCATCTGTCCACCAGATTGTTTCGAGTACAAAGGAACACTAGACGTTTTCTACAAAATTATTCGCCAGGTTGGCATTTCTTCATCTTCCTTCTCTCTTTTTCTCTTAGGGATTATATTCTGAAATATCTAACTTGAGTTTTTTTTCAGGAAGGAGTTGCAAGATTATGGAGAGGCACCAATGCTGGTCTTGCACTTGCTGTACCAACCGTAAGACCCTGTCTCTCTTTTTTTTTTTTCTTTCTGTTAAGTACTTTCTCGATTCCAATGGCATATTGATAATTTACAGGTGGGAATCTATCTGCCTTGCTATGACATCTTCCGTAATTGGTTTGAAGAATTTGCAGCTCAAAATGCTCCAAGCATGACTCCATACGCCCCTTTACTTGCTGGATCATTGTCACGCTCATTGGCTTGCACTACCTGTTATCCTATAGAACTTGCAAGAACCCGGATGCAGGTTGTTATTCATAGTTAATTACTTAATTAGTTATCATCTGTTTTGTTTAGTGCCATTCTATTATTAAGCTTTGATTTTTGTGATTACAATTACATAGGCATTCAAAGACTTCAACAATGGTAAAAAAGCTCCTGGAGTGTGGAAGATGTTGCTGGAGGTGTTATCCAATGTCAAGACATCAGAGAATATGAAGAACAACAGTAATTGTACGTTAATTAAATTCTTCTTATTTTTCATTGTTATAAGAAAAAAAAGTAATCCTTTATGTTAGTTATAAATCTTATTTGTTGTTTTTGTTGCAGTTCAAAGTTATAGGGCTCTTTGGACAGGTCTTGGGGCACAGCTGGCACGTGATGTGCCTTTTTCTGCCATTTGTTGGTCAACACTTGAGCCGGTAAGAAGGCGGCTGCTGAGTGTGGTGGGTGAGGAAGCCAATGCCGCCACCATGCTGGGAGCAAATTTCTCAGCAGGTTTTGTTGCTGGTAGCCTTGCTGCTGCCGCCACCTGTCCGCTTGATGTTGCAAAAACCCGAAGACAAATAGAGGTGTGTGTTTTTCTGAAACTTGATTTTTGGGTGAATTTGCAGTTTTACTTAAATGTCTGATTTTTGATTTTATGTTATTGCAGAAGGATCCTGTGAGAGCTTTACGAATGACAACAAGGCAGACTCTAATGGAGGTTTGGAGGTATTGTTCTCTTTTGAAAGCAAATATTGAGTTTAATAGAAAATAGGAGGAAATTAAGGAGCTAAATTGATAATATGGTGGAAGTATGTTGTGCTTTTGCTGTACATGTACCGACCTAAAATTAACGAGAAGAATTATCTATGTATAATCTTATAAACGTGTTGGATGGAATTAGAGATTAAGGAATGAAATGACTGGGCTGTTTCTTTTGGACTTAACCTGGACAACTATACATGGTTGTTTCTTTTTGACTAGAATGACTTAACGGGTTAAGCCAAAAAACTTGGCTTATTTATTAAGACACCAACCCTTTACCTATTTGCCATTCTTTTTTATAAAATTGCTGAATATTTTGAAAATCGTTTGTTTCAATTTATGGGTAAAATGGCGATTTAGTCTCATTTAGACAGTTTAGTTTATTCAGCCTAGAAATGAAACATTCCTTTTGTATACAAACATTATTACCCATTTAACCACTTTATCAATACACGTCTTAAATGGGAAAAAGGAAACAATCCGTAAGCAATTTAATGGAATAAGTCATTACATATCATAATCATTTGGTTGGCCCATTGGGAACGGAATGAATTTCCATGTGAATTTTTTATATTATAATATAAATACATCGACTTTTTTAGTTAACTTTAAAAACAAAATTGTAATTTAAAGATATTAAAAACTGAAAAGGGTTATATTTCAATTTTTCATTCCATTTCATGCGGTAGTAAACAAGAACACCCATTGACTAAGGAATGAAAATTAGAATGGTCATCCCAATCCATACAACTAAACAAAACAAGCTTTTGTCTTTCTATTGGAGAATTTCATTCCTTCATAATTTCATTATACTAAACATTACATTATCTTTCCTTTTTTTTTCTAACCTGAGAATTTATTTGTTGAAACAGGGATGGAGGAATGAGGGGACTGTTTACAGGTGCGGGCCCACGTGTGGGGCGTGCAGGGCCTTCTGTTGGAATTGTGGTATCGTTTTATGAAGTTGTCAAGTATGCTTTACATCATCAGCGTTCAACTTCCTGACTAAACTGACCCAAAAGTGTTCATTCCATTAGACTTCATCTCTGGCTCGATCATGGTGGAGGGGAAGAATAATCATAATATATACATCACACGGCATATGTGGGATTAGCAGTTTTTGGTAGTAGTTTTAGATGCTCTTCTCATTTGCCTCATGTAAACAAAACTAATTTCCTTCTTTTCTTCTCCACAAACCAACAAATCGAGCTCTTTTACTTGGTTTCATCAAAATTAAATTTTTTGTATTTGGCGCTACACAATTTTGAACAATACAATATATATGATCAAATCACTAATCATTATTATATTATAAAGGTGTATGTAAATAACATGGCGTGGTAGACGGAATAGTCGTGTTGAGTGCACAACCAATTCTTTAAAGTTAACCCTTGTGGGAAAAGGACGGTCAATGATATTAATGTAAGATATTATGTCTTCTTCGAGAACCTTAGTCAAGTCTACAACTTCCGATTAGAAAATGCATTATTATAACAATTACTTTCAACGAAATCGTGCTATTATAATTTGTTTTTATTCTTTTGCAATGAGGCATATTTTTTTATATCATATAGGTCGGTCGGTGCTATATAATCCATATGCTGTTTAATCACATTAGCATAAAAAGTTAAAAACATCAATGGTTTATCGAGTAACATATATCGGCGTGAGAGACACATTCAAGATTTTCAATTAAGCTATGTAACTACAATAACAATTTTTTTTCTTATCACAACTTGTTATTTTATTTTTGTTTATACACTACAAAACTTTCTTTGAAGATATGTACATGATAATGAGCGTAAGTTTCACAATATGGATGGAAATAACTTGAGCTCACAAAATCAAAAATTTTAATTTATGAATATCAAAATAGACTAAATAATCGACACAAAGCAGACCTAAACTTTCCCTACCATTTCATTAAATCTTCCCACTTGTCGAACCTACAATTCAAAACGACCAAATCTTCAACCATTATCTTCAATTTTCAAGAACCACGATTCCATGTCCAGACAATCACACATTGTTCTCAAACTCGTGTTTCTCAGGAACAAAAGGATGACAAATGGAGAAAAGAAGCTCAAACTCAGTGGATGAGGTACGTTAGCGCCAAAGCCACAACCATTAGCACACAAGCTATCCCTTGATCAATCGTTAATCCTGTTTTATTACCACATGGACACAAAGATCAATTATTACAAACATTAATAGACATACAAATAGCAAGACAGACACGAACCATCGGTTGTTTGATCATCAAAATCATGGGTTTGAGCCACGGAACCGGAGGCGAATCTTGACCTTTGGGACGGTGCCATCGTATGTGTCTCCTTAACAACGCCAACGGTAGCTCTGCAAACGTCTCCGTGAGCAGAGTTACGTTTCGGGTGGTTTTCAACAAGAGAAAAGGCAAAAGCCCGAAATAAGATCAAAGCCAAGGTAAAAGAAAGCTATAAAGGGTATTGATGAATGGTGGTGAGAAGAGCAAGGGGAAGCCACAATTTTTATGAGAAATAGTCAACTACTCCTTCGTATTAAATCATGACAACTTATCGTAATATGTAAGCAAACGTCTAAAATTTGATGGTATTCAAGACAAATTTTATGTTTTATCATCCGACATGTTAGAATAAAATAACAAGTTGTGATAAAAGATAGAATCACACAATTCAATTCATTTAATCAAAGAACAAGTAAAATTATATTTTATCTAAAACTTGTTATATTAACAACAAATTTTTTTATTTTTACAGCATCATATTCCTATGACCCACTTCCCGAGCCTCTCCCAACTTTCTCTCCTTCTTCATATTGTACTTTTTGCTTCTTACTTGTACCCAAAGGTGAGGAAATGGAGGGAACTTAGAGATTACCATTTCGTCGTGTTTAGCGAATGGTGATAAAAGGTAATGGAAGAAAAAAAGAAATAATATGATACTAACGTGCCATCAGAAAAAACAAAGCATCATCACCGGATATCCTCCACCCGACATGAAACAAGATAACAAGAAAATAAAAAAAAAAAATAAAAAGCTAATATGGCGATCGGTTAAAAGAGGTCGCTTAGTTAGAAGATGAGGGATACCAACACGACAACCTCCCTCCTGAGCCTTTGCTATTCATCCCGAGCATCGTCCCCGTCCCGAACTATATCCAAGTTGTTTGAGATTGCTTATTGAACCTCAAAAGCGCTTATTGACTTATGATGGAGACAAAGTTTTAAAAAAAAATGTTTGAAATAGCTTTTGTAGTAACAAAAATCAATAATTTGTTTTTTTAAAAAGTGTTTGATTTAGTTTTTACTTGTGAAATACCAAAAGGACATGCTTTTAATATTTTTTTGGTTTAACTTTACATGTAAAGAGATGATGAATCTGTGAATCTGCAAATTTTTTGTAAAATGGTTGCTTTTGAGGGGTATTTAATGATGATATCTGTAAGAACCCGAGAAAAATTGTAAAAAAATATATAAAATATAAAATAATTATGTGTAATAGTAAAACTATGAAAGAAAATGACAAATCGGTCTTTTGCCATGTTTTGGATCCTAATGTAAAATATTTTGTAATGTGGGTAAAAATGTAAAATATATAAAGTTTATTGTAATAAAATTAGATTTTTAGTGTCTAAGTGAAAAAATTAGAACTAGAGGGGTTAAAAGGGAAAGTTTGGAGGTATAAATAGAGAGAAACTTCCAGTTCTCTCTACTGAAATCGTGAAACACCTCCAGCAAGAGAAAGAGAGCTCGGGACCTAGAAGATTCTGGAGAATTAAGCAGGAATTGAACAATCAAGTTTGAAGATTTTGATTCCTAAGCTATTTTAGGTAAGAATTTTACACTTATAATCTAGTTTAACTATTTTGGGATTTTGGGGATGGGTGGAAACGAGTTGCAGAAGTGGTGTGGAGTTCTTGTCATGTTTCTACCCTTGAAAACATGTTCTAAACACCATTAAGAACTCAATTCCACTTCTGGAATCGGTTAAAAGAAGGAGGAATTGAGAAATTTCCTCAAGAACCCTAAATTAAGAATTTATGTAATTAAGTTGTTTCTATGGGTTAAAACCTGATGTAAACTGAAGGTTTTAGTCATAGAATGATATAAATTGGTTAGGTTAAGTATTAAGAGCTTAATACGCGAAAACAGGGGGTTGCAGAACGAAAATCGGACCCGAAAACAGCCCAGCAGAATTACACGGCCGTGTAATCTGCAAGGGCAACATTACACGACCGTGTAATGTTTTGAAAGGGTAATTAGTCAGAAAAATTACACGGCCGTGTAATTTTCAAAGCATATATTACACGACCGTGTAATATACTAAGGAGGAATTTCGAGTTTTTATTTTGAAAGTTGGGGTTAGACTTGTCCGTTTGACCTCAAATTTTAAACATAAGTCCCTGATGGTCCAAAATTTTGTAGAAAATTGTCGGAACCGGAATACGACCTCCCGAGGGTACTGTAGTAAAATACGCGTATTTCGGGAAAATTTACAAATTAAAGAAAGTTATTATAATGAGAGTCTTAGTCTAATTATGACCCGTAGTTGCATTGTATGGCACTCTTGTGCTGTGAAGTTGGTTATTATATATATGAATTGAGTATAAATATATATTTTGTATATAATAGGTGGTGGTTCTAATAGAATTGATCAAGCGAAAGATAAAGGAGTCCACGAAGCTAAGTAACTTCTAGGTGACTGAGGTGAGTGTTATGTGGATTTTCTGGTACATAGCAAAATGAATTTTATTTAAAATGTTTTGGAGTCAAAGTGGTTTTATGACTTAAAAGTATTTTATGAACAATATGATTATAATGTGTAAAGAAAGAAAATCAGAAATACAGTGAACTAATAATGTGATTGGTCCATGATGATAAGTTGCTTAGTATCCGGATAAAGACCACTGCCTGCTGCGGTAGGGGTGGCAATAAGACACTACTGGGATGGTACCTCCCGTCGCGAAGTAGTTGTCTTACCTTGATACATGAATCCGTTTCATGCTATTGGGGAAGTAGTTATACGGGTGCGTCTCGTATAAAACCTACGGGTGCGCTCGTAGGAATATACCATCACAGAATAAGGAATACCTATGGGTGCGCTCATAGGAAATAAAATATTGGAAAGTTTAAAGAATGAAATTATTATTGGAAAACTGTTTTGGGTCTAAACCCATAATACTCACGAGACATTATGTCTCACGTATTGTTTTTGAAAATGCTATGTACTCAGGTAAGCAGGAAGGGCGTTAGAAGAGTCGGGTGTGGGACCGTAGTTTCTGCTGTACAAAAATGTAAAATAAACAGGTTTGAACCGTGGTTTGATGCAAATTTGTGATACCCCGTTTGTAAAACTTAAACGGTTTGTATGATTAAATATTTGTAATATAAGTTTAAAAAAAAATTGTGTAGAAAGTTGGGGTGTTACAATTTGGTATCAGAGCCATGGTTTAAGCGAATTAGGTTGGGTAACCATCCTAGGCTTAAACTAGTGGATTAATAGTAAGTAAAGTAGTAGCACTAGGTACTAACTAACGGGGTAGAGTCGGTAAATTATAACGTTGGAATCCACAGAAACCAAGGAATCAGGGGGTCTTGTGATAACATCAGAGCCAAAGCATATAGGTGGTTAAAATAATATTGGGCCCGTATTATTGTAATCACAGGATATGCTTTGGAAATGGTGAAGTCATGGGGGGGGGGGGGCCGAGGGATTTGGTTGTGGAAATTAGTAGAGAGATACTTGGGGACGCAAGTTTCATAGGAAGATCACATGCTACAGTTTTCAGATATATTGATAAATATATTTATGTGGAATAATAAATGCAAATCTATTTCATTTATATAGTAAATGGAGAGCGGTGATCAGAACCTTTTGAGTGAAGGACGGGCAGCAAGTCATACCCCGTCCCATGAAGATAACCCTGTCGATGATGCGGTTAACATGGGTCCTAACCCAAATCCAATACCGCAACCTCCACCTGTGACTTTGGAGGCTATTCAAAATCTTATTAGCAATCTAAAGACGGAGATGCAGGAAGATATGCGCCAAATGCTGAATACTCGGCTGGGAGAACCGCACCCTAATCCTTCCGCGGATGATGCCTCTTGGAGACCCACTAACGGAGATTCGGTTACAGAAGAGGATAGTGTGGGGACAGAAGACAAGAAGGGATGTTCCTTCAAAACCTTTTTGGCATGTAAACCGACGGAATATTATGGAAGTTTTGAGCCCAAAGTTACGATGCGATGGATTCGGGAGACGGAGCAAGTACTGGAGGTCAGCAAATGTCATGAGAAAGACAAGGTTTATTACGCTTCGCGAATGTTGAAAGATGATGCGTTGGTTTGGTGGAATACCTTATACGAGCTGGTTGGAAAAGATGTAATTTATAAATGGTCGTGGACTGAATTCACTACTCGCCTGAAGAACAAATATTGTCCCCTTCGGGACATAGAAAAACTTGAAGATGAGTTCCTTACACTAAAGAAGGGTAGTTTGACCATTGCTGAGTACACCAAAAAGTTCAGCGATATGTTACCATTTGTGGGCAATATTTACAATACGGAGGGGGCACGTATCAACCGTTACGTGAAAGGCCTACCCTGGGAGTATGAATTGGAAGTGAAACGGGCGGTAACTATGGATGAAGCATTTGTAGCGGCAAGAAACGTGGAGGATGTGTGGAAGAGAAGAACAATGGAGAGGCAAGTCTCTGGTGATAAACGTAAATTCAGTGGCGGGAGCAGTAGTTGGAATAAGAAGGGGAAGTCGGTGGTGATGACAAGCAAACAGGGCAGTCGGAAGACGTGTGATAAGTGTGGGAAAGAGCATATGGGTGAATGCAAGACGGGAAGCACAGCCTGCTTTAACTGTGGGAGAACGGGTCACAAGGCTAGGGAATGTACTTATCCGAAGCTCAGCGAAGTCGAGTGTTTCTCATGTCATGAAAAGGGGCACTATAGTTTCAACTGTCCAAAGAAGGGTGGCGAGACAATGGTATCAACTGCGCAGAAAAAGACGGAGCCTCAAAAGGTGAAGACTCGCGCCTTCCAACTTACCCGGGAGGAAGCAAAGGAGACACAAGACGTGGTCTCAGGTACCCTATTAATTAACCAGATGCCTGCTTACGTATTATTTGATTCTGGTGTTACGTGTTCATTTGTGTCTCATGAGTTTGGTCTAAAATTCAACGTACCGTTAGAACCATTAGATCATGTATGTGAGGTCGAATTGGCGAGCGGTAAGAAGGTGGAGATAAAACATGTGTACCGTGGTTGTGAGCTCAACATAGATGACCAGAAATTCTCGTTGAACCTTCTTCCAATTGGAGTGAAGACTTTTGATGTTGTCATTGGCATGGATTGGCTTGGAGCCAACGATGCGAAAATTGCATGTGGGAAAAAGATAGTGTTGGTGAAAATTCCAAATGGTAGCAAGGTGTATGTGTATGGTGAAAAACCCAAGAGGATGTCCAATTTGATTAGCGCAGCGAAGGTCAGGAGATGTTTAATGAAGGGATGTTTATCCTATGTGGCGTATGTAATGCTGGAAGATAAAGTAAAGAAGACGGTACATGACATTGACGTGGTGAAAGAATACCCCGAAGTATTTCCAGACGATCTACCCGATTTGCCACCTAAGAGACAAGTAGAATTCTGAATTGATCTTGTACCCGGAGCTTCTCCTATCGCCCGTGCTCCATACCGTTTGGCCCCGACCGAAATGCGGGAGTTGATGTCACAATTACAAGAATTGCTCGATAAAGGCTTCATACGCCCCAGTGTGTCGCCTTGGGGTGCACCGGTGCTGTTTGTCAAAAAGAAGGATGGCACGATGCGAATGTGTATTGATTACCGCGAGCTCAATAAAATTACCATCAAGAATCGTTACCCACTACCACGAATAGACGATCTGTTTGATCAGTTGCAAGGCGCTGATTATTTTTCAAAGAATGACCTCCGGTCTGGTTATCATCAGGTGCGCGTAAGAAACGAAGATATTGAGAAGACTGCTTTCCGTACTCGATACGGGCATTATGAATTCCTGGTCATGCCTTTTGGTTTGACTAATCCCCCGGCAATCTTCATGGATTTGATGAATAGGGTGTGCAAGCCGTTTCTTGATAAGTTTGTTATTGTCTTTATTGATGACATTCTTATCTATTCAAAGAATGCGGAAGACCACAAGAATCATCTGAGAACGGTGCTGGAAGTTTTAAAGAAAGAGAAGTTATATGCGAAATTTTCGAAGTGCGAATTCTGGCTGAGGGAAGTGCAATTCCTTGGACACGTCGTCTCAATCCAAGGGATTAAAGTAGATCCAGCAAAGGTAGAAGCAGTGATGAAATGGGAGATTCCAAAGACCCCGACAGAAGTGAGAAGTTTTCTTGGACTCGCCGGATACTACCGACGATTCATCCAAGATTTTTCACGAATTGCAGTACCCCTTACGAAGCTAACAAGAAAAGGGGTAAAATTTGAATGGGGGGCAAAACAAGAGAAATCGTTTGAAACATTGAAGGAGAAGTTATGTAATGCGCCGGTTCTTACCCTGCCGGAGGGAACTGAAGATTTCGTGGTGTATAGTGATGCCTCGAACAGAGGATTGGGTTGCGTACTAATGCAACGGGGGAAAGTGATAGCGTACGCTTCTCGCCAATTAAAAGAACCAGAAACAAGATATGCAACGCATGATTTAGAACTGGCAGCGATTGTATTTGCACTAAAAATCTAGAGGCATTATTTGTACGGGACGAAATGTACTTTGTACACGGATCACAAAAGCTTGCAGTATGTATTCTCACAGAAGGAACTCAACATGAGGCAAAGTAGGTGGCTGGAATTAATAAATGATTATGATTGTGAAATCGCCTATCACCCTGGGAAAGCAAATGTGGTAGCAGACGCGTTAAGCAGAAAGTTTCACGAAAAGAAAAGTCAAGAGAGGTTGATGAAGATCGAATTGAAATCAGGCCTAATAGAAAGAATCAAAGACGCGCAAAAACAAGTATTGGAAAGAGGTGACTTAAAGAAGGAAAAGCTGGGAAAAGATTTGATGTTTGGGGAAAATACCCAGGGACTAAAGACAATCAGAAACCGCATATGGGTACCAAAAGCAGGTGGAATCCGAAAGTTGATTTTAGAAGAATCCCATAAGTCAAAATATTCCATTCATCCAGGAAGCACAAAAACTTATCGGGATCTCAAAGAACAGTACTGGTGGCCGGGAATGAAGAAAAGAATTGTCAAATATATTTCTAAATGTGCAACATGTGCATAGGTGAAAGCGGAACACCAAGCCCCGAATGGAAATACTCAACCATTGCAAATTCCGGCGGGGAAATGGGAAGACATAACTATGGATTTCATAAGTGGGTTGCCAAGAACTAGAAGAGGTCATAATTGTATATGGGTCATTGTTGACCGCTTGACCAAGAGTGCAATGTTTTTGGCAATTAAAGAAAATGCAGAATTGGAAACATTGGCGCAGATATACAAGGATGAAGTTATAAGACTTCATGGAGCTCCCTTGTCTATTGTGTCTGACAGAGACCCACGATTTACCTCAAAATTGTGGGAGGCACTATAAGAACGAATGGGGACAAAAATTAAAATGAGTACAGCCTATCATCCCCAAACAGACGGGCAAAGTGAACGAACTATTCAGACTGTAGAAGACATGCTACGATCGTGTGCTTTAGATTTTGGTGGAAATTGGGACGAACACTTGCCATTGGTAGAGTTTTCTTATAACAACAGTTATCATTCCAGTATTGGAATGCCACCATTTGAAGCTTTATATGGCAGAAAGTGTAGAACCCCTTTGTGTTGGTTAGAAGCAGGGGAGACTAAAATAACTGGCCCAAAAATTGTAAGAATAACAAATGAAAAGATCAAAATAATTCAAGCTAATATGAAGGCTGCTCAAGATAGGCAGAAAAGTTATGCAGACTTGAAGAAGAGACCTTACGATTTGAAAGAATGTGATCTAGTAATGCTCAAAGTGTCACCGTGGAAAGGTGTGGTAAGATTTGGAAAGAAGGGTAAACTGAGTCCAAGATACATTGGACCATTCAAGATCTTAAAAAGAATTGGTAAACAAGCTTTCAAACTAGAGTTACCACGTGAACTGAGTGGTATACATGATACGTTCCATGTGTGTTATTTGAAAAAGTACTTTGGAAAGAGTGAACTTGTTATCCCGTTGGAAGATTTAAAAGTGGAGGCCCCGAATAAGCTGATAGAAGAACCAGAAGCAATGTTGGAAGTGAGAACCAAGAAGCTGAGAAACAAGGAAATTGACTTAGTCTTGGTCAAATGGAAGCACGCGTCGGGTTCGGATTTGACTTGGGAGACGTTAGAGGAAATGAAGAAAAGATACCCGAATTTCACGAATTATGAGAAGATTCCGAGGACGGAATCCTCTTAAGGGGGAGAGGTTGTAAGAACCCGAGAAAAATTGTAAAAAAAATATATAAAATATAAAATAATTATGTGTAATAGTAAAACTATGAAAGAAAATGACAAATCGGTCTTTTGCCATGTTTTGGATCCTAATGTAAAATATTTTGTAATGTGGGTAAAAATGTAAAATATATAAAGTTTATTGTAATAAAATTAGATTTTTAGTGTCTAAGTGAAAGAATTAGAACTAGAGGGGTTAAAAGGGAAAGTTTGGAGGTATAAATAGAGAGAAACTTCCAGTTCTCTCTACTGAAATCGTGAAACACCTCCAGCAAGAGAAAGAGAGCTCGGGACCTGGAAGATTCTGGAGAATTAAGCAGGAATTGAACAATCAAGTTTGAAGATTTTGATTCCTAAGCTATTTTAGGTAAGAATTTTACACTTATAATCTAGTTTAACTATTTTGGGATTTTGGGGATGGGTGGAAACAAGTTGCAGAAGTGGTGTGGAGTTCTTGTCATGTTTCTACCCTTGAAAACACGTTCTAAACACCATTAAGAACTCAATTCCACTTCTGGAATCGGTTAAAAGAAGGAGGAATTGAGAAATTTCCTCAAGAACCCTAAATTAAGAATTTGTGTAATTAAGTTGTTTCTATGGGTTAAAACCTGATGTAAACTGAAGGTTTTAGTCATAGAATGATATAAATTGGTTAGGTTAAGTATTAAGAGCTTAATACGCGAAAACAGGGGGCTGCAGAACGAAAATCGGACCCGAAAACAGCCCAGCAGAATTACACGGCCGTGTAATCTGCAAGGGCAACATTACACGACCGTGTAATGTTTTGAAAGGGTAATTAGTCAGAAAAATTACACGGCCGTGTAATTTTCAAAGCATATATTACACGACCATGTAATATATTGAGGAGGAATTTCGAGTTTTTATTTTGAAAGTTGGGGTTAGACCTGTCCGTTTGACCTCAAATTTTAAACATAAGTTCCTTATGGTCCAAAACTTTGTAGAAAATTGTCGGAACCGGAATACGACCTCCCGAGGGTACTGTAGTAAAATACGCGTATTTCGGGAAAATTTACAAATTAAAGAAAGTTATTATAATGAGAGTCTTAGTCTAATTATGACCCGTAGTTGCATTGTATGACACTCTTGTGCTGTGAAGTTGGTTAGTATATATATGAATTGAGTATAAATATATATTTTGTATATAATAGGTGGTGGTTCTAATAGAATTGATCAAGCGAAAGATAAAGGAGTCCACGAAGCTAAGTAACTTTTAGGTGACTGAGGTGAGTGTTATGTGGATTTTCTGGTACATAGCAAAATGAATTTTATTTAAAATGTTTTGGAGTCAAAGTGGTTTTATGACTTAAAAGTATTTTATGAACAATATGATTATAATGTGTAAAGAAAGAAAATCAGAAATACAGTGAACTAATAATGTGATTGGTCCATGATGATAAGTTGCTTAGTATCCGGATAAAGACCACTGCCTGCTGCGGTAGGGGTGGCAATAAGACACTACTGGGATGGTACCTCCCGTCGCGAAGTAGTTGTCTTACCTTGATACATGAATCCGTTTCATGCTATTGGGGAAGTAGTTATACGGGTGCGTCTCGTATAAAACCTACGGGTGCGCTCGTAGGAATATACCATCACAGAATAAGGAATACCTATGGGTGCGCTCATAGGAAATAAAATATTGGAAAGTTTAAAGAATGAAATTATTATTGGAAAACTGTTTTGGGTCTAAACCCATAATACTCACGAGACATTATGTCTCACGTATTGTTTTTGAAAATGCTATGTACTCAGGTAAGCAGGAAGGGCGTTAGAAGAGTCGGGTGTGGGACCGTAGTTTCTGCTGTACAAAAATGTAAAATAAACAGGTTTGAACCGTGGTTTGATGCAAATTTGTGATACCCCGTTTGTAAAACTTAAACGGTTTGTATGATTAAATATTTGTAATATAAGTTTAAAAAAAAAAAATTGTGTAGAAAGTTGGGGTGTTACAATATCATAGTCATTTAACTTAAAAAAAAGTCATAAACTGTTTTGAAAAATCAATATTTTGTAACTTCCTAAAATCTCCTTTTTTCAAGCCTTATAAAAACTATTTTAAAAAATGTTTTTATATTGCCAAACATTTTTTTTACTTATTGATTTTTCAAAAGGTCTTGCTATCTATACTACACTTTCACTTATCTTACCCCTTAATCATTAAATTTTTGTTAAGACTAATGATTGACATTTACTTTATTCTTTAATCATTATATTATTATGATATAATCATTATTTTATTATTTCTAACTAATAGTTTTTACTAACATTGTTATTATTTACACATTTTATTTCAAATTCATTTTTTCTATCATAAAATAAATAAAACAACAAAAATATAAAAATTTAAAATGATCCTAGATTCTTAAATATTAAATAAACATTATTGTCACCTCTATCATTATTATTTTTAAATATAATATTTTTTATTTATTAATTGTTTTATAATTTTATTATTTGTTTATGTTAGTTTGTTGTTTAAACAATACCGCCTCCGACCACTAACTCGAACCAAAAAAACACGACAATCCAACGATGAGAAAATACTGGTCGACGTTGAGATAGTATTTGCCGACAGTGAGACAACATTAACCGGCAGCGAGATAGCATTAAATGATCATTAGTATAATTTTTAACATATTTATTATATAAATCTAAAAATAAAAAATCATTAAATAGATATGATTTTTTATTATATATTAATTTTTTTTAACATGACTATTAGTATAAATTTATATAAATAATAATTATATATAAAATAATCATAATTAATGTTTATGATATATAATAGATTAAACGATAATTTGCATATTTAAAACATAGATTAATGATTATTAGTTAAATGATTTTATAAGTGTTATAGAAAAAGGTAAATTATTATGCAATCATTATAGTTAGTTAAGGAAAACTATGTTATAAACCCGTGATAATCATGGATTGCCAACTGAAAATTGTATGCGAAACTTTAAATTGATTTTTTGTTTTTATATCACCTATAATGTCTTTTTGTATAATATGTCAATATACTTTCATTTAATTCGCTTATTAATAACTTTATTTGGTTTTTTCTATCAAAGAGATGCAGTTTGATATTGTTTATAGCGAAATAGCTTTGTACTTTTTTACATTTTATTATTACTTTACAGAATTACCCTGGAAAACTAAATTTCTAAAGCTTGGCCATCTTATTATTAAAAATATAGCCATCTTATTATAGTTATTTAAGGAAAAAGTTGATATAATAATTACGTATAGGAGTTAGAAAGAACACATAGTATAATTAGTTAACTCATTTTCAAAAGGAATGTGCTAAAAAAACCCCAATAATGTGACATATGTGTGAGAGGGTCAATCCACACACATACATGAAGTTTATTTAAGATTATCATTTATTACCCCTCAACTTTCTAACATTTACCCCCTAATAATTACATTGACTTTTTTCCTAAAATAACCATAAATATTAAATAATTTCATTATTTTATAATCAGTGTAAAACAATTAACTAATAATTATTAATTTTTTTCTTATAAGTATTACTCATAATTATTTTATATATGATTATTATTTATATAAATTATTAAATAATAATTATAGATTTTATATATAATTATTATGTTATATATAATTAATATTTAGTATAATTAATTTTCTTATTGATAGTCTCACTACCAGCACACCACTGTCTCATCGGTACTGGTTTTTAGTCTCATATCGTCGGTCACCTCTCGCACTCGATTTCACCGCGGATCGATCTCATAAGTTCAACTAATTTAAAAGATAGTTAACTAATTTAATAAAAATATCATTTTAAAGTTTCAAATTTAACCTTATATTTATTGCCTTCCACTAATTAAAAAAAATAGTTAACTACTTTTATTTTATCTTATAAAAAAATTAATATAAATAATAAACAAAGTAATATTAAATCTATTTATTGCCTTCCAATGATGTCTCAACATCGACAAACGATATCTTACTGGTGGCCACTGCTTTCTCATCGTTGGATTGTCGTGTTTTCTTAGTTTGGTTAACTGACTGGATATTTTGAAGCGTGAAGTATCTATAATTTGTCGGCCACTACTTTCTCATCACCGGTTAGTGCTGTCTCACCATCGGTCACTACTTTCTTACGTCGGTCATCGTCGGATTATCGTAAATTTTATATTTTAAGAAATGATAATATGACAAATTTGACAATAACCATAATTTAATTATTAAGGAGATTAATTTCGGATCATCCTAAATTTTATATTTTAATTATTTTATTTAGCTGATAAAAAATTAATTTAAAAATAAAATATTTAAGTAATAGCAATATTAGTATAAATTAATAGTCAGGAGTACTAAAATAATGATTATATCAAAATAATATGATGTTTAATTAAATAATAAAGTTAATGTCAATGGTTACTCTTTACCAAAAAAGCAGGTCTGACAATTGTGTCGTGTCGTGTTCGTGTCCGGTTGGTAGGTTAGCGGGTTGAGATAGTTTGACCTAAACCTGACCAGTTTAATTTATCGCGTATTGTCGTGTCAACGTGTTTATTTTCGTGTCGGGTTGGCGTGTCAACACGTTTACTTTGTAAATGTGTCGTAACATGCTATATTGAAACACCAAATAGGTTGAAAGAGTAAGAGTTGAAGAGGTGGAAAAATAAAAAGTAAATAACTGGTAGGAGTAATAGTTTGAGAGTTGGTTGGATGAAATTCACAATAAGTTTAAAGGAACCAAGTCCCAGGAATGTGAAAATGGCTAAGTGCTATTGTGAAGTATGAAAAAGTAAAAACCTAAATTTATGTCTTGACTCGGGAAACTTATTAGTGGCTTCTAGATTACAAAACAATTCAACCTATAGTTTTCTTTATGATTTGACTCTGATTTAAGGTACGCATAATTTACCTATAAAATTAAAATAACTTACATATAAATAAATGAGTCATTATCATGTTAAAAGATTGGACCCGAACCCAACTCATTTAATTTTTGTGTCGTATCGTGTCAACCCCTTTAATTAAATGGGTTGAAATCCCTAACCCAAACCTGTTTATTTTCGAGTCGTGTTTCATGTCGTGTTGTGTCGAGAATTGTCACCCCTACAAAAAAAGTAATGATTAAGATAATAAAGGGAACCGAGTTAGGTTTTTTTTTAAAACCGAAGACCGAACCGAATATGTATATTCGGTTCCGATTCGCTTCGGTTATATCAGTTTTCGGTTCGGTTTTTCATAATAAAAGGTAAGCATGGTCCGAAGACCTGACCAAAACCGATTTAACACTTTTTAGAAAACGAAAATTGAACCGAATATATATATATATATATATATATATATATATATATATATATATATATATATATATATATATATATATATATATAGATGTAGGTTCAAATACATTTTCTAAATATTGTGTGATTATAGGACCAATTCTGGACCAATCGTTTGATGGGGGCAATTTGGGATTTTTGTTAATTAAATTAATTTTCATATAATAATAAATCCCTAAAAATATGGTAACTGTTCCTCTAACCCTATATTAGCCGTCATCGTCATCCCCCAAGCCGTAAAATTCAACCCAAATCAACATCCGATTCCATCAAAATCGTGGATTCATCGTTGGAAGGTTCGCCGGCGGTAGAAGAATCGGCGGTGGCGAGAAAGATCTCCCAATTGTCTACACGAAAATGGACGGCGGCTTCAATAACACTTACGGTACGTCAAGGACGATCATGTGGGAGGAGTTCAGAAAATGAATTTCTGGTAGGAAGAAGGCAATTTCTTACGTCACTTTCTAGCAATCCATATCCAAAAGTAATTCCTATTAAAGCCTCCCTTATTTCCCCATTATCGATTTGCCAAAGTGGGTTCATATTTTCACTTCGGTTGTAATGGGTATTTTTCAATATGCACGTTGATTTTAAACTTCCCAATTATATGTATTTTAAACTTCCCAATTATATGTAGTAGAAAATAATTTGTTTTATAGTATAAATTATTTTCAACTACATCATCTCGCATCGATCTTCTGGCAGCTACAAGTCTCGATCTCAGATATGTATATGTAGTATTCTTTAAGAATGGTAGTGTGGTTTATGTGAAATTTTTACTGTAAATATATGCTACAAAGAAAATATATGTATTCTTTGAGAATGATAGTGTGGTTTATTTGTTTTAGTAAGTCCATTCTCTGAGAATGGGTGTTAGTTTTATATTAGTTTGTGTTTTGGTAAGTCCATTCTCTAAGAATAGGTGTTAGCCATTGTTTTATGTATTTTAATTGAGTGCTAAGAATGTGTTCCTGGAGAATTGATCAACATATTACTAAATGAAGGATTTCATTCTCGGAGAATGAATACATAATCACATCGAACTTCATAGACTATTTTGTAAAAAAAATATACGAAATATATTACATTCTCTAAGAATATGCAAAAAATGTATAATATTAACTACATTCTTCAAGAATAAGCGTGTTACGTAAAACTGTACATACGCAAACAAAGAGAAATCGGGATGAAGAAGGAATATGCGGACATCTGATCAGTGAAATCCCACCAAATTAGGAGATAAATACGGGATTCCTTTTTTAAAATTTGATTAATAGACTAAAAAACCATTTTTAGGGGTTTAATTGTAAAATATGATTAATTAATTGTTATAAATTTACAATTAGGCCCTTGAATCTAACACCATTGATCATTTCGAGCGGACGCTCCACATTTGGTCCTACAATCACACAATAATTGTTAAATACATTTAATACTAACTATATATATATATATATATATATATATATATATATATATATATATATATATATATATATATATTATATATATATATATATATTATATATATATATATATATATATATATATATATATATATATATATATATATATATATATATATATATATATATATATATATATATATATATATATATATATATATATATATATAGGGAAATCTCCAATAAAGTCCCAATATTTTGGCTCGGTTTATGAAAAATTCCCAAATTAATTTTTATTTACAAAAAAAGACAGAAAACCGGCTAATGTATTCAAATTAGCCATTTTTAACCATTTCAGCAGGTTATCTTGCCACGTGTAAAGTCTACATGTTTTAAATATCAATAAAGTCCTAATATTTTGGCTCAGTTTATGGAAAAGTCCCAACATGTTTTATTTTCAACAAAGTCCTAATATTTTGGCTCAGTTTATGGAAAGGTCCAACATTTTAGCTCATTTTTTCTTGGAAATCATTACGTATTTTTACATGTATTTACGTTTTTAATAACGTTTTTATATGTTTAAAAATGTATTTTTACGTATTTATAAAAAAACTTAAAATAGCGTATTTATAACGTAAAAAACTTAAAAAATACGTCTTTAATAACATATTTATACATCTTTAATAACGCGTATTTAATAACATAAAATAATAAAAAATACGTAAAAAGTAAAACGATGTATAAATACCTTTTTTTGAACGTATAAATACATAAAAATTACATTTTATTCATGTATTTATTCCAAATGACGGATATGGATTTTCGGTAAGTTTGTTTACAAGGATTAGACAGACACGGATATGGATTGATGTAAGTTTGCTTACTTGGAAAACATTACATAATTTACCTGTATTTACGTTTTTAATAACGTATTTATATGTTTAAAAATGTATATTCACGTATTTATAAAAAATACTTAAAAATAATGTATTTAATAACATGAAAAAACTTAAAAAATACGTCTTTAATAACATATTTATGCGTCTTTAATAACATATTTAATAACGTAAAAATAATTAAAAAAATACGTCAAAAATACTTAAAAAGTAAAAACGATGTATAAATACCTTTTATAAACGTGTAAATACGTAAAAATTACGTTTTAATCATGTATTTATTCCAAAACGATGTATAAATACCTTTTATAAACGTAATTTTTTCCAAGTAAACTGAGTCAAAATGTTCGGATTTTTTCATATATTGGGCCAAAATATTCGGATTTTATCGAAGATAAAACATGTTAGGACTTTTCTGTAAACTATGCCAAAATATTAGGACTTTATTAAAGATAAAACATGTAGTTACCTGCTGAAAAGGTTAAAAAGGGCTAATTTGAAAACATTAACCGGTTTTCTGTCCTTTTCTGTAAATAAAAATTAATTTGAGACTTTTTCATAAATTAGACCAAAATATTGGGACTTTATTGGAGATTTCCCTATATATATATATATATATATATATATATATATATATATATATATATATATATATATATATATATATATATATATATATATATATATATATATATATATATATATATATATATATATATATATATATATATATATATATATATATATATTATTCGATCCTCGAGTCTATTCGATTGCCCATATGTTTTCGATTCGGTTCAATTTTTGGGTCCATATGCTCCTCCCTAATCGCAAACACCCCTACGGTTACCTATCTCTCTCGGTGGCATCTCACTCAGGTCACGACTCTCTACTCTTTCTTGCTGAAATCGACTACTGAAACTACTAGTTGCGAAGCAGCTGTATGTAACTTCTAATCTGTTGCTTCGGGTACCCCACGCCATGCCCGGAAACAGAGGCGGATCTGGGCTGTAGCCCATAGTGGCACGGGCTACTACTGGAAATCGGCCCAGAAGTAGGTTATAGATAGTCTTTAGCCCAATTGCCCAAACCTAGAAGCCCAAAAAAATTAAGTAGCAGCCCAAAGGAACTAAGGAAGGCTGCCTGGAACTGGAAGGCGCAGGCGGAAAAAAAAAAAGCGCTGTCTCCTGTCTCGCTTACAGCAACAAAGGAAAGGTGGAAAAAAAAAACACGTCGCTGAAGTCTGTGAAGTGGGGATTCGGGAAAAAGAAAATCGAACCATTGCTTGCTGCATTCGCTAATCGCTGTCTCCTACTCTCCTTGCTGAACTAATTCAATTTTCGAACCATTCTCCTGTTCTTGCTGAAGGTATTTCAATTTTCGCATCCTTGTAAACAACTTCTGATCTCACCTTTCTTCTAGCCTGCGATTTGCTTCGCGAGTCAAGGAGTGGGCTAGGATTGCATTGACGAAATAAGAGAGGATCAAGTAGGAGACGGGCTGTAATGTGAAGGCCACGAGATGCAGTTGAGGTATCGATTTTCTTCTTCCTCAATCTTTAAATTGAAGGAAAAACCCTAATCCCGAAAGTTTGTCATATCATGCCTAAAGCATCAAACACATGAATATGGCTTTATTGTTTTTACAGTATGCTAACCAATTAGTTTTACACATTGTTGCACATACCAGACACAAGATTATTCATTCCAATGACTTTTGTCTTCAATCTAATACTTAGAAAAATCGAGAAGGCATAAAGTACAAAATCTAACTTCCCAATCGACAATTTCGACCCTACCTTCTAGACTATTGAGATTATTAAACCTGTAACTTCTAAAAAGTATATGAACCTTACCCCTTTAAAATTGTTAAATAAAAGACAATAATTTCCTTTACGTAAACGGCTAAACCTTTATGCCAAATCCTTTTATTTCACATCATTCCTTTTATACTTCATTTACTTGTTTTTCTCCTTGATATACTCCAGCTCTCACAGATTTCAAATATTCTCATTCCTTGGTATAAATTAGGAAAACAAGAAATAAGTTTGTTATGCGGCTCCTAACTATTTATGCTCTCATTTTTCGTAAATTCATATATGAACAAGTTGAACAAAATAACAAAAGAAGAATATACTGTAAAGAACCATATGCAATGATGATGACTTAAAAATGAAGTTGAAAGTAAACAAATGAATTTCCTAATATTGGTAGGGGATTTCGTAAACTTCATTGCTATTGATGGTAGGTTGTTCAAAGAAAATCATTACAATGCCTATAAACCTTGTTAAAGCAAGTGACGGAACAATGTCTATAAACCTTGTTAAAGCGTCCGTAGAGTTAAATATTCGTTAAATGTAATCTGAATCCAGTTTATCTTTGCTTCATATGTGCTCTTATTGTTCCCTCGTTTTAGCTTCATTTGGCAAAAATGTAATATCTGATACATTCTGCACTTCAACTGTTCGATATAATGCCCACCATTTGCCAAACATATATAGCAGGTCATAGTAATTCTTAAGATGAGGGTTTAACTGCTTGGGTGCTGTGCCTGCGTTATGTGATTGAAGTAGGGTTTTTACTTTTTACATGGATTTTCATATAAGTCAAGTCAGTAATCAATGCTTCGAGAACCTTAGGGAATGGCGAATATGAAGCTTGAGGTAGCATCATTTTTAAGTACAGGTTTCTGTAATACATTCTTGGAGCTATTTTCGTATTTAATACATAACGTTTGCACTATTGTATGATGCGTTTGTATGGTATGGCTTTCGCTGAAGTTGATCTCTAGCTGCCAGGTTGCTATTGGGTGATTTCATTTATGTGTTCTTTTGGCGTACCATTTCAGTTCTGTGGACTCTTTTTGCTTTGGGAACAGTTTTTGAATCTCCTTTCCCATCTTAAATTATGTTTTGATGTCTTCAATATGCTATAGTTACTTATTAACGAGAAATATCAAATGAAAGTAGGAGAATTGGGAACAGAACATGCTTTACCAACCGCAGTTTCTTACTTTAATCCTATATTTATGGAGAAGTCTTGCTAATGTGTCGTGATTTCATCATCATATATCGAAGTTGCAACACCATTTGGATTTTACAAGAAATGGGAAAGTAATGGCTGTTTAGTGACGCGTTAGCTAAAGAAGATGAAGTTCACCGGGATTATTAGCAACCACAGCTATCTCCATCGCCTCCAGAAGTCTTTGATTGCAGCTGGTAACAGGACACTTCTAAATAACTTAGGGCTCAACCGTAACTTCTCAGGATTGATATCAGAAGAAGAGTCAGAACTCAAAGAATTCAACGATTATTTGGATAATTTAAAGAACCATGAGAAATCTGGTGTTCCAAAAGGTGCTGGAACAGACTCAGATGATGGCTTTGATCTTGGTAGGATGAAACGGTTGATGCAATCACTTGGAAACCCTCAATCTAAATTCAAGGTTTGTTTTTTTATTTTAACCTTTTGATTTGGGTCAAAATATGATTAAACTCTGAAACCACAAGATATATCATATCATTATATAGGCCGTTCACATTGCTGGGACTAAAGGAAAAGGTTCAACCGCTGCCTTTTTGTCCAATATTTTACGTGCTGAAGGGTATTCTGTTGGTTGTTACACAAGGTAGGTATTAATTGTTATTGTTAATCACAGTAATTAATATTTGTTCTACATCATTAGAAACAATCTTATTCATCTACAGTCCACATATCAAGACCATAAGGGAACGCATAACATTAGGAAAACTAGGTGATCCGGTATCAGCCAAGACAGTAGACTCTTTGTTCCAAAGGATCAAACTTGTTCTTGATCAGGCCGTGCACCTTGAAAAGGGGCATCTTAGTCATTTTGAGGTACGCAAATTAATCACAAGTTTGTTAATGGCAGCAGATTGCTAATCTTAAAAGTTAAATCTTAATACTTAACTCATGAAATAGGTTCTCACTGCTGTGGCTTTCAATCTATTCGCTGACGAGAATGTTGACATTGCAATTATCGAGGTTCATTTCTTCTCTAATTCAGAAAAAATGACACATTTGTATATACTTGACTAATTATTTGTGTTTTTAATGAAGGCTGGATTAGGTGGGGCCCGCGATGCAACTAATATAATCTCTAGCTCCAATCTTGCAGCTTCCATTATAACAACAATTGGAGAAGAACATTTGGCTGCATTAGGTGGCTCCTTGGAAAGCATCACAATTGCAAAATCAGGCATAATTAAACATGGGCGCCCAGTTAGGTGGTTCTAGTTGGGCCATATCTTCATTTGGCGATAGTCATGGAAATTTAATCTTTTTATAAAAAAAAATTTCAGGTGGTTTTAGGCGGGCCCTACCTTCCACACATCGAGCTCATTCTTCGGGATAAAGCATCTTCAAGTTGTTCACCAGTAATATCCGCATCTGATCCTGGAAACAAAAGTATGATTAAGGGCATTAGTAATTCCTCCGGCATTCCTTGCCAAGTTTCTGATATCATTCTTCACATTGACAGAGACATACAACTGGTATTTTCCTTTTACATAGTCTTATTAATTTATTGAATTGTTGACAATTTCTTTTATGTAGTCTTTTGAGCTTCATGATGCGAAATTGCGTTTGCTGGGATGGCACCAACTTCAAAATGCTGCAACCGCCACATGTGCAGCACTTTGTCTTCGTGATCAAGGTGCTGGCTTTTAACGACTTTTTTTTATTTATTAAGTTATTATATTTAATTTTGTAGTAATTTTCACTTGTGGTATGCTATTTCAGGATGGAGAATATCAGATGGATCAATTCGTAGTGGTTTAGAAAGTACACACTTATTAGGAAGAAGCCAATTTTTAACATCTGTAGAAACCGAGGCATTAGGACTACCTGGTGCTACAATATTACTTGATGGAGGTTCAAATTATTCATGTTTTCACTAATTAATCCACATGTGATGTTTTTTATTAACCGAAAATTGATTATTTTGTGTAATGTTTTCCAGCACATACCAAGGAATCTGCCAAGGCATTGGCTGACATGATTCAGATAACTTGTCCGGATGCTCCTTTGGTTTTTGTGGTTGCCATGGCAAGTGACAAAGACCATCAAGCATTTGCAACAGAATTACTTGCAGGTACACTTGTTTAATTATAGTTTATATCTTATTTCTAAAAAAATCATTTTCACCCCATTTGTGTGAAAACATTTTTAAGTAGGTCGTTGTTATGAGTAAAAACCTAGAAGTACGTAGCTATAATGAGTAAAAAATAAAGTACATGTTACGACCTCAAACCTTGATAGTATAATGTTGTTGCAGTGAGGCGACCAGTTGCAGTATTGTTGACAGAAGTCAGCATTGCTGGAGACCGGTACAGAACAGCTTCTGTGTCCTTGTTAAGAGACCGTTGGATGGATGCTTGTAATGATTTGGGCATTGAATTTTCTGAGTTGTTGAAAAAAGATGAGGTTAGTAGTACATTACTGTTTGGTAGTGGTTCATTGATGGAATCAATGAGGATTGGTGATGAGATCCTTCGATCAAGGAACAGGAATCGAGAAGGTGTTTTAGTGGTTACGGGATCGTTGCATATTGTTTCTTCGATTTTATGCTCCCTCCAAACATAGTTTCTTTAAGGATCTTTGAATTTGTTTTTTTTGGCCTTTTCGTGTTTGTAATTTGAAAGATTGAAAGGTTTTCATGCCTAGAAAGAATACCTTTCTTGAATGTTTCAAATTCAAATTTTCTCTAAGGGGTGTTCGATTGAGCTTGAAAGTGAATCGACGATGGTTCAATTGATATCCGTTCAAATGGTTGACTTTTTAATTTATTTTTTAAAAAAAATAACTACAGATTCATCTTTCTACATTTGAATATGATCCTACATAGTAGCATATTTTTGTATATACAATGGGTTATATTTTCTGTAACTTTAATCAAATTAATGAACATAAATGACAGTTTTGGATGACATAAAGAAAAAATGATTTAATTTTAGTTAAGTTGATTTAATTATATAAAATTGATTCTATAATGTTATAATTTTGTATATTAGTAATCAGAATACAAGGACGTCAACTTTTAAAAGGCTACAACGCCTAACCAAAATTTTGGTAGCCGGGCCTATAGTAACCAGTCCTGGGTCTGGTCTTAAAATGTGTAACCTAACTCGGCCTCAAATAACCGAATGAGGTCTTTTTAATCGTTTATTAAATAAAGATGATCAATAAAAAGGTTAAACTATAAACATTTCATTTAGTAAAAAGGTTTTTCTTTAACCCACACCATAACTAGTCCTTCATTGACAGTCAAACACTCAAGCTTCAGAATTTGGCAATTGGTATAATCGGCCCGGCCTTCTAGGACCGGGACCAAGCCTCTTTAATTGAGTTTTTCCTTAGCCTATCGACTTGAAGCATCCAAATCATACGAGACATGTCGTAGTCCACAATGTAGGCTTTGTGCTTAATTTCCTCTTTGTGAGCATCAATAGTTGTATTTTGTATTTCAGTAGTTCCTTTCCTTTCTCTGGACTTTGTTGTTTTGGATTAAAATTGAAATTATGTTGCTTTTAAATTGAAGTATGTTGCAGCAGGAGACAAATATGGCTTGGGGGGTAAGGGCGTTGAAGAGTTTCTTTCGTGATACCTGCCTTTGGATAATAATGTGGTTCGCACCTGCTTGTACCAATGTTTGGCCACATGTAATAAAAATTCGACCACATGTGTCGATTTCTTTGTCAATGTCTTACATTCAAATCGATGTTTCTGTATACACATAAATACATAATTTGAAATGGCATTGCACTACGAATGTTAGTTTTTTTGGCAGGTTGCTTCGGTATAAAAAGAAAAGTACGTTGGAAACCATAAATAGTTTCCTTAGGCAGCTATTTGGCATTGAAGATTTGATCAAAATGTGATTTGAGTTTTTCATGATTTCAAAAAGGTTCAATTTCTTTTCCATTTTTAGTATTTGTGTCTTCCTGGTGGATAAGTGTAAGCTGGCCAGGTGTTGGAAGGCCAAGTTGATCAAGATGACGATCTAAAGTCTTTGTAACATAACCTATGAAGCCATTGTACTTTGAATGTTTTACTATTAAGATATTGTACTTTAAGTATAAGCATGATCAGTTATAGCATTATACTTTCAAAACATAACCTAATAAGACATTTAACTATTAATACAAAGTACTTATAAAACATTACCAATTACAACATTAAAACTTACAATTATATGATTTTCTTAAGAAATACCAAAATTACCCTTTGTAGGTCGTGTTTAGCACGACCCTTGAACCTACCTAGTGTGTGTGTATATATATATATATATATATATATATATATATATATATATATATATATATATATATATATATATATATATATATATATATATATATATATATGTGTGTGTGTGTGTGTGTGTGTGTGTGTGTGTGTGTGTGTGTGTGTGTGTGTGTGTGTGTGTGTGTGTGGTCCGATGTGTTTTTCAAACGGGTTTAGAAACAACGATTCCCTCCGGTGACGAAGATCTATAGTAAATGGTTATTGTGAATTTGTAGCATTAACACTTTTTTTTTTTTGGAATTTTCTTTTTGAACCCTTGGAAATTGGTTTACAAAAGGTCTTTATAATAATTTTAAATTAATTCATTTCACCATTTTGTAAATTATTGAATTAAATAAATCTTTTGCAAAACTTGTCATTTTGGTCATTGTGAAAATTTCTTGAATACTTTGATTAAATATGGGGTGTTTTGTTTAAAGAGAGAATTTCATATATACCACAAATAATTAAAAAAATATCATATTTACCCTACCTAAACTCTAAATATCATATTTACCCTAGTTTAGCTTCCAAAATATCATATATGCCTATTTTTTCTATAAATATTTTAAAAAATTTTATAATATATTTTGTAATTTAAAATAATTTTATAAATGTAAAAAAAACTCTAAGATGACTGAAACGCCCCTATTCTATTTTGGTGAAATACTTATGTATCCTCTTCAAACCTCAATCTATGTGGGACGATCGCTATAGAATCATCTATGGAATTAGAATGCGAAAGATTATCTTGATTTAGCTAAAGACATCATCAAAAATGATGGTGGAACTCTCAGATGGTTTTTCTCTAGTGGTTGCACATGGAAATGACATTCCTTTACCCAATTTACACATTCTTCTATACACATTCTTCTATTTTTGCATGATAATTTCAATTTTATTTTGAGCAATTGATAGTAATCCTTGTTTTAGTGTACACTTTTATGTACTTGGCAACACATTTATGCGTAAGACGAATGTTTCAATTGAGCGTGTCTTTATAATCGCAGTATTTAATTTGTTTAAACTTGGTGATTTTATGTAGAAATGGATGGTCTTGGTTTGGGCCTCATTTTGCACCAAAAGTCTCTACGAAAATGAATGAAGTCTTTTATAATATATTGTCAATATGGTAGTTAATTATCATTCGACATATATTTTCACTTTCTAAATTACATATATAAGTATTTGCCGTTGACACTAATCACAAACATGTAGTGTTGTTTGTATTGCATCAAGATAGAAGAAGGGCATTTCAGTCCTTTTAGAGTTTTTATATTTATAATGATTTTATATTACAAAATATATTATAAATTTTTTCTAAAATATTAAAAAGTAAAACTGAGCATATAATGATATTTTGGAAACTTATGTAGGGTATCTATGATATTTAGAGTTTAGATAGGTTAAATATGATATTTTTGTATTTATTTAGGATATATATGAAATTCTTCCTTGTTTAAGTTAAATGTTATTTTTTTATTTATTTAATTTTAATATTAGAAAACTGATGTGACATTGTGAGTTGGAAGAGTTGAGAAATATAAGTTTCTAGTAATGTGTGTTGATGAAAGATGAAACGGGAAGAAAGAAAAAAGCTGATATAACATGTGAGTTGGAGAGTTGGGGGAGTTTCCCCACCCTTAAATCCTCCACTTGCTAGGTTTGCAAGATATCTAGATTTGCAATGTACCTCTAAAATGTTCATTTGTAAGTATTTGGATGCTGAAGCACATCTCTTCCAAGCACATCTCTCTGGTGATTAGGTTGACTTTTATTCTAAAAAAGCTTTGTAATATGGTTTGAAATCTACTATAAAATATTTATCTTATAAATCGGTCCGACGAATAAATTAAGAAGTGGAATGATCAAGTTTGGTTGAACCAGCTTAACATCGATATTCGATTTGCAGTATTTTCTTCCCATAATCTCCTTACATTATTCTCCTTCATAATTATATGGTTGAGTTTTGTTACTAAACATTGTCTTCAGCAAATTATTATGTAACTGGAAATTGTATTATAGCAAAATTTCATGTGGCAACTTTCCCAAAATACCCTTACAATAAATATTACAAATTTTATTGATCATGAATGCTCTAAGAATGTTGTTTTTTCAACTCATCGCAAAAATTTGTCTCACATCCATATCATTAATTTTAATTGATTCATATCCATAAAGGTACGTATTCAATGTTATGACCCACAAATCTACAATAACAAACACTAGATTTTGTAGCATAAAAACTTATATGCATGTCCAATAAGTCTTTCGAAAAGGCTTTGTTATACATATGTCTGTTGATGTCATTAAATCATTATCAAGCTTTATAGATATTTATATTTAATCATTTGGCTTCTACATGTCTAGGAGTATACACAATGGTTAACTTTGAATATTTATATTTAATAATTTGGCTTTTATAGATATTTATATTTAATCATTAGCTAGTTTGATTTGTATAAAACTTTGAACAAAATTTAAAGACATTTAAAATGTTGTGACATTGTAACATTGTATCGTAGTTTGCATTAGAATTGAAGTGAGTTTCTATGAAATTTCAGTGTTTTCTTGACTTAGTGTTTTACAATGTTTATTTAAAAAACTGAAAAAGTAAACAAAAAGATACTGCGACGACATGTCGTCTCTATAGTCTATATAGATGACACCTATAGCAATCAGGGGCGGACCCAGGGGGGTTCCCGCGTGGGCACGTGCCCCCCCTGAAATTTGACTTCGTAGGGTAATTTTTTTTTTTTTTATATATAGGTGCCCCTTCTGAAAAAAAATTTATATATAGGTGCCCTCCGTATCCATTTTTTCAGGGTCCGCCACCGATAGCAATGATATGTGGTCTCGATAAATATTATTAAATCTTTATTTTCAAAATCATAAATAGATAACCGACAACATATGGTGACGATATGTCGTCGCTACAGATGGATTAGCGACAACGTATACCGATGCAAAATATATCTATAGCGACAAAGTCTGACAAAATTGTAGCGACGACAGCTATACAAACGACATGTTGTATCGGCAACTTTTGGACTGATGCAACTCGTTGCCGTAGCTCCTTTTTCCTGTAGTGGATTATCCATGATTATTAAAATTTAATTTAAACACAAACCCTAGTTGGGGTGATAAAAAAAAAGGTAATTTTTATAGTATTAAAAATTTGACTCCATCAATATAAACTTGTATTGTCTGAAAGATGCATAATCCAAATTAAAGACAGGTTACCACGAATTCTTAAACACACCCATAAGCAATTTAACGAAAAATACTTTAGAAAAATCAGTAAATACAGTGCATATCCTCAAAATACAACAAAGTATATAAAACTTATTTTTAAAAAAGAAGCATAGGTTTTGAATGGGAATTATTGGGGTGTGGGGGCAGACACGGAGAAACCGTGGTCTGTGTGAGCATTGAAGCTTCTCTCCATTCACGTTCATTCATTTCATTTGCAGATTTGCTGTGATCAGACAAGTTGCAGACTGCGCCTCAGTACATATGCCCACCCCCGTATTATATACGGGTCGATTCGTAACTATTTTTGCCTTTCAAAATTAAAATTCACAATAATTATCTTATGAGTATGGTAAAAAAAAAAAACCCTCATCATTATTTCATGATGTCTCATCAATTAGGGTAATGGTTTTTCAATTTTAATATATATATATATATATATATATATATATATATATATATATATATATATATATATATATATATATATATATATATATATATATATATATATATATATATATATATATATATATATATATATATATATATATATGCGTGTTATTTGGTCGATTAAATCGGGTTTCGCTTAAGTCGTTTTTTTTTTTTAATTTTTCCAAATTAATCGTAACCAAACCAAATAACTTTCGGTTAAATCGGTTTCGGTTTGGTTAAATCAATTTCAGTTTAATTTAACCAAACCAAATAGTGTTCGGTTAAATTGATTTCAGTTTAATTTTTTTCAATTTATTCAGTTTGTTTAATTGGTTAAATCAGTTTCGGTTTATTCGATTTGGTTAATCGGTTTCAGTTTATTCAGTTTGGTTAATCGGTTTAGGTTTATTCGATTTGGTTAATCGGTTTCGGTTTCCAAATTATCGCCTTGTATTCCTATCGTAGATGAATATAATTATTGTGAAGACGAATTCCAAGAGATCCATAATATACAAAAACAGTCAAAACATGGTCTTTAAAATAGGGTAAATGAGTTTTTTGCATCGTCAAAAACTCCAATTATTTAAGTAATTTAATATTGTATTGTATTTTATTATCTTCATTCATGCAAAAAAAATAGCTCAATTAGAACAATACTATAGAAGTAATTCAAACAAAACGTTAAAAATTAGAAAAATAATAAATTACAACGTTAAAACATAAAAAACGTATTAGAACATAAATTACAACGTTAAAACGTACAAAACGTAAAAAAAACATATTAGAAAATATATTCGAACTAAGCGTCAAAAAGTTAGAAAATTATTTAAATTATAAATACCAAAATAAATAAATTAATTAAATAAAAACAATATATATATATATATATATATATATATATATATATATATATATATATATATATATATATATATATATATATATATATATATATATATATATATATATATAAGTTCAAATAAGACCATGTAGATTTTGTGAGACCGGGAGACTCAATCCTAGCCACTCATTTTAGAGATCAAAAAATAAAATAAAAATTATAATAGGCTAAAATAATGAGAATTTTCAAAAAAAAAATTCTACTTATTTTCGCTACTTATACAATCTAAAAAAAATTAAAAATAAAAATTTAAAAATAAAAAAAATTTGAAAAAAAACTGGAAAAATCAAAAAAATATTCTATTAGAATGTTGCTGGATGTTGTATATTCTAATAGAATATTACACAAACTAGTGTAATATTCTACTAGAATATGAAAAAACGCTAATTTTTTTAATATTTTATTTTATTTTTTTTAATTTTTTTTAATTTTTTTTGAATAAAAAAATGACGAAAATGATAAATAAATATATTTTTTTTTAAAATTTTCATTTATTTTGTATTTTTTAATTTTTTTTTGTTTTACACCCAAAATGAATGGCTAAAAATGCGTCTCCCGGTCTCATGAAATATAATGATCTCATATGAACCTAACCATATATATATATATATATAAACTAATATTAAAAACAAAACCTCAATTGATGGGTCATCATATTTTAATTATGAGGGGGTTTTTTTAAGATGACCAATACCCTAATTGATGGGACATCATGAAATAATGATGAAGGGTTTTTTTACCGATACTCATTTGAATTCGTATACCATTCAAAAACTTTATGTCTTCGGTCTCTACATCATAACTTGTTTGGTATTAATTATAGAATGAAGTCAAAAAATTATAAATAGACAAAATATCGGAATGAACAAACTGACTGCGCTAATAGATTATTACATTAATTTTCATGCTCTTTTACCTAAATATATTGTTTGTTATGCATAATCATAAATCCAAAATATAATTAAACTGATGAAAATAAACAAAAATAACATTTTATAAAATTAAACTTTGATCAAAATTTTTTTTTCTCAATTACAAATTTTTTGAATAAAATATTGAAATAATTACATAGAGACGGTAGACAAACGGACAACAAGCTGCGCCGCTAGCCCTTTCTGGATGACAAAACTAATTCGTTTAAACACAATATTCATAGATCTAAAGGACATTATGTTACTATGCATAACCCTTTAAACTCTGTTGAGGAGCTCCACAGCCTCTGGTGCGAGAAAACCAAAAGTGTCAAAAGCGAAAGGGATAAACACATGTTGATTCTCAATACATGCATTCTCGTGTTTATTCACTTTGCGTGCAGCGGCTTTCAAAGCAGCTTGCCCCTGTGAAACCTCCACTCAATTACATGAAATCTCACTCGCATATAGCATATCATGAAATCTCATAATAATTATGATAAAATTTATTATTAGTAATTTTTTGAATTAACGAAATTAAATTTTATGAAAGCCTTGATTTTTATTAAAAACATTATATTAATATTACAAGCAAAAAGGTAGATTTATAATTATAATATGTATTCCATCTTCATCAATGAATGAAAAAGAACCACTCTACATGCAATGAAACCGGCCAACCCGAAAAAGAAAATCGGATTCATTAATGGAAGTTTATGTACATTTACATTGTAAAGCAACATAAGTAGTTATGTACAAAGTAGTCTGGCCGCTACTAGCTGTTGGTACCATGTTATTCTGCATGCATCATGCATGGTGTGAATTACGATTTAACCTGTTAATTCAACTTTTTTGAATATTTACTGCAGCTTTCATAGTTTCATGCACAGAAACACATACAAAAACTGTACCAAAATCATCATCATCACTGTCCCTCTTCCTTCAATTTATTACCGAACTGCTCCCGTACCAAAAAACTTTAAGTCATCGGACCCAAAACACCCACCAGGATCTGTTTCCGGCCGGCATACACGAACCATTAATGGGAATGGGACCGGGTCGGAGTTGGAATCGGAAAGCAGGAGATGCGTAGTAGCTGGGAAGGAGTTAAAGAAGCCATGAACATTTATAAACTAACAAACAAAAACTTGTCTGAATTCCATGCATCTTTTTCACACACTTTTGGTTGATACAGCTCTGAATCATTCATTATTCACTCATAATATATTTTTGTTTCTTTTGGCATGTATTGTTGTTTTCTTCCTTTCCCAGGATTGATACCCAGCACCACAAAGTTTGTGTATTTCTGCCTTTTATCATGACTTGACATATATCACTATTAATTACCTCAATATATATATATATATATCTATATATTGTTTATTCAAATCAAAAAATTGATGTATCGGTATCGTTTTAATTTTGTTTCCAAACGCTTGCTTTATGCGTTTCATATGAGGGCGTGTACATACCTGAGCTTTTATATTTGGTTTCAAATACCAAAAGAGAAAGAACGAGTATTAACTCATATCAAGATCTAACTCATTATTTTGACACACCGAACGCACTATCAAAGAGTGATCATGCACATCAAACCAGGAAAAGACGGGTAAATTTTAATTAAAACTTTAATATAAAGGTATTAGTTTAATTGGTGATCTTACATAAACCATATATATATATATATATATATATATATATATATATATATATATATATATATATATATATATATATATATATATATATATATATATATATATATATATATATATATATATATATATATATATATATATATATATATATATATATATATATATATATGAGGGTGTGTTGACCTTCACATACACATGTCACATCAGTGACTTTTTTTTACCGATACTTGTTTAATAATTGTTACGTGCATCCTTCTAAAAATCTCGCTCCACTGTTGTTATCAACGCTTTTCGTATCAAAATTTTTACAATTTTGGTGATCTCATATATATAACACCTCAAAGATTAGAAGACGTTTTACCTACACAACACCCACCTAATATTGCGTGGGTATAATGAGGTAAATTTCTAGTAGTGAATTTCTTTACAGATTTATCACATTCCATTATCATTTCAAAGATTATTATCATCAAGGGCGGAGTCAGGATTTTAGAATAGGAGGGGCTTACATCATATTAAAATATAAATTATATATGAATAACGTAATACGGTCTTTAAATTTCGAAAACAAATTGACAAAGAAAAATTTGTCTAAATAGAAACTACATCGATTTTTGCAATAATTTGTCTTCAAAAGTTTTCAAACAACCATTAACAAGTTACGGTTGCGGGTCATGAATATATCTTCTTTGCATTTGAAAAAAGAATCGATGGTTCTTTTCTTGTTTATGATTTGCCCTATAATTATATGAAACCGATCATAGTAATACTTCTAGTTACAAACTATGTCGTTTAAAAGAAAATACTGATTATAGTTAAATAAAAACTAAATATAAAATAACTAATAAGAAATTAATTTTACCTGTTTTTTAGCAGAAAATATCGACGATGAAGTATGAGCAGCGATGAAAAATTGGTTTTCTTTGACGTAAGGCGTTAAGTTACATAATAAATTAAAGACTCTTAATTCTACAATTTGGGATACCCTTGGCCCACTAGAGATAAAAGATTAGAAGGGGAGGTGAAGTCGTGAAAAAATATATATAATGCAATATATGTTATCTACTAAAGTATTAAGGCCTTGGGGTGTACCCGCGTGATAGCATCCGCCAAAGGCTATGGCGCCGCCAAAGCCTTGTGAACACCACCCTCATTCAGCCGTTGTGCGTCATATGTGATAGGGCGTGGTCACTACCACGCGTGTTAACGGTTCTTTTGACCGTTGAAATCGATCCGTTGAGGGTTTTAAAAAAAAAAAAAATTTCCTATAAATACTTATCTACTCCTAAATTTTTTTCACACCTCTATTTTACAAAATACTCTCTAAAAAAATGGATCCTCTTCCAACAAATATCGACTTTGAATTCTCTTCCGATGAAGAAATGTTCGGCTCCGATGACGAAACGCTGGTTTTCAACGATGAAATGCCGGTTTCCGATTCTTCCTCTTCGGACGACGACATGTTTATTCCACATTTTATTGAAGGTACTACGAGTGTGTTGACGGCGTTGGTAGAACCCCCGGCGCATGTCCGAGCAAAGCTTACAAGAAAACAAAAAAATAGAAATCGTTTAGCCGCACACGAGCGTCTAATGGCCGATTACTTCAACGACGATTGTTTGTACGACGATAACACTTTTCGTAACCATTATCGCTTGACGAAGAATTTATTCCTTCGTATAGCTACCGATTTGAATGCTCATTATCCACGCTTTCAATTGAGGTACGATGGTCGGAAGAGGCGGGGGTTCACGACATATCAAAAGATGACGGCCGCACTTCGACAATTGGCTTTGGGTGTATCGCCGGACTCGTTGGACGAGTATTTGAAGATGTCGGCGAGAGTAGCCCGAGAAAGTACGTATAACTTTTGTGAAGCTGTGATGCATCTTTATGGTCCCGTTTACTTACGCATACCAACAAAAAGTGATGTAGAGCAATTATACGTGTTTCATTACGAGAAGCATGGTTTTAGAGGAATGCTTGGAAGTATCGATTGCACTCACATTCGATGGGAACGATGTCCAAACGCGTGGCGAGGCCTTTACACACGCGGTGACCACGGACACCTAACGATCATGCTAGAGGCCGTTGTGTCCCAAGATCTTTGGTTTTGGCATGCATACTTCGGTATGCCGGGGTCTAACAATGACATAAATGTTCTTAATTCATCGCCGATATTCAACAAATATTTGCTCGGCAAAGCACCCGAGTGTCCTTTCGTTGTGAATGGACACAACTACAAGTATGGTTACTATCTTGCCGATGGGATATATCCGCGATACTCAACGATGGTCAAAGCGTATCAACATCCAATTGAGGAGGACAGAAAATATTTTACGAAGCGACAAGAGTCGGCACGGAAGGACGTAGAAAGGGGTTTTGGAGCTATAAAAGAGAAATGGCACGTTCTAAAATACCCGGCTCGAGCATGGGATGATAAAAAAATACAGAAGGTGATGTATACGGTGCTCATTCTACATAACATGATGATAGAAGAGAAGGGACGTAATATTTGTACGTATAATCCGAACGATGTTCTTCAGCCATCAGCAACAATTCAAATAGGTTCGGATGCGTATTACAACAAAATGTTAGAGCTTTATGATGAAGACACGTATCATAGGCTTTGACAAGATTTGACCGAAGATCTTTGGGCAGACGCAGGCGGTTCGGATGACTTCAATGAACCCCCCCCCCCCCATTCAACGACATCAATGATATTTATTAGATTTTTTTGGTTTGGTTTTATTTAACGAATTTCTTTTTATTTTTAATGTTGCTTTTAAATTTTTAGGATTTTGTAATTTGTGTGTTTTTAAATTAAATGGTAGTTTTATTGTGAAAAAAAAATCAATTAGCTATATTATTTTTGTATTTTCGGTTACCAAAAAAAAGAAAAAAAGAAAAAGAAAAAGTTATAACACCACTTGCAATAACACCAGCACACCCCCACTTTTGGTGTTAAAGGTGGTGGTGACGTGGCCTATGCAGTCAATCGCGCGAGATCTCGCCGAGATAGCGTTTCGCGGGGTTAGGCCGAGATAGAAATCAAAATCTCGGTCAGTAATCTCGCCAGCGAGAATCTCGCCGATAATGTCCGAGATTTGCCGAGATTTAGGAGCCCGAGATAGCGATATTGTCCGAGATTTTCCCGAGATAGCGGTAATGTCCGAGATTTGCCAAGATTTAGGAGATTTAGGAGCCCGAGATAACGATATTGCGCGCGATCGTTATAGAGATTTGCCGAGACACGTTGACACTTTTCATATTAGAATACTATCTATGTTTTATGTGACATTTTTATGCAACTTTTTGTGATATTAATTCTACGTAGTATTAATAGTCTAAAAGTAACATAAAAAAAATCCGCTATACCACCGCTATACCACCGCGATAAACGCTAAATCGAATCTCGCTAGGTGACCGCTATAAGGTTTATGACCGAGATAACTGCATAGGACGTGGCATCACTTTTTGGTGTTAACGTCATTGCTATAATATGGGTACTCCCCATGGCCTAATAAAAAAAGTGTACATCAATAAAATATATTGGGGGGGGGGGGAAAATACACCCGTTAGTCCCGGTATTGTCGCCGCCTCTGATTTCGTATATATACTTATCATTATTTACCCATTATGTAAAGAAGCTGGTATATTTATACATGAAAGAGTGATAAGGTATACGAGTGGTTACTTATATAACTTACTAAAGTTTGTAGGATGTTCAAACTTTAGTCTTTCATCGACCTGGAATATGTTTTTATTACCTCTTCCCCAGAGTTGGTCCGTTGATTTTGAAGGCCCTGTGTGAAAAGTAAAAAATGGGCCCTTAAATATAGTTTTTTTATATATAAACAAAATTCATTAATACTACAATAATATTCAACATTTAATAAACCATTACAAATTATATGCCATAAAATAAAAATAAAAAGTGTGCTAATTAACAACGGAATAGAGACGGATATCGATGGGTTAGTGACGAAGTATTGACAGATTAGTGAGGGAACCGCAGAAAAATGAAATTCTGGACCGCTTCACGATGTAGGCCCAGTGTCGTCGCTCTTCTCGCACCCCCTCAGGGTTTACCCTGCTTCCTTTAACTTCAATTTGCTTATCGTGTGACAATTAGTTCTCAAACTAAGGCCTTGCCATTGGGGGGGGGGGGATACACCCGTTAGTCCCGGTATTGTCGCCGCCTCTGATTTCATATATATATACTTATCATTATTTACCCATTATGTAAAGAAGCTAGTATATCATATTAAGTCCCGAATTGATACATGTTATTAAATGGATAACGATATTTGAACAGATATAGTGTTGCTAATATATCTACTATTTTTTAATTGAATGAACTGTCTGAATAAGAATAAATGACTATTTTACCTTTATGTCTAAACTTGACGAATAACGAATGACCATTTACATGATAAATGTTATAAATTAAAATTATACGTGTTCATATCAAAAAATTTAACAAATAACATGATTAACAAATTAAATTGAATATAATTTTGAAATAAGTTCAAATAATATAACTAAATTTAAAGAATTGATATTAACAAATATAATGGATTAAACAAATATAACGAGCACATGCAAATTGTAAAGTATTTACACATATTATATAAGCATGAAATTACTCATTGTTCCTTATATAAATATATTTTTATTGGGGAAATAATGGCAATTCAGGAAAAACAAATATAAAATAATTACTTAATGTTAATGACACTTATTTCCTAACCTAACCTACTACTACATTTTGTTAGTATTAATTAAAAAAACAATAATATATAGCTAAACCACTAAGTTTATATGCATTAAGTCTATTAAATAAAAAAAACACTACCTAAATGAGTGCAACTTGGATAACTCTTATAATTAAACAAGGCAAAGGAAGCGAAGTAAACGAAATAAGATGAACACAATAAACTAATTAAATAGGAAATTGAGTACGCGCTCTATTAATAACTCTTGGAAATGATTACAAGAGAAAACTGAACTACATAAGCGTAAGAACGCATGTTAAACAATCGTTGACAGATGCGGTTCTTACGA